>JARHVA010006450.1:392500-680000 GCA_037957365.1 Torreya grandis | reverse complement strand
TTTTTGATAGCCATCTAGGCCCTTCAAATAGTCATTTAGGGTGATCTCCCTTTTGTGTTTAACAAAGTTTAAGGTTTTTTTAGGAAAGTTAAGGTAATCCTTATCTTTGTTAGGAGAGAGATTAAATGCATTCTTGAGCTCTCTAACATGTTTTTAAGTCATGTCAAGGTGTTTCTCTTTTGATTTATACTTATATAGGTCAAGTACAATGTTCAAGTGGTGGTGGGACCAACAAAATCCCAAGAAATTGGAATATCAATGTTGAAGGCACTTGTCAAAGGATTGTAAAGCAAAATGCAATGTAGAGAGAGGTAGATAAGTGTAATAAACTAATGTTTTCACTATAACATTTTTATAGTTAGATTGGGAGTTTTTCTACATTAACAGGGCCAAAATTGCCAAAAAAATGTCTTATCACTCCTATCGATCACTTGGCAAGTTCACAAAGGCAAATTTCAAATGTTTGGTTCATGAAGAGGACAGAGGGTTGGGAATTGAATTTTTTACCAAAGGAGGGGACCCTAATTATATTAATATTTTTTTCATTGGCTTATAGATTGAATCCCCCAATTCTATGACCAATCATGAAGAGCTTGAGGGGTTAAAACGTGACTCCAATCCCCATTGGCTCAATTTTGTCTTTATTCATGCACTTGAGAACTCAGTGGGAGAATATGAACCATGAAAGAGATATCTTAGGGTAGGCAAGATATCCATAGCACCTAATTCCATCATCTACATCATGCATGTGAATGCACTAACACAAATCAGCCTCCTTCTCACTGTTTGCATGAGATAGACTAGTTTTGTGAAGTTTTGAGGTGTTTTCAATAAATAAAACATGTTTAAAGACCTTGAAATTTAAAATGAGAGTTTCTAATTCATTTTAAATTTCCATGTATTCTCCTATGAACTCCCCACTCTACTCATACTCTTCATCAACTTGTAGTCATCACCTAGCATGATCTATTTGAGTAAATTATTGGTGATATGTTTTCAATTTAGGTTGCAATCATGGAAGAAAGTTATTCAAGAATGCAAATTGAAGGTAAATGATGTTATAGATATTGGAAATAGAGATTTAGGAGGTCTGATAAAGGATAAAAGACTCAAAACATGCTAATAGGTAGAATCAAGATGGGTTTCATCTACCCACAAGTCTACTAATCTATAGGTGGACATTTGTGACTCATAAACTCTATTCTACATTGTGTACATGCCTATAAATACCTATTATATACTTTAAAGAATATATATAACCATGAAAAATCTTAAAATATAACAATAAGGAGCATGGATGGGTGTCTAAACTCTAAACTTCATGTAAGATAGTCTACCAGCTTATTAATATGCAGATAATAAAAGAAATATGATTATAGTAGTGTTCTAGGGTTTGAGAAGACGTAGGGTTCAAGAAACAAAAGGAAATTAAGGTAAATAGAGATATAACACCTAAATAAGGTTCATTTATCCTTTAAAACCCTATGGTTGGTGACCTATAGTCATGGGCCTAAATGGCCACATACAGGCCTAGTATAAGTAGACTTGAAGAGAAATACCAATTTTGAGTGAGCACAAAAGGCTAAAAGGTCTTTGAGGAGGGATAAAGAAAAAAATTTACTCTAAAAATTATTTCAAGAACCACCAATGTGACTAGAGTGCCAAAAAAAGGTAAATATTCACATTTTCAGTCAAGATACCAAATGTAGACCTACAAACATGTCTAGTCACAATGTGAAGGATGCATTTGTGTGTTAAATAAAGGCTTATAAGTCAATTTAATGATGATAGAGTCTAATTTTTTATATTGATAGAGTATCCTAAGTGATAATTATGTAATAATTATGAAAGGAAGATCTCCTAAACACAAACAATGAATCAGACCTAAAGTAAGTACCTTAAAGCCTGTCCTGAGAGAATGGAAGAAAAGTAACCAACATGAGTAATGTATAAATTTAAATAAGGTTTAAAATTTATTGATAGGGTAAAAATTGTAATTTAAATCATGTAAACATAATTAAATAACATTAAATTTTTAATTAACAAGATAACATCCATCCACAATCATAATAAGCCTAAATCTGCACATACAGGCTTGAGTGTGTGAAGTTGAAGAAACCTACACATTTTAAATTAATTTGAAATTTGGAGAGATTAAATGGGTTAGATTATATATATGAAAAAAATTATAATATTCATTATATTTATTTTAAATATTGAAATGAGGAAGAGATACCATAATAGAGTTGTTACCGTAAGTGTATCAAGATTACTCATAAACCCTTAGGGTGGACTAGACCATGTTGGAGGTATTGTGAGAATAAAAATAGATTATAAAAGTTTTTTATAACATTTATTTAGGTTTTTAAAAATACATTTATCTATTCCAAATTAGGGATGGATAATTTGATACCTACTTTTGCCAAACAACCCCTCTCAAGGTTCCCAACAGGCCTAAATAGCCATGAAGGTCAACCTTGTTCATGTGGAAAGTATAAATAGTAAATTCACAAGACCATAAAATTATTTGGGAATGAGGAGGAGGTTATATACTATATATTCTTGGTATTAGTTCCTAGGTTAGGTACTTGAACTTTACAAATCATCTTTCAGACACCAAACACTCCTAAACCCTACTTAAACCCTCTCAAGAGACTCGATGCAAGAGATGGACATTTTAAGGGATAAAAATGGATTGGAAATTATTATATGATACTTAAAAACCTATATTAACTTGAAAAAGTCAATTTTTTGGCATGTGTGAAGGATTGTTTTATGAAATTTGGCCTAAACCTGTACATACAAGCCTAGTTTGTAAAGTTGAAGAAACTTGCATGTTTTGAAGTGTTTTGAATGTTTGAGAGTTTAAATGGGGTGAATGATATGTGGTAAAACATGGATAACATTCTTGATATTTATTAGAAATATTTAACATTTGAGGAAGAAACACCATAATAGAGATGATAGGGTGAGTGTATCAAGATTGGTCACAAACCCTTGGGGTGGATTAGACCATGTTGAAGGTATTGTGAGAAGAAAAATAGATTATAGTAGTGTTGGATAACCTTGATTAATTACTTTAAAATTAATTTATATATTCCTAATTATGGATGAATAATTTTATACCTACTTTTGCTAAACAACACTTCTCAACCTTCTCAATAGGCCTAAACAACCATGAAGATCAACCTTGCTCACGTCATAAGTATAACCAAAAAATACATGGGACCCTCATATTATAGGTGAATTAGGAGGAACTTTTTTACTATATATTCCTATAATTATCTCCTAAGTTAGGTCCTTGAACTTTACGAATCATCTTTGAGACCCTTAACACTCCTAAACCTTGCTTAAACCCTCTAAAGAGACTTGATGGAGGAGATGGACCATTTTAAGTGTTCTAAATGGAATGAAATGGCATGTAAACTTCTGGGATGATCCTTACACACCTATAGGCATTTAAAAACGTCACTTTTATGGCACATGTGAAGGACTATTGTACAAATTTTAGCCTAAAAGATGATTGTTTTAGGATTAAAATGGTGGCTTTAAGTATTTTCATAGAGGTTGACTAAGTATACACCTATTCTAGCACCTTGAAGTCATATATGACCTATAAAAGGTATGGGAAGATGTTTATAAGTCCTCATGAATAAATATTATAGAGATTTCAATACTATTTAGAGGTCTGAATATACATAATGGTAAGTAAACATGTTATCAAGGGATCTTATCCGACCTAAAGAACCTATGCTTCAACCTTGAAGATGTGTTTGAGATTTAAAAAGGGTAGAGTGATTTCCTAAAGAGTATTGGAGATGTATTCAAGTTGTAATAGTAGTCTCAAATAAATAACTAGACCTAGGATGGCAAATGGACTTGTTTTTTTGTCTTCATTTCAACCAAGCAAGTTTCTTTTCAAATTGTAGTTCTTCATCAGTCTGAATAAACTTGAAACCTAATCTTCAGCTCCACAAAATTGAGAATAAGCATTGGGAATCCTAGGACATCATGGAGGTTGCTTCATGAATCCAAGATACCATGTGTCAAAGTTGCCAAATTATACTGACCCTTTAAGAAGTTCTTGTAACTCTTCAAACAAGAGTCCCTACACTACTTGGTGAAGTTCCTCATCAAGATGAGTAGCATATGTTAAATATAATTGTAAAACAAATCTTAAAATTCCTTCCATTTGGAAGTATAATAGGCTTGAGGTGGATGACAATTGTCCTTGTATTTCATATGCCTCTCTTTCTCTCCTTCTCACATTCTCCTATATATTCTACCTTGAATGGCTTGTCCTAAATCCTTTGGATGAGTATGTGGAAGTCATGCTCAACTAGACACTTTTAATATGCCTTTAAATTTTGAATAAAACTAATTCTTAACTTCTTAAATGCTTGTAACTAGTGTACTTGTGTGATTTTTGATGAATTCTAGTAGTAGTGCTTGTCCTCTCTCTCATTTGTCCACCCCTACCTCTTTACAAATGGATTGTCTTATTGCAGGTTACATGGTGTTTTTGAGTTATTTTTGCATATTTTGAAAGTGGATTTCAGTCATTAATATCTTTATTATACCTATTGACTAACCCTCTCATTCAATACATCATCTATTACCTACATGTTGAAGAACTCATGTTTGAAGGTCCTTATTGAGTAGTGTCCTCACATTCAGGCCTAGTTCATGTTCTGGTGCATGATGGTAAAGTGGAGGGTGTCATTTTGTTGCATCACCTCCCTATATTAGTTTAATTTCTATTCCTTTTAACCTTTTCCCTTGAAAACAATACATATAGTAGTATTTCAGGGTGATATCATCGAGAGAGCTAGCCCTATCTAGATATTGATCTCATTGATTAAGCCACCCACAACATAGAGGCGTCTCCATGCAATAAATTAACCTATGATGCTTGAACAACCTCTTCAAGGGTGTATCTTTGGTTGATAACAATCACATTATCATTTTATTATCATCCTTCATATATAATACTCAATGTATATATAAGGTAGTGTTTAATATTTTATCATCATATTGACAATTTAATTCTTTTTTTTAAGGTTACAAAGGTTTCCATGTCAATGTGTCTTGATTATATTCATTATTATTATACACATATTTTACATAAATTGTGGTCTATTATTTTTATTCTAATTTAATGGTGTAGTAATCTCATTATAAGTCATATTAGAGCTTTGATTTGGAAAAAAAAATGGTTGAAACCCTGATTTTCAATATTTGACCATTTCTCATCAACTATTTTTTTTTTAAAATAAATAATGAAGTGGGTGAGTAATTTAATAATTATAAAAAATAAATATATAGTCCTATGATATATTTTGAGAGAGCTATTTTAATTTTGATGGTTTTATTCAATTCACTCTATAGGATGCAATTTGAGAGGATTTTATTATTTCTTTACATTTTTAGAAATATCCTATAAATTTAATGGGGTTATGTTATCTGCATATTTGTATTTGATGTTGACCTATGTATGAAATTGTCTGGTAAAAGGTGAAAGTCCATTCTACAATTTTGAAAATTTTATGGTAGGAATGTGTACTAGTGACTGAGGTATGTATTTTAAAGTCTAGGAAAAACTCCTAAAAAAGAGGATATGGATCCATAATAGGGAATTAGTGGAGATTTTATTCCAAATTATTTTAGACACATCACAATGTGAGATAGCTTGAGTATAGTGTGGAAACCATATCATTTCATATAAGCAAAATCAAATGAGATATAAGATACAAAATTGCATAATCAATAATGATCATCATCTTTTTGAAATATTATCATTAAAAGAAACCATCAATGCAATGCACAACAAAATTTGTGTGCAGATTCTATCCAACCTAATCCAAATCCAAGTACATCACAATAGCGAAGTATTATGCCATAAGTGGGCATCTATAAGTTCAATTGTAAGGCTTCGGTAAATTGGACAAACTAAATGGATAAAAATATATGTACATTAGATCCCATGTGGAGAAAACATGGTAATTTAATGAAGTTTATTAGATAGATAAATTTAATTCACAAAAATATGTAAAAATAAATATCCAAAGCAAATAGGAAAATATAGATTATAATAATAAGAGAAAAATGCACAAAATCCATACCAAATGTTGACAAAAGAGTATAATATAAATAAAAAACTAAACCACTTTGAAGTAGTGATACAAAAGCATCCAAAACATAAATGAAATCTTTCATCAACATAAAATTTAGTTGTGTGTTCCTTTGGTCTTTCTAGTTTCTTTGTCATTTTGTCATGAATAAGATTATCCATGGGAAGAATCATTAGTCCAACGCTTCATTAGCATCATGTACATAATATAAAGATCAATTTTGACAATATTGATGGTTCAAAGTAAGTTGGTTGAGTTTCTTGATCATCAGTACAATCCATGAAGTCACGACATTTGTTCGATGCGTAAAATATATAGGTTGTGAGGAAGACAAAAATTTGGCATGAAGGACTTCCCTAAACCTATATTTGAATACATGTTTTGGTTCACCTTAAAACTGAATACAATTTTAAATCCCAAATTTATCTTGTTTCAAGTCCATATGAAAATGTTATGACTTTTTGAAGTTGGTAGACTTTGCATAGTGACAACAAACATCGGTCTACACTCAAAAGTAGTTCCATAAGCATTAACGAAGGTTTCAAAAAATCAATAAAAGTTTAAAAACTACTAGTTTTCATATAATGGTGGTTTTAAAATAACTTGACTATGTAAAGCATCAGTTTTGGTTAAATGAATTGTAAATTAAAATCAACACCCTAGAATGATGAAACACCAAATATTAATTATTTATAATATGTCAAAGAAGGTTAAGAGACACTTTATAAAGAGTATAATTTCAAATAATATTTTATTTATCAATTAGAAGATCTAAGGAGAGTCATAGAGAGGGAGATTGATACAAGAAGAGTTGAAAAAGAGACAGTTGGAGTAGCTTTTTCTCTAATAATAAATTAGAAGGATAGTGTCTTGAGTCTAAGAATATTTGAGTGAGAGATTATGTATTTTTCATGTATGTAATAAGTCGATCAATGCATGTGTGAATGTGTGAGTGAGAGTGTGCATGAGCATGTATTGAGTTATCTATAATAATTTAATGAATTCAATAAAGAATATGTTTTAGTATGTCAAATTAGATTAAGTTTCCTCCAAGTGTGTTGATTAGTGAATGCTTATTCCAAAAAAATTAGTAAACAAATTCATTCATTGGACCCTCTTATTGTGACTACACCAATTCGAACCAGAGATAAGTTAGAATTCTACTGATAATTGTTTTCCACATTGTTTTGCATAGACAACAATAAAGGGAATATTCAAACCTAGAATAGAAATTTGGTATAAGTTGATATAAGATTAATTAATCTATACACTCAATTCTCATCATTTTCATGTCAAAATTACAATTAGAATTTATTTCTTACAATAACAGATAAATCGTTAAAACACTCAAATTAGTCCACACACTTGATGTGTGTATTTTGAAGCATATTGGATTATCCTTGATTGGGGCAATGCACTAGAACTAACTGTCAACTTCGTATATTTCACTATGACCCAAATTATTGTTTTGTAAGTGATGTTATGAAGAAACTAACTAAGAAAAAATAGTCGATCTTTTATATTGCTTAAATCACTTGAAAGTTAACGTTGATTAATTAACCCATCAAACAAAATCAAATGGTTAAATAGAAAATCTATATAAATTAGATAATTTTTAATTATTCAAATATTAAAAAAATATATAAATTGTGACATCTTCATGATATCATGCATAAAGTTATTAAGCATTAACATAAATGTAAGAAATATCAAAATTTTGGAACCCACGCTTAATAAACACAGACTTAAACTCTAAATATTAAAGGTGTTAACTCTCCAAATTAAATTAAACTCTGATCACACATCTTAATCTTGATCTAATGGTCACAATCAATCTGAATAATATGTAAAAACATGAAACCTTATAACTTCAACAATTTTTTTAATGTTAACTTGCTATAATAAATATATTATACATTATCATTATTTATTCTAATGTTTTCATAATAATAAAAGGTACCATAATCATCTTATATGTTTAAAAATAATTGATAGTTTTTTTTTTTTTTGTTTTGTTATGTTAATAAACTTTCTTCTAATTTTTTTTAATTTGTTTGCATACTCTTCAAACAAAAGTGTGGAGTCCCTTTGCCGGTAACAAAGAGTCCTTTAGCATCATAACAAATCACCTCCCCATATACTTATGTTGACTAACCTTTAAATGCTATATTTTACTATTGTGTAAAAGTAATTTGTGATGGGGCATTACCCACTTGATTATCAATTTTAAGTTCAAATTAAGCTACCTTGTTGTAGCACTAGACTATTTAGTGTTTACACTTCTTTGATATTTAGATGATAGTTCTTATTTCCTTTTTTAACATTTTGAATAAGGAAGTGATTTCGAAAACTTATACTGAAAAGAATGATAGAAGGGTCAATTCATACAATCAAATTGGAATAATTTTGTTATAATAATAATTTTCATGGTATGGAATCCTTGCAGAACTCTTTAAAAAATATATTATATAAAACACGAAGCATAAACAATTTAAGCTATATTAAACTGCTTATACAACCCTAAACATTGCTTCAGGACTGCCTAAGACGAACTCAAATAACGAGCAAAGCTTCGTAAATCTAATTTGTTGCAATCAGGAAGTTTAACAGAGGCTGTAGTTCCTCTTGATATGCTTTACAGAGATATAAAGTCTAACAATCATAAACCCAAATGCAGTTCATTATCAAAAGTTATGAATAATCAGCAAATTATGCATATCTGCCAGTGCGCCAAGGAGCGCCGTCGATCTTTGTTGCAATTAGATCTCAACAATACGAAAATCGACTGCACAGAGTAATTGCAGGGCAACTCTCCTTTGGCAGGCCACAAACAAAGAAGATTAATGTCAGTTCAAGTTTTCAATGTTATCAACCAAAGAAGAGTCCCCCCGTAATTATCCTCTTCAACTATTTAGCAACAGAGTTGAGGAGGCTTGGAATTGCAGGGTAATCTAATAGGTGGTAAAGGAAGGATATCCAATGAGTATATGCCTTTGTGTACAGAGAGAATATGGTATAATCCTCTGCAGCTTCCTTCCTTTGAAAAGTCGATGCTCCGCACCCAGCCACTTTATTGACCGCAATAACAAGGGATTCTGTGTCTCCTTGATAGAATTAGAAAAGGATTTTGATACCAATTAATAATATGAGGAGAGACAACACAGAGAAAGGGGCAAACGGATCCATTTAGCATCAAATTAATATTTTCAAAGTTTAAAGTTGTTTTTGGTTTTTGTTTTTTTTTTTTAATATTTTGCTAAATATTTAAATAATATCTTTTATTTTATATTTTTATTATTAAATTACAATCCATTAAAAATTAATTAATTTAATATTTAATATAAAAATAATAATATTGTATTTAATTATCTTGAATATCATATATCATAAAATTAGGTGATAGACATCAAGGTCATAACACACATACGCACTTTTAAAAAGAGAGAGATAGGGAATGTGTTCAAATACGTATATAAAAAGTATGAATGAAGTATGCAGTCAAGAGTGCTGCTTTCGAAAATTGATAGAAAAGGCAAAAAAAAATTGATGACATGACTCACCTCATTTAAGTCGTTTCGTTAATTTTCATCAATTTATGTGTTAGGCCCTATAACTTCAAAAACAAATTTCTTCCCTATCTTTTTCTTAGAATTTCTTAGACTAATAGGAATATCTTAACTTGAGGAAAAGAAATGGATAGTTAGAAGTATGAATTTTGTGTTGGCAAGGATTTTAAACATAATATATCTATTAGGGTTTTATTTAATAAAAATATGTTGAAAAGAAACTAATTGTATAATTAAAAAATAAAATTTAGAAATATATAAATTTTATTATGTATTTAAATTGTTTGATCAAAAATATTAAATTTAAAATTTATAAATATTTTTTTAATTGATTTTATTGAAGTGTTTATTAATAATTTATAAATTAAGTATAAAAATTCTCATTGTAATTTATTGTAGTTATGCATATATGAACCACAATATGTATATTTATAAATTATTTGAATTCAAATTAGCAATTATTAGTACCCAAACTGATATAAATGATTGAAAAGTTAGACACAAAATGAAAGGGGAAATTTCTACTCTACTTATAAAGAGCTACACAAGTGAACCAAGAGCATATACGATGTTAATAATTGATTGAGGAATATCAGTCATGCTTTTGACAAAGAGCTCAAATCTGGAGAGAAATAGAGAACAAAGAAACGATAGAAAAAATTGGATGAGTATAGGGACCATCATAAGTTAAGAAACATAGAAATGTTTTTTGATTTGAAAGATAATCAAAATTTACATTAGAATCTTAAAATCATGTAATTTTACAACTAATAAATATCGTGTAATAATTTTAGTTGTCTACTTTTTTCTTCACTTTGATCTACATACATATGCATACATTTCAAAATAAATAAATAATATAAATCTTAATACAAATGTTGATACAAAATAACACATTAATCTTTAAAATCATTCTTAATTTTTTAAAAACAAATAAATATTACCAAATAAAAACATCACCAAAAAATATGAAGTAATGGAAATGTAATATCACTTTCTAGTGAGATAATAATAATAAATGAATGGAGCTAGGCTCCTTATTAGATTAAAGTTTTCACACCCATCTAAATTACTTAACAAAAAAATTTGTAAAGAATTATTTAACATTAGAATAAATGTTAGATACAATTCTTAGTACAAAAAGGGTTGCGTAGTGGCTAGTCTCTATCTTTGTATTGATAATTGTTTATGCTTGAGTTTGTATATAAATTTATAAATAAAAACATCAATATCATGGTATGTAAACATTTTAAGAAATGATTAATTTTACCATGGCTTCATTTCAAAAAAGATGGTGTTTAGTCAAAATATCCTCAATATTATTGTATTGTGCTTGTATTCTTTATTTTTATTTCCCTTTTTAAAAGGACATAATTAAATGTTTGTGAAATAGTAATGACATAATTATAAGTAATAATTAGACTTAGGTAAGTTTACGGTCCTAACTAAGTAAGAAACTAGATATCTAATTTAAATTTGCCTTAATTGAATGTTTATAGACCATTGATTTTATAGTTTTTGTTTGAGATGTGGTAAAACAAAGCAATTAAATAGCGTCAGCCTATTAAATGTGATGTGGAGATTTAATAAACAAGGGCCATGTAACAGTTAATTCCTATAATAATTATTAAAAATTATTTTTGTGAATTAGATGGGTTGATATAGCATTTGTGAATTGTTTAAATACTAAAAAAATGTATAATAGAATAAAATAGTCTATGAGATCATCTCACTATTTGAAATTAGATACAATAAGGATTTTAAAATAAGCATAATAACATAGAGAGGAAGCAAAATTAAAAATTTAAAGACTAATTTAAATGTAAATTTGAATCAAATTAAGTTAAATAAATTCTAAAAGAAAGTACTAAACTATAAAATAACATGGTGATGTGAATTTTTTTTTAAAATAATCTTAATTTATTATTTAGTTTAATTTTTATACATAATTAAGAAATTATGAGCCAATTGACTAAAAATTAATAAAATGATGACAATGTAAAGTTTCCTTGGATGACTATGATGGGAAGGGAAGACATTAGTAAGGATTTACATTAATGCCTATAGTAATTTTGTAATTATTTTATAGTGTATATAATTAAAACTAAATTAATACTTCTAATTATTTTGTAGATTTTATTTAACATAAAATAATGATTATATTTCAATTCCATGAACTTAACATACAAAGATAGATTGGTGGACAACATTAAAGTCCCAAATTTGAGGGAATATTCGTTGAATTTACTAAACCAACCTTTCAACATGTATTTAGGTTATTTATTTAATTTATGAACCAATTTTCATGTAACAGTTAGTTTTTATGATAATTGTTAAAATTTATTTTTGTTAATTACATGGGTTGGTATGACATTTTCGAATTGTTTCAATAGTTAAAAAAATGCATAATAGACAAGGATTTTTTAAGTGGATAATATTCTTTAATTTTTTAATATTTTATTTTTTGAAGTCGGCATTTGATAAATTTTTGGGGAAGTAGACAACATGAGATTACCTAATTTTTAGAGTAGAATTTAAATTTAAAGGTCAGCTCACCTCCTTTTTAAAATAATTTTCCTCTTATAAATGTATGTCACTGCTACCAAAAAATCCAATCTAGGGATATTCACCACTACATATAATATATTAAACTTTATGTTCTGATGGTATTCCCTCATCAAATATATTAAACTATCTCAAACACCAATATTTGATGTGAAACTTCTGTAACTAGTAGTAAGATGATTGGAACCAGTTATCAAATGATAATAATCAGGTGTAAAATGACAACACCCTAGTGTTGGGTGATAGAAACAAGGTGTTATACAACATTGACCTAATGTCAGAGGATAGTAAGATATCAAATGATAGCAAGCAAGGGTCGAACTATAATAATTAGGTGTCAAAAAATTACATCATGTAGCCAAATAGTTGAATCATGTATTTTGGTGGTTACATCTATCATCATGTAGTCAGGCAACCACATCATACATTCAAGTGAATTCATCATGCAGTTAGGTGGCTACATCATGTAGTTAAATGATTGCATAATGTTATCAGATGACTACGTAGTGTTGTTCCTGCTCAAATTGTATTCATCATGCGCCACCTCAAAATTCACCTACACTATTATATGCCTTACAATATGATTTTCCACCAATGTGAAACGGATTCTCCTAGTGACCTCCAAGTTCTTTTTTCAATATAGGACATTAAAATTTTCCTTGATAATAAAATAAAATAGTATATGAACAAATGTCACTATTTGAAATTAGGAACTATGAGGGTTTTAAGATAAGCATAATAATATGGATAAGAAGTAAAATAAAAAAATGAAAGACTAATTTAGATTTAAATTTGAATCAAAACAAGTTATAGGTACTATAATATAAAGGAAACTAGTAAAGTAAAAAAAAATGTTGATGTGGATTTTTTATAAAATAATCTTAAATGATTATGTGCTTAAATTTTTATACATAATTAAAAAATCATGAATTGATAGAATAAAAATGTATAAAATGATGATAATGTGAATTTTCATCGGGTGATTACAATGGGAAGGGAAGATATTAGTAAGGATTTGCATTAATGCCTCTAGTGATTTTGTAACTATTCTATAGCATATAAAATTAAAACTTAATTAATATTTAAAATTATTTTATAAATTTTATTAGATATAAAATAATGATATTATATCAATTCCATAAACTTAACATACAAACATGGATCGGTGTACTGCAGTCGAAGCCCAAATTTGAAGGAATATTCATTAAATTTCCCAAGCAAACATTTTAACATGTATTTAAGCTATTTATTTAATTTATGAACCAGTATTGTGTGTTTTGTTGTATCTAAATATTTATCACCATTCAATAATAACAAAACACGTGACACCAAGATTCAATAAATTAAATATTAAATTATTTTATAATGTGTATGTGTTCAAATGATTCTATTAATTACCTACCTTACTAAAGACGTATAAACAAACTAGATTTAAAAACACTATAAACTTGAAAATTTAATAATAATTTATAAACTAAACAACATCGAAATA
This sequence comes from Torreya grandis, assembly GCA_037957365.1. Taxonomy (NCBI): domain Eukaryota; kingdom Viridiplantae; phylum Streptophyta; class Pinopsida; order Cupressales; family Taxaceae; genus Torreya; species Torreya grandis. Next base: position 666,246 of record JARHVA010006450.1, on the reverse strand, counting down.
ACTAAAAACCATATATGGTGGTTCATACTAAACTATTGAACACCGTAGACTGAAAACTATTGTTAGTATCTGCTAGTACTATTGTTTTCCTTTCGAATGATTATGTTGCTATCACTATTATTTATAGCTACGACTAAAATAATAGTCTCTAAAAATCAAAACTATTTTCTAGTAGTTTGGGGAAGCTTGAAATATTTTATTATTTTTCCTAGTTACTATTAACACGTGAATAATTACATCAAGGACATACAATCAGATGCATGTGTTTGTGTTAAGCATTTGGTTTGAAGTGTAAAAGGAAATTAGTGGATGCATATGGAATTGGAGTGTTGAGCTGCTATACATATTTTCCACTTAAGGTAAAGACAAAGGCAAAGATAAGTATAATGCAATTATAAAAAGTAGAGTACATTGCGGCCACCTAGAACCTTTAAAGAACTGACTTTGAAATTACTTTTTATCACAGCTTGATTATTATCATTATAACATGTGTCCCTTGCATAGATGGATAATAATATGTAATGGCTTAATACGTTAATCTATTGGAAATTTTATTTGAAGAGTATTATAATTCAATGGATCATCAATGGACCAGTAATCTTTCCTTGTAAGACCATTTTGAAGAAAGGGTCTTTTTCAAGAATAAGTTATACATCTATGATCTTTTTTATTTATGTATTTGAACAAGTTTTACTTCTTAACAATTATTTATATTGGCTTTTATGTATAGTTATTAATATAATTGTTAATATGTGAACCAAATTTGTCAATGCCAAGAATAAAAATAAATTAATTACCCTGAGTGAGTGTGAGAGTGGGTACATAAAACAATGTGGAGGGGTGTAGCATGTGTGCATAACATATTGGGGAGGGAACACCAAGGGAGGGAGATAATGGCAGACAACACCTCTCCAAACATGTATTCTTCAAAATTTCTTATGTACTTTCTCAATTTATTTGATGTTATGTTCTTAAAAATTTCTTGTATACTTGCTCAATTTATTTTAAGTTGTGCTCTATAAAATTTTAAGGAAAAATCTTAGCATTACTTAATAAAAGGTGGTTTCTTTTATAACATGAAATATTTATGTTAAATATGAGCATTAAATAATTAATTATGATCATTACTTAATTAATTGTGGTCTCTTTTATATTCATGCGTAGTTTCATTTACAAAATAAATGTTAATTTATAAGTAAGATTTATACCTCTATTTTCAAAGTTTAAATAAAGATATCAATAAAACAATACAACTTAAATTTTAAAAATGCTTTGAATCACACACATTGACAATTTATTGCACAAATAATTATCATTTCTTATTATGATATTTTACAATATTATAATATTGTATGTATCTAACTTTCAAATCATTACAAAATGTAGTGTTGACTAGTACAACAGCCACCACAAATAGATCATTCCTTTTACATGTAATAGGTTCCCATGACACAACTTGACATTTATTTTATAAGTAATTATATGGCATCTTATAACTAATCGACAAACTTCATTAAAAAAATACAATACAAGACTAGAAACACACATGCCAAATTAAAAATAAAAGTAAACATTGTGTGATTAAACTTAGAATTTTTTCAAACATAAGTAAGACACGTGCCACTAACAATTTTACTTTGCTTTTCTTAGTAAATGATACATAATGAAAAAATACACATGGAGATCATGAATGATTAATTACAGATGTTGATGGTAGATTTGAATGGATTTGATGAAAGATGGCAACTATTGACCCTCATAGAACTAAAAACATAAAACATTTATTGCTCTGTACACCCTGATGGACTGGACTTTTACTTGGACTCCACACATGATCTTTTTATAGGCTGTAAAATTTGTCTAGTTAATGTGATGTCAGCAGGTATTTTCCACCACTTTACACATATGAGAGAAGCTCTACACCACCCTCTGTTAAAATGGACTCGATAAATTATTTCTTGATGTCATGATTAATAAATATTTCAAAAATATATTTTTTAATATAAATAGGTTTTAAATTAAAAAAAATTAAGTAAATCTCTATGAAATGTAGAACAAACAAATGAATTGATGGATTCCATTGAAGTGTCAAAATGTTTTGTCAGAGGATGCAGGTCACATGGGCTGAGCGCGTATGGAATGCTTGTATGGTCCACCTACAGAGGGCTCTTAAGTGCATTCAGAGTGGGATTTTAGCCCTCATGTGCAGATCCTAATTATTTTGAGTGGCACCTTAGGTTACTATACCCCTTCTGTGAAGTCACACAGACAATTATATGTCAGAGATTCAGTATTGACAGCGGTGATAAATGAATGCTTGAAACAATGAATTATTTTATAAAATTAATATGATTTGTATTTATTCTTACAATTAATTAAAGGGATATTTCGTAATAATAGTGAATGGAATATCTTTTAAGGTTTTATTTTTAAATTTTAAGATTTAAATTTTTTTAAGATTTATAAATTAATATATTTTGTCAAAAAAAAAAATACTGGTTAAAATATACAATATATTTGTTCAAGTAGTTTCATTGATTTTCTCTCTTGATAGGGATTAATAATATTCTAAATTTTGTGTTAAATAAAAAAAAATGTTCTCAAGGAAATAACAATATTCTAAAATATGGTGTAAAATAAATACAAATATTATCGTGAGTACTATTATTATGAATAAATAATGTTTGAGTTACCATAATTCTTGTATAATCATGTACATGCTCTAAAGTATATATCTAAATATAATTAGTGAGATATATTCTTCCCTTTAAATATTTGAGATAAAAACATGAATCATGCATCTCAAAAGCAAAGGGATTGTTATGAACATAGCATATAACATGTATTTTATATGTTTGATTAATTTTTTGTAGTGAGATATATTATCCCTTTTAAATATTTGAGATAAAAACATGAACCATGCATCTCAAAAGCAAAGGGATTGTTATGAACATAGCATATAACATGTATTTTATATGTTTGATTAATTTTTTTTATCACAACATCTAATTAAATCAATGTTAGACAAGTTTTGGCTACCATAGATCAGATTCATAAAAAACATGTTAGTTAACTCATTTTGACTTTGTTGATAGCCATCTAAGGCCTTCAAATGGCCATTTAGGGTGATCTCCCTTTTGTGTTTATCAAAGTTTAAGGTTCTTTTAGGAAAGTTAAGGTAATCCTTGTCTTTGCTAGGAGAGAGATTAAATGCCTTCTTGAGGTCTCTGCATGTTTTCAGGTCATGTCAAGGTATTTCTTTCTTGATTCATTCCTATATAAGTTAGGTACAATGTTCAAGTGGTGGTGGGGCCAACAAAACCCCAAGAAGTTAGAATATCAATGTTGAAGACACTTGTCAAAGGATTTAAAGCAAAATTTAATATAGAGAGAGCCAGATAAGTGTAATAAACTGATGTTTCTAGGTACCTATAACATTTTTCGAGTTAGATCAGGGGTTTTATATCATTAGTAGGTCCAATATTGTAAAAAAAATCTTGTCTCTCCTATAAATCTCTTGGCAAGCTTGCAAAGGCAAATTTTAAATATTTGGTTCATGAAAAGGAGAGAGGGTTGGGACTTGAATTTTCTACCATAGGAGGCAATCCTAATTAGATTTAAATTCTATACATTGGTTTGCATATTGAATTTCCTTATTCTATGAACAATCATTAATAGTTTGAGGGGTCAAAAAGTGACTCCAATCTCACCATTAGCTCAGTTTTGTCTTTATGTCTGCACTTTTAAACTCAGTGGGAGAATATAAACCATAAAAGAGTGATATTAGGGTAGGCATCGATCTCCATAACACCCAAGTCCATCATCTGCATCATGCATGTGCATGCACTAGTACAAATGAGCCTCCCTCTCACTGTTTGCATTTGACATAATGGTTTTGTGAAGTTTTGAGGTGTTTGCAATAAAGAAAACATGTTTGAAGTCATTGAAAGGTAGAATGAGAGTTTCCAATCCATTTTAAATTCCCATTTAATCTCTTATGAACTCCCCACTCTTCTCATACTCTTCCTCAACTTTTAGTCATTACGTAGGGTGATATCCTTGAGCAAATTTTTACTAATATGTTTTCAATTCAGGGTGTAGTCATGGAATCAAGCTATTAAATCACACAAAGTGAAGGTAAATGGTAGTATATATAGTGGAATTGGAGAGTGATGAGGTCTTAGAAATGATATAAGACTAAAAAAATAATAATAGGCATAATCAATATGGGTTCTATCCACTCACAGGGCTATAGACCTATCAATGGATATTTTTGACTCATAAACCCTATTCTACATTGTGTATATGCCTAGGAAGACCTACTGTATACCTTGAATCATATATATAACCTTTAAACATTCTAGAATATCATAATTAGTACCATGGATGGGTGTCTAAACTCCAAACTCCATGCAAGATAATCTATAGGATTATTAACATTCATAAAACAAAATAAGTATGCTTGTAGTAGTGTTGCAGGGTTTGATAAGATGTAGGGTTCAAGAAACAAAAGGGAATTGTCATGTCCCCTTTTTTAGTGGACATCGTCAGAGTTGATGGTTAGCCTATTATGCGACCTTCGTAGGCTGATAGGATGAATAGAGGGTCATGATGGACCTTGGCTTGGCTTCGATTAGCAGAATCTCTACAATTTACTTTCATTCAGGCTCTTTCAGACACGTTTGCCTGAGCTCCTATTATTTAGGGATATTTGACATGCAGCAGAGCACCCTTGTTTTGGTATGGTCATGTGCAGAATCACTCCCTAATTCACCAACTTCAGTTGGTTTGGAGATCCGACATGTATTGAGGGAGATATTAATATTTGATTGATTTAATCAAATATTAATTATTTGGCCTATTTCTAATTAAGAAACCCTAATTCTAATTTAAGAAACCCTAATTAGGGCAAGCACATCTTTTTGATGGTATAAGGGTTTCTCATGGCAGGGAGTTGGGATGATTATGAGATTATTGATTTTGATATTGAAGAATTCTTCTATGAAGACTGAGCCAAGGGTTCCAAGATTCCATTTGCATTGGAGAATGTCCACTCTTTAGTGTGTGCAATTCAGAGGTTGTGAGAGATCAGTTGATCTATTGCCAAATTGAGAGATAACTTCATACAGAAGTTATCATAGAGGTTTACAGGTTTGGGAGATAACCTCACACAGAAGTTATCACAGGTATTTCAGGTATTTATTTCATTATGTTTTGATTCAATAAATTATACAGATAGAAGTCTTCAGATCAGGTATCCAAAATACAGTCATATATCTTGAGATCAGGGGTCCAACAAATAGGGTGTGTTATATTGGCAGCCGTATGAAGTTCGTACAAATCCGTACCGATCCGTGTAATTTTGTACAGTTCTATATCAAGTCATACAGAGCCATAGGCAACTCAGAGACCAACATCGGCAGTCCAGAAACTGACATCGATCGACTTCATACCGACGATGGCAGAGCAGATCGACTAACTGAGACCGACGTCGGCAGTATATCGACCGATGATAGCAATATAACCGACATCGGTGACTGTGTTTTGACACAGAAACCTGAGCCGTTCCAGATTTAGGGTTTATTTCCATATTTGCAAAAGCCCAGGTTTTTAAGATAGAATATTTCATATTATTTTATTTGTATGATAGAGACTCAATTTTGTAATCATCTAAAAGAACAATAAGATCATTGATTACTCAGTTGATAGATTATATTGTGGTTTATTTACTTATCTAGAATTATTTTGCAAAATTGCAATTTGTTCTTATTTCATACAAGAAAATCAGAATACAAAGATAAGCAATTTAGAGCTTTTGTCTTTTTATAGTCCCTATTGGTTGGGGATATTACAGTGGTATCAGAGATACAGTGATAGCTTTTATACAGTGGTATCAAAGCTAAATCATGCCATCCTGAGGGTTTGACAATTTTATGCAGCCACAAGAGTTGGGACCACATAGGTATTTCACACGCAGTAGAGCTTTGCTTGAGGGCACTCAAGTTATAGAACAATAGCCAATCACCATGAGTGACAGGCGTGATGGTAGTCCACCCAGGGGCCATAGGTATGATGATGATCAGGGCACTAGAGAATTCTATCGTGTTATGATGTCAGGCCACCAGCAGATGACACAGGCACTACAGGCACTCACTACTATGGTAAAGAGGATGAACACACTTGTTCGAGAGAATGGGGAGCAAGGATATAACAGGAGTGCTACTATTAATCAGAGACCACAGCTGACCCATTCCAGGACAGTTGTTAGGCCTACATGGCCTACGTTTGTTAAGAATGATTCAAAGGCCAACCCAGCAGCACCACCTTTAGATCAAGAGGCTCTTAACGATCTACATAGGAAAAAGCTTTGCTTATACTGCAAAGGTCCATATGATGCCAATCATGATTGTCTTTTTAGGCCTAAGGGCAAGGTAAATCATGTGATGTGGACGTATTGTGAGGATTCAGAATCAGAAGATTCCAAATAGCAGGATAGTTTTGAGGAGTCAGAGGCAGAGGCTTTAGAGCCTAAGGCAGAGGTAGATTTAGAGATACACATACAAGAGGCAATGAAGGTGGTTCACCAGGATTCTGAGAGACATGTGGTCGAGCTTAGTCATGAGGATTTGGACTCTCAGTTAGTTGCAGCAGATGAGGGAGCGGGAGATTGTGATGATGAGATAGTTTCAGCAGCAGCTTCTTCAGAGTTAGATGAGGATGAGTCTGATGCTTGCATTCAGAGTGTGGAAGTGTACTTAGATGTTAGTACACTGAGTGTTGGTCATCTTGAGGTGAGTTTAGATCAGGAGTTAGAACATTTGGTGGGGACTCAGCGTTCTTTTACAATAAGGTCACATTTCGTTGATGATATGAGTTTGTCTAGCATTCACACTCTGGATTCAGAGATTGTAGTGGGTACAGGAGACATGTGCATGAAGTTAGTTGGTATTGTTCACATTATTCAAGTAAGGAGTTTACTTGAGTTGCCAGTTGATTTATGTTAATGGATTGGATGTTGGGATCCTTATCTTGGTACTTGGGATGATTTGACGCCATGAGATGAGAGTTGTGATAGACATGGCATGGTGATAGGCGCTGCGATTGATAGTTTGTCAGTGCATGACTTAGAGAAGGAGTTGATGGAAAGTAGATTTGGTTTGTGTTCTTGCTATCCAGTATGTGATGTCTCTTCAATATCAGCGATGCATAAGAGTTCGGGTGATGAGACCATGACTAGTGATCTGCAGAGATATGTTGATTACAGTAGAGGTACAGTGTGTGGATTCTCCACCCTTGGCATAGTTCCATTTGGGAGTTGTTGTAGAGTTGGAGAGTGCCTTCCGCATAGCATGGTGGAATGTGTACCTAGTATTTGTGATCTTGGAGTTTCGTTGAGTTGTAGTAGCCAGTTTGATTATGGATTCCTCTTTATTCTATTTTAGAGGATATTGCAAGAGCTTGCATTGATTGTCATCAGTATAGATCATGACTATATTTGGGATCTAGGAGGATTGAGTGGTTTGTTGTTCAGAGATTGCTTGAGGGCAAGCAATTTCAGGAGGGGCGGATTGTCATGTCCCCTTTTTTAGTGGGCATCGTCAGAGTTGATGGTTAGCCTATTATGCAACCTTTGTAGGCTGATAGGATGAATAGAGGGTCATGATGGAGCTTGGCTTGGCTTTGATTAGCAGAATCTCTACAGTTGGCTTTCGTTCGGGCTCTTTCAGACACATTTGCCTGAGCTCCTATTATTTAGGGATATTTGACACACAGTGGAGCACCCTTGTTTTGGTATGGTCATGTGCAGAATCACTCCCTAATTCACTAGCTTCAGTTGGTTCAGGGATCTGACATGTATTGAGGGAGATATTAATATTTGATTGATTTAATTAAATATTAATTATTTGGCCTATTTTTAATTAAGAAACCCTAATTCTAATTTAAGAAACCCTAATTAGGGAAAGCACATCTTTTTGAGGGTATAAGGGTTTCTCATGGGAGGGAGTTGGGATGATTACAAGATTATTGATTTTGATATTGAAGAATTCTTCTGTGAAGACTGAGCTAAGGGTTCCAGGATTCCATTTGCATTGGAGAACGTCCACTCTTTAGTGTGTGCAATTTAGAGGTTGTGAGAGATCAGCCGATCTATTGCCAAATTGAGAGATAACTTCATACAAAAGTTATCACAGAGGTTTACAGGTTTGGGAGATAACTTCACATAGAAGTTATCACAGGTATTTTAGGTATTTATTTCATTATGTTTTGATTAAATAAATTATACATATAGAGATCTTCAGATCAGGTGTCCAGAATACAGTCATATATCTTGAGATCAGGGGTCCAAAAAATAGGGTGTGTTATATTGGTGGTCGTACGAAGTCTATACAAATCTGTACCGATCTATGCAATTCCGTACAGTTCTGTATCAGGTCGTACAGAGCTGCAAGTAACTCAAAGACCGACATCAGTAGTCCAAAAACTGACATCAATCAACTTCATACTGACAACGGCAGAGTAGATCGACTAAGTGAGACTGACATTGGCAGTATATCGATCGACGACGGCAATATAACCGACGTCGATGACTGTGTTTTGACACAGAAACCTGAGCCATTCCAAATTCAGGGTTTATTTCTAGATTTGCAAAAGCCCAAGTTTTTAAGATAGAATATTTCATATTATTTTATTTGTATGAGAGAGACTCAATTTTGTAATCATCTAGAAGAATAATAATATCATTGATTACTTAGTTGATAGATTATATTGTGGTTTATTTATTTATCTAGAATTATTTTGCAAATTCACAATTTGTTCTTATTTCATACAAGAAAATCAGAATACAAAGATAAGCAATTCAGAGCTTTTGTCTTTCTATAGTCCCTATTAGTTGGGGATATTACAGGAATGAACATTCATAGAGATAAAACACCTCAATAATGTTTATTTAGACTTGAAAACCCTGTGGTTGGTGACCTACAGTCATAGGCATAAATGGTCACACACATGCCTAATATAGGTAGACTTGAAGAAAAATACCAATTTTGAGTGAACAAATAATGAACCTGAAAACTATCAAGACAAATAAATTAGCAATAGGCCAAGATCTTGAAACAATACTCAAAATTGATTCGTATTGAATGAATTGAAATAATTATAAACCCAAACAATGATTAAATAAGCCTCAACAGATAATTTAGATCTAACATGTAAAAATTCAAAAAATATAAAATTAAAAAACATCTATTTTTAGCAGCTGCTATTTATAGTATGTTTTGCATGAAAACATGCACAACCTTAAAAATATCCTAAATGCTAAAATTAACCTATTGGATGAAATTCAATAATGTTTAAATCTAGTCCTAAAAATATACAATTTCTAAAATTAGAAAAACCTTTAAAAAATAATTACATTGAAATTTTGGACCCTCAAATAATCACGTATGGCCTCCACAAAATATTGAAAACATATATAAGTAGGTAAAAATACTTAGGAAAATATTGAACTTTTTGATACGGTCATTTTCGCATGTTGAAGAGCTCAAATAGAGTTATGAGTCAAAAGTTATGGCCTCTGGAAGGTTGGCCTACTTTTTCTACATCATTTTCCTCTGGTTAAAAATAACTCAGCATTTTTGAGTTGCCCAGATTGCACTGCTACCATTTTCCTTCGTCTATACTCTTCATCTCTCATTCTTTAATCCAAGTGTTTTCTTCTTGATACAATCCTTCCCACTACACCAAATACCTGTTATAATTCCCTTACCTTGTACTCACTATCTTAATATCCAAAACCTACAATATTTTTTCCTTCTTCTTTAGAACATACTACTGCCAATTTAATTATTCATCTTCATCACCTTCATCATCTTCTTCTCCATGGAATTCATATAAATCTGAAACATTAAATATTGGAGATATATCAAAATTCTATGGTAAACTCACCTCACAAGCATTATTATTGATTTTCTTCACAATTTTACATGGTTTAATTTTCTTGTACTTCAACTTATTGTACGTACCTTTTGGAATTTTTTCTTTCCTAAAGTAAACCATTACAAACTCTCCTTATTCAAATACCTTGGATCTTCTTCTAACATTTGATGTTGCTTTATATTTCCCATTTCTTTCCTGCAACTTTCCTCTTACTCCTTACCACTGTTGCATATGCTTTACAAATACTTCTGCATCATCACTAATTTGATATGTAATTAGTAATTTCACTAAATCTAAAGCACCCATAGGATTTCTCGCATAAACTATCTGAAATGGTGATTTTCCTATTGATCTATTCAAGGAATTGTTATATGCAAACTTAGATTGTGGTAAAGCAAATTCCCATTGCTTGGGCTTCTCTCCCACTATGCATCTCAATAAATTTTCCAAGCTCATATTCACAACTTCTGTCTATCCACAAATTTTTGGGTGATATCCACTATTGAATTATAGCTTGGTACCCATATTCTAAAAATTCCTTCAAAAATGACTTAGAAATGTTGTGTCCTTATCTGAAGTAATATTTTTTGGAACACCATGAAATCTCACAAAATCCTTAAAAAATAATTTTGCAACTCATTAACATCATTGGTTTTCCTACATGTAAGTAAATAAGCCATTTTAGAACATATATCTACAATAACAAAAATTTAATCATTACCTCTCTGTGTGTTTGGTAGTCCTAACACAAAATTCATACTCAAATCTATGCATGGTCCTCTTGGAACTGGTAATGGCATGCATAATCTCATATTTTGTGCATTTCCTTTATCCACTTGAAATATTTTATACCTTGAAACATACCTTGTCACATCTCTCTTCATCTTTTGCCAAAAGTACTTTTTTTCTACCAAAGCTATTGTCTTCATCTTGCCAAAATGTCCAACCAAACTATGACCATGCAATTCTCTTATTATATTGTCTCATAGAGACCATCTTGAAATGTAAAATTGTTTCCCTTTGAAGAGATAAGCTTCTTGTATAACATAATCATCATGAATAGCATTTATCCCACCTGTTAATGGACTCTTGCACTGCTCAACTACCTTTCCAAAATATGGATCAGTATCATATAATTCTTTGAGAGCTTTAAATCTAACTACTTCACTCACCATAGTAGTTAATAATGCTACCCTCTAGCTTAATACATTAGCTACCTGAATCTATTTTCTTGATTTATGCTTCAACACAAATGTATACCCCTACAAGAAAGAAACCCACTTTACATGCCTACTATTCAACTCATTTTGTGTATTTACATACTTCAAAGCTTCATTATCTATAAATAGTATAAACTCCTTAGGCACCAGGTAATGCCTTCAATGTCTTAATGCTTGTGCAATTGTATAAAGTTAAAAATCATAAGTACAATACTTTGTTCTTACCTCATTCATTTTCTCACTGAAATATGTTATTGGCTTTCCTTCTTGACCTAGTACAATATCGATTCCCATAAATGAATCATCACAATAAACCTCAAACACTTTGGTGAAATCTATAAATGCTAAAATTTCTCTTTCTATAATCTCCTTCTTCAGAAATTCAAAGCTTTATTTTGTTTCTTTAGTCCATGTAAATTCCTTCCCTCTCATGCAATCTGTAATTGGTGTCACAATACTACTAAATTTTTTAATAAATTTTATGTAATAAGTTGCTAAACCATGGAAACTTCTTACCTTTGTGATGCTTCTTGGAATAGGTCAGTCAATATTTTCCCTTATCTTTTCTTCATCCATTCTCACACCATCTACTGATAATACAAAACCCAAAAATACCAAACTATTTTGCATAAACCTACACTTCTTCAAATTTTCATACAACTTCTCCTTTATTAACAAATCTAGTACCATTTTCAAATGTTATAAGTGTTCTTCTTTAGTATTACTAAAAATAAAAATATCATCAAATTAAACAACCATAAACATACCAATATATTCTCATAGCATTGTATTCATTATCTTCATAAATGTGCTGGGTGCATTAGATAATCTAAATGGCATCACCATCCACTCATATAAGTCATCCCTAGTCTTGAATGTAGTTTTTTACTCATCTAATTCATGAATTCGAATCTAATAATAACCACTCTTTAGATCAACCTTGGTAAAATATTTATGTCCAACAAGCACAACCATCATATCATCTAAATGAGGTATAGGAAACCTATACTTGATTGTAATTGTATTAGTTTCTCTACTATCCACACACATTCTCCATCCTCCATCTTTTTTTGGAGTTAGAAAAGCTAGTGTTACACATGGACTCATACTCTCCCTTATCACCTTCTTTCATAACAATTTGGTAACTTATTTATTTAACATTGCATGTTCTATTGGACTCATCCTATAAGTTGCTTGATTGGGTAGAGCTGATCCTAGAATCAAATTAATGTGATGATGAATATCTCTCTTTGATGGTAAAACATCTGGTAACTCATCAGCCATAACATCTGCATATTATTTCAACACTCTTACTACTTCTATTGGTATTTGTTCCACTTATGTGTCTTCATTCTTTGCCACTAATACATAACAATAAATTGCCACCTTCATATCTTGAATAAATTATTTCATAGAGATCATGCTTTATGTTTTCTCTTCCTCTTTAAGAGGTAACAAAACTACCTTTGTACCACCTTTCCAAAAAGTGTACATGTTGTTTTCTCCATCATGAATTATTTTTCTGTCAAATTGCCATAGTCTCCCCAATAACAAATGGCATGCATCCATTGGAATAAAATCACACCATATTTCATCATTATAAGTTTTTCCTCTAGAAAACTTGATTAAGCACTTTTTATCTACTATAACTTTATTCCCTTTTTTAAACCATGAAATGAGATAAGGATTAAGATGATTCTAACATTACAGATTTAGTTTCTCTATCATTTCTTTAGAAACCATATTTTCACAACCACCACTATCTACAATTACTTTACATACCTTTCCACCTAAAGTACACCTTATTCAAAAAATATTTGATCATAGCCATGCATCACCACCTTATTTATTCTACACTTGTTCCTTCTATGGAAAGATAATTTTCCTTCTCATCATGATATTCTCTCCAACATCTGCAGGTACAACTTTAGTATTTTATTCTTCTATCTCTGCCTCGACTAGATTCACTCTTAGGTGATATTATTGCCTCCTTTCTTTATCTTGATAGTGTAGACACTCAAATGCTTTGTGCCTTTCTTTTCCATATATATAAAAAACATAAGATTTTTTTTGATTTGGAAACCATCTTCTAGCACCATCGTAACCACACCATCATTGGAATCCTCTTCCTCTTTTTAGGTATTTAAACCCTTGCCTATTGTCATCTTGACTTTATATACCATCTGATGATTCACCTCTATTGGTATTATTCCTATCTCTAGTGGTATTCAAACCACCTCATCCCATATTTGGAGGGGATCCACGTCTTATTGGACCAAGATACGTTCTTCTGAAATTCTATCTATTTTTCTTCTTCTACCTTTAAAGCTAATTGATAAGCTTCCTCCATGCTAAGTATTCCATGCATGCTTAATTCATCTTGAAAAAAAAAAATTAAAAACATTTACATAACTTGCATCCATCTTCTATTCAGTCTCATCATGTTCCACTCATATGGAAAGTTTATAAAACTCATTTATATACTCTTGTATACTTCGATCTTTTTGCCTCAAATTCTAAAATCTTCTGTATAGGGTTTGTGCATAATCCATATGAAGAAATTTATTTCTCAACTTCTTCATCATAATTTTCCATGAATTAATCTTCTCTTTACCTTTTCTCTATATTTCTTTCTACATGTTATCCTACCAAATCATTGCATGACCTTTCAACTTCATGCATGCAAACTGTACCTTCTTGTCTTCTCTCATAGTCTTCCACTAGAAGAACTTTTTCATATTATTCATCTAATCTATCAACTTCTCTAATTTTAAACTACCTCCATAATATAAAATGTCAACATTGATTGGTTCATTTCTTCCTTCTAAAGACTTAACCTTCCTCTCTTCCATCAATGGTGTTTGCTCCTACTATTCCTTTTATTGTTGAATTTTTTCATCACGATTTGTGTCTCCTTTGGATTCATCACCACCTTCTTATCTTCCCTAATTGGTGATAATCTCTGTTAATTTTTTAACTTACTTCTTCAGCTCTCATATAGTCTAGTTCATGTAGGTAATACATCCTCATCCCCTCACCATGTCTTACTCCTCCACGATTCAAACCTACTCTGATACCAAATAATGAACATGAAATTTATCAAGACAAATAAATTACCAATAGGCTAAGATCTTGAAATAATACTCATAATTAATTTGTATTAAATTACTTTAAATAATTGCAAACCTAAACCATGCTTAAATAAGCCTCAACTCAGAATTTTGAGTTGACATACAAAAATTTAAATAAAATAAAAAATATTTATTTTTAGTAGCTACTATTTATAGTAATTTTCACATACAAGCGCATGTAGCTACAAAAATATTCTAAATTATAAAATTATCCTATCAGATGAAATTCAACTAAAGTTGACATCTAGTCCTAAAAATACAAAATTAGAAAAATCCTAAAAAAATAATTAAATTACAATTTCAGACCCTTATATGATCATGCATGGCCTTCAAAAGATATCAAAAACATCCCTAAGTAGGCATAACTTATTAGGACAATAAAAAAAAATTTGATACTGTCATTCTGTTGCATGGAAGAGATCAATCAGAGCTATGAGTCAAAATTTATGGCCTTTGGAAGGTTGGCCTTTTTTTTCCATCAACAAAAATAAAAATCTCTCAGGGAGAAATAATAAAAAATTTCTCCCCAAAATTGGTTAAATAACAACCAAGGTTCCTAGAGTGCTAAAAATAGTTAAATCTTCACACTTGCAGTCAAGATACCTAATGCGGACCTACAAGTCTATCTAGTCACAATGTTAAGGATGCATTTGTGTGTTAAATGAAGGATTGGAAGAAAAATGAATGATGATATATTCTAAGGTTTTATAAAGATATAGTATCCTAAATTTTAATTAGGTAATAATGATCAAAACACTATCTCCTAAACACCAACAATCAAGTAGATCTAAAGCAATTACCTTCAACCCTGTCATGAGAGAATGGAAGAAAAGTCACAAAAAGGAATCATGTATGAGGTGAAATAAGGCATATAAGGTATTCATATGATCAAAATGAAAATTTATATCATTTCAACATCATTCAATAACATTAAAGTGTCAATGAACAAGATAACATTCATCCAAATTTAGAACAAGCTTAAATCTGTGCATGTAGGCCTGAGTGTGTGAAGTTGAAGAAACTTACACATTTTGAAGAGTTTTAAAAGTTGGAGAGTTTCAATGGGGTCAATGAGATGTGGAAAAATATGTATAATATTCAAAATAATTATTGTAAATATTTCACATTTGAGGAAGAAATACCAAAATAGAGATGCTAGGGTGAGTGTATCAACATTGGTCACAAACCCTTGGGGTGGACTAGACCATGTTGAAGGTATTATGAGAATCCAAATAGGTTATAAAAATGTTGGATAACCTTGATGAAAGTTATTAAAAATATTTTATCTATTCCAAAGTATGGATGAATAATTTTATACCTTATTTTGCTAAACAACACCTCTCGTGTTTCTCAGGCCTAAACAACCATGAAGATCAACCTTGCTCATGTTGTCAGTATAACCAAAAAATGCATGGGACCCTAATATTATAGGGAAGGAAGAGGAGGTTGTATACTATATTTTCCTATAATTATTTCCTAAGTTAGGTCCCTAATCTTTTTTGAATCATCTTTAAGACCCTAAATAATCCTAAACCTTGCTTAAACCCTCTAAAGAGACTTGATGGAGGAGATGGACCTTTTTAAGTTCTCTAAATGGATTGAAATGGAATGGAAACTTCTTGGATGATCCTTACACAGCTATAGTCACCTGAAAAAGTCACTTTTATCACACATGTGAAGGACTATTGTATAAATTTTGGCCTAAAATTTTATTGTTTTAGGATCAAAAAGGCAACTTTGAGGATTTTTATAGAGGTTGACTAAGTATAAACCTAGTATAGCACCCTAGAATCATCTACGACCTAAAAAAGGTATGGGATGATGTTTCTAAGTATTCATGAAGAAATATTATAGTGATTTCAATATTATTTATAGGTCTGAATATACCTAATGGTAAGTAAACATGTTATCAAGCGATCTTATCAGACCTAATGCAACTATACTTCAACCTTGAAGATGTTTTTGAGATTGAACAAGGGTAGAGTGATATCTTAAAGGGTTTTGGAGATGTATTCAATTTTTAATTGTAGTATCAAACAAATAACTATACCTAGGATGGCAAATGGACTTTTTTTGTTATCTTCATTTCAACTAAGCAAATTTCTTGTCAAATTTTAGGTCTTCATCAGTTTGAATAAACTTGATCCTCAGCTCTATAAAATTGAGAAGAAGCATTGAGAATACTAGGATGTCATGGAGGTTTTTTCATGAATCCAAGATGTCGTCTGTCAAAGTTTCCAAATTATAACTGCTCCTCAAATAAGTGCTTGTAACTCTTCAAACAAGAGCCCCTACACCACTTAGTGAAGTTCCATCATTAAGATAAATAACATATGTCAAATATGATGACAAAATTACTCTTAAACTCACTTCCATTTATAATTATAATAGACTTGAGGTGGATGACACTTGTCTATTTATCTCATATGCCTCTCTTTCTCTCTCCTTCTCACATTATCCTATATATGCTACCTTAAATGGCCTATTATGGATCCTTTAGATGAGTATGGGGAATCCATGTTCAACTAAACACTTGTACTATGCCTTTGAATTTTAAATAAAACTAATTCTTACATTCTTAAATTCTTGAAACTAGTGTAATTATGTGATTTTTGATGAAGTCTAGTAGTAGTGCTTTTCCTCTCTCTCATTTTTCCTCCCCTACATGTTTGCAAATGGATTTTCTTATTTCAGGTCACATGATGATTTTGAGATAGTTTTGCATAGTTTTAAAGTATTGGATTTCAATCATTAATGTCTTTCTTAGACCTATCAACTAATCATCTCATTAAATACATCATCTATTACTTACATGTGGAAACACTCATGCTTGAAGGTCCTTGTTGATTAGTGTGATCAGATTAAGGCCTAGTTCATGTTCTTATTACATGACGGTGAAATGGAGGGTGTTATTTTGGTGCATCATCTCCCTATATTAGTTTAATTTTAGTTTATTTAACATTTTTCCCCTGAAAATAAAACATATAGTAGTAGTTTAGGGTGATAACATCGATGAATCTAGCCCTATCTAAAGATTGACCTCATTGATTAGGACATCCACAACCTAGAAGTGTCTCCATGCTATAAATTGAGAAAAGAGGCTTGAACAACCTCCTCAAGGGTCTATTTTTTGTTTATAACAATCAAATTATCATTATAATATCATAATTCATATGTAATACTCATTGTATATATAAGGTAGTGTTTAATATTTTATAATCATATTGACAATTTCATTCTTATTGTAAGGTTGTGAAGGTTTCCATGTCAAGGCATCTTGATTATATTCATTATAATTATACACATATTTTAAATAAATTTTCATCTATTATTTACATTATAATTTAATGGTGTATTAATCTCATTAAAATTCCTATTAGAGCTTTGAATTGGACAAAAAATGGTTAAAACCCTAATTTTCAATATTTGACTATTTTTCACAAACTATTGTAATTTTAAAAAAAAACTAATGAACTCGGTGAATAATTTAATAATTATAAAAAAATGTATGGTCCTATGATATATTTTGATTCAGTTATTTTAATTTTGATGGTTTTATTCAATTCAGTGTATAGGATGCAATTTGAGAGACTTTTATTCTTTCTTTACATTTTTAAAAAGTTCCTATAAATTTTATGGGGTTATGTTATCTACATATTTTTATTTTACATTGACCTATGTATGAAATTGTCTAGTAAAAGGTGAAATTACATTATACAATTTTAATATGTTTGTGGTAGGATTGCACACCTACAACTAAGGTAAGTTTTTTAAACTCTAGGAAAAACTCCTAACAAAGTGGATATGGATCCATAACAAGGAATTATTAGAGCTTGTATTCCAAAGTATTTTAGACACAACACAAAGTGAGATAGCTTGAGACAGTGTGAAAACCATATCATTTCATATGAGAAAAATCAAATGAGATAAAAGATACAACATTGCATAATCAATAATAATCATGATTTTTTTGAAATATTTTCATTAAAAGAAACCAATGATGCAATGCACAACAAAATTTGTGTGAAAATTCTATTCAACCCAATCATAATACAAGTACATCACAATAATGAAATATTATGCCACGAGTGGGAATACATGAGTCTAATTCTTTGATAAATTAGATCAACTAGATGGATAAAAATATATGTACATTAGATCCCATGTGAAGGAAACATGGTAATTTATTGAAATGTATTAGATAGATAAATCTAATTCACAAAAAATATGTAAAAAATAAAATCCAAAGTAAACAGAAAAATATAGATTATAATAATAAGAGAAAAATGGATAAAATCCATGCCAAATGTAGACAATAGAGAATAATAGCAATAAAAAACTAAACCACTTTAAAGTGGTGATATAGAAGCATCCAAGGCATAAATTAAATCTTTCATCAACATAAAATTTAGTTGTGTGTTCCTTTGGTCTTTCTACTTTGTTTGTCACTTTGGAACGATTAAGATTATCCAAGGGAAGAATCAATAGTCCAATTCTTCATTACCATTAATTAAATAATATAAAGATCAATTTCAAGAATATTCATGGTTCAAATTAAGTTGGTTGAGTTTCTTGATCATTTGTACAATCCAAGAAGTCACGACATTCATTCATATAAAACATATAGGTTGTGAGAAAGGAGAAAATTTGGCATCAAGGATTTCCCTAAACCTAAATTTTAATACATGTTTGGATTCACCTTAAAACTTAATACAATTTTAAAACCCAAATTTATCTCATTTTGAGTCCATAAGAAAATGTTACGACTTCCTGAAGTTGGTAGACTTTGCATAGTGATAAAAACATTGGTCTACACTCAGAAGTAGTTTCACAAGCATTAATGGAGGATCCAAAAAATCATTGAAGGTTTAAAAACAACTAGTTTTCATATAATGGTGGTTTTAAAATAGCTTGACTATGTAAAGCATCAATTTTGGTTGCATGAATTGTAATTTAAAATCAACACCCTAGAATGATGAAACTCCAAATCTTAAGAATTTCTAATATGCCAAAGAAGTCTAAGAGACACTTTAGAAATAGTATAATTTCAAATAATATTCTAATTAGAACTTGGAAGATCTAAGGAGAGTCATACAAAGGGAGTTTGATACAATAAGAGTTGAAAAAGATAGAGTTGGAGTAGTTATTTCTCTAAGAATAAATTACAATGAGTGTTTCGAGTCTAAGAATATTTGAGTGAGATATTATGTATTCTTCATGTATGTAATAAGTCTATCAATCCCTATGTGAATGTGCGAGTAAGAGTGTGCATGAATATGTATTGAGTTATTTATATTAATTTAATTAATTCAATAAAGAATGTGTGTTAGTATGTCAACTTAGATTAAGGTTCCTCCAAGTGTGTCGATGAGTGAATGCTTATTCAAAAAAAAATAGTTAACAAATTCATTCATTGGACCCTCTTATTGTGACTACACTAATTGGAACCAAAGAGGTTAGAATGCTACTGATAATTGTTTTCCACATTGTTTTGCATAGACAACAATAGAGGGAATATTCAAACCTAGAATATAAATTTAGTCTAAGTTGAAATAAGATTAATTATTTTATACACTCAATTCTCATCACTTTCATGTCAAAATTGTAATCAAAATTAATTTTTTGTAATAACAAATAAATTATTGAAACGCTCAATTTAGTCCACACATTTGGCATGTGTATTATGAAACATATTGGAGTATTCTTGATTGGGGAAATACACCATAACTAACTGTCAACTTTATATATTTCACTATGAACTAAATTATTCTTTTGTAAGTGATGTTATGATGAAATTAACTAAGAATAAATAGTCAAACTTTTATATTTCTTAAATCATATGAAAGTTAACATTGATTAATTAGCCCATCAAACAAAATCAAATGGTTAAATATAAAATCCATATAAATTGAATAATTCTTAATTATGTAATATTCAAATATTTTAAAAATATCTAAATTATGACATCATCATGATCTCATGCATAAAATTATTAATTATTAACATAAATGCAAGAAATATCAAAATTTTGAAACCCATGTTTAATAAATACAGATTCAGAGCCCAAATATTAATGCCGTTAACTCTCCAAATTAAATTGAATTCTGACCACACATCTTAATCTTGATCTAATGGTCACAATCAATCTGAATAATATGTAAATACATGACACACCTTATAACTTCAACAAGTTTTTGAATGTTAACTTACTATAATAAATACATTATACAGTATCATTATTTATTTTAATATTTTCATAATAATAAATACTGTAAACATCTTATATATCTCAAAATGATTGATAGTTTATATATTATTATTTTAAATAAACTTTCTTCTAATGGTCTTTTATTTATTTTCATACTCCTCAAACATAAAAGTGTGGAGTCCCTTTTCTAGTAAAAAAGAACACTTTAACATTATAACAAATCACCTCCCCCATGTACTTATGTTGTTTACCATTTGAAGACTCTAGAATCTATTTTACCTTATGTTGATTAACCTTTAAATGTTATATTTTAGAATTGTGTAAAAGTAATTTGTGATGGGGAATTACCCACTTGATTATCAATTTTAAGTTCAAACTAAGCTACTTTGTTGTAGGACTAGACTATTTAGTCTTTATACTTATTTGATATTTAGATGATAGTTCTTATTTCCGTTTTCAACATTTTGATTTTGAAAACTTATACTAAAAAGAATGATAGAAAGGTCAATTCATACATTTTGATTTTGAAATCTTATACTAAAAAGAATGATAGAAAGGTCAATTCATACAATCAAATTGGAATAATTTTTTTTAAAATAATTGTATTATAATAATAATTTTGATAGTATGGAATCCTTGCAGAACTCTTTAAAAAATATATTATATAAAACCCAAAGCATAAATAATTTAAGTTACATTAAATTGCTCATACAACCCTAAACTTTGCTTCATGACTGCTTAAGACGAACTCAAATAATGAGCAAAGCTTCGTAAATCTAATTTGTTGGATAGAGATAGCTCATTTTTTAACAATGAGCAAGTTCAACAGAGGCTGTAGTTCCACTTGATATGCTTTTCAGAGATATAAACCCTAACAATCATAACCCCAAATGTAGTTCATTAGCAAAAGTTATGAATAATCAACAAATTATGAATACCTGTCAGTGTGCCACGGAACGCCATCGATCTTTATTGCAATTAGATATCAAGAATACCATAATCGACAGCAAAGAGAAATTGCAGGGCAACTCTCCTTTGGCAGGCAACAAACAAATAAGATTAATGCCAGTCCAAGGTTTAAATGTTACTGACCAAAGAAGAGTCCCCCTGTAATTATCCTCTTCAACTATTTAGCACCAGTGTTGATGAGGCTTGGAATTGCAGGGTAATCTAATAGGTAGTAAAGGAAGGATATCCAATGAGTATATGCCTTTGTGTATAGAGAGAATATGGTATAATCCTCTGCAGCTTCCTTCCTTTGCAAAGTCGATCGTCCGCACCCAGCCACTTTATTGACTGCAATAACAAGGGATTTTGTTTCTCCTTATAGAATTAGAAAAGGACTTATATACCAAGTAATAATATGAGGAGAGATAACACAAAGAAAGGGGCAAACGTATCCACTTAGCATCGAAAAGGTTTTACTCTGTACCAATTAAAAAGTGATTTATACATAATATTTTTGAAATATAATTATTATCGAAAGGGTTGTAACTAATTGATGAAAATGATGGTTGTTTATATTTATCTATTTAAAATAGAATTTTTTTTAGATATTTGATATAAAGAAATTTCTCAAGGATTGTAATTTAATTGATGAAAAATTATGGTTGTTTATATCTATCTATTAAGATATGGTGATTCCATATAATACCTTGGAACATATCAAAAAAATCATTTTATCTCTAATATAAATAAACTAATTACCTTAATTACAATAAAAAAGAATTTTATTAAATAAGATGGATAAAATTATTGAAAAATAAAAATTACATTTAATTAATTAATTTAATTTTAATAATAATAATAATTTATTTAAAAGCATCTCAAATATCACATATAATAAAATTATGTGATAGTCACCATGTTCATAACACACACATGTGCAGTAGCCTTTAAAAAAGAAGAAGAAATTGTGTGTTCAAAGATGTAGATGTAAAAAAGTATGAGTGAAGTATGTAGTCAGAATGGTACTTATCAAAAATGATAGAAAAGCCAAAAATTATTTGATGGCATGACTCCCCTCATCTTGATTATTTTTAATGACTCTGAATATTATGAATGGAAAAAAATGCCAATATGCCCATCATCTGAAATAATAATTTATATTAATTCGTGTTTAATAATTTGAATAATTACAAACCATGCATAAATAAGCTTCAACATAGAATTGAAGTTGACATGCCAAATTTAAAACTCTAAAATTTTTAAAATACTCAACTTGATATTTTTAGAAGCTATTATTTTCAGTAAGTTTCACATGCAAGTACGCATAGCTATAATTTTTTTTGAAAATAAAATAAATTCTAAAATTAACCTATCGAATAAATTTTAATGAAATTTCCCAACATGTTACAAAGATACAGTTTTTAAAAATAGACAAATATGAAAAAATATTCAAATGCATTTTTGAACCTTCATATAGTCACATATGCCCTCAAAAATTACAAAAAAAAATATCCATAACCGAATAAGGTAGGTTATGGTTGCATTGAACTTTTTGGGACAATTATTTTATCATAAAAGAGAGTTCAAATGGAGCTATCGATCAAAAGTTGTTACCTCCTCAAATTTAACCTCATTTTTTGCATCATTCTTCTCTAGTTGAAAACAACTCAACTCTTACAAGTTTCTTTGATTGTATTACTTCCATTTGTTCTTATCAATCTTTTTTATCTCCTATTATGAAATCTAAGTGTTGTCTTTCTGTTGTAATCATTCCTAATGTACTAAATACCTATTATAACTTTTTTGCCTCATATTCATTGTCTTTTTATCCAAAACATGCACTATCTTTTCTTTTCTATTTTTTTGGTACCTATTTCTTCCAATCTACTTCTTCATCTACTTATCTTTCACTATCTTGTTCATGTAAATCATATAATTGGAAACATTAAATACTAAAAAGATATCAAAATATGGTGGTACGCTCACCTCATAAGCATTGTCATTGATTTTCTTCACAATTCTATATGGTTCTATTTTCTAGTACTTTAATTTATTATATGTGTCTTTCAAAAATATCTCTTTCATAAAGTAAACCATTACTAAATCTCTTTCTTAAAATGTTTTTGACCTTCTTCTTACATCTGTTGGTGCTTTATATTTTTCATTACTTTCCTATAATTTTCTTCTTACTTCTTCCTACAACTGTTGTATATGCTCTGTAAATGCTTTTGTATCATCACTAACTCATTTTGTAATTGATAATTGTAACAAATCCAAAACACTCAGGATTTCTCCCATAAATAATCTAAAATTTTGATTTTATTTTTGATATATTCACTAAACTATTATATACAAATTTAGCTTACGAAAAACCAAGTTCCATTGCTTGGGCTTCTCTCCAGCTATGCATCTCAAAAACATTTTCAAGCTCATGTTTACAACTTATGTCTATTCATATATTTTTGGATTGTGTGCACTACTACTCTACAACTTGGTTGACATATTCCTCCATAAATTCCTCCAATAATGACTTAAAATTTCTTGTATACATATATGATGTAAGGGTTTTTTGAACACCATACGATCTTATAATATATTTTTAGAATAGTTATTCAACTCTAGTGGAATCATTAGTTTTATTACATGCAATAATCTTAGAAAATATGTCTATAACAAAAAAAAATGAATCATTACCTCTCTATGTTTGGTAATCTCAACACAAAATATATACTCAAATCTTTTCATGGTCTTCTTACAACTATCAATGGTATGTATAGACCTATATTTTATATATGTCTTTTAACCACCTAACATATCCTACACATTCGAACATATCTTGTCACATGTTCTTCATCTTTGGCTGAAATTACTTCTCCACCAAATCTATTGTCTTCATCTTACCAAAATGTCCAGCCAAACCACTACTATGTAATTTTCTTATAATATTATCTATTAAAGACCCAATTGAATACATAATTATTTCATTTCAAAGAGATAACTATCATGCATAAGATATCCATCAAATGGTACTTATTTCACCTCTTAATGGATTCTTTCATTACTCAATTATCTTGTCAAAATATGGATCAATATCATGTACTTCCTTAATAACTTTAAATCCAACTACTTCACTCACCATAGCAGGATAAATTGTAGGGAAGAATATTCATTAATTCATAATTATTTTGTTTTAGAGATTTTGATTTTAGTGATTTTTTAGGGTGTAACATATGACCCTTTCACCTAAAATTTTGGAATGTCATTTTTTGAGGGGTTGGCTCACCAATGATTTAAAATAGTTATATCATTATCCATATAATTAATAATCTATATATAGTTCATATGTTCTCAAACGTCTCAGGGCACGAACTTACCACTGAATTATTTTTTGTCGAATTGTGAAGATAGAGACTTGAGGCTGCACTCTGTCACTGGAGTGGTTTTTGCAACCTGGCCTCTACCAATATTATGTTGTATAATAAAAATTAGATGCCTATCAACATGGTGTCATATGGTGGTAGTTTAACACGTCATGATAAATTTTTAAATAATGATAATCAGTCACGTAATAGCAATACACTGCATGAGGGTAATGTGCCTCTCGATAATGATGTGTTGTGTAATGATAACCAGTTATTTGACCACCATATTATTAATGATAGTAATGTAGAATCTAAAATTGGTGTGTCACATGGTTAGGGATCGATGCCCCATCAGATTATGTTATGTAGTGGTGTCTTGCCTCCTAGTAGATCTATGGCATACAATCATAACCTATTGTTGAGTAATGGATAGGAAGCTGGTAGCAATAAACTACTTTTCAAGAAAGATCAAGAATCAGGAGGTACTATCAAAGCTAAAACAATAGAAGAAATATTGAAAAAATCCAACATCATGTCTTATTTTATAAATCTGGAAAAAAGAATTGCATAAACCACATGCACTTCAAATACAGTTAATTCTAAATATTTTTTAAAAAATATCAGCTACTTTTTTTTCATTATAGAATAAGAGCAAAACCATTTTGATGCAAAAATAGACATGGATATTGACACTATTTTATTAAAAATAATTAATCCCAATAACTTCTCACCACCTAAAATTTGATGCAATACTGCCCCTAGAAGACATACCTCTGAGCTTCACTAGAACATACTCCTCTGGGCACTCCACAAGAGAAATGCAGTTATTTTTAGACATAAAATTTTATTGAAATTTTAACTCAAAAAAGTCAATGGAGGAAGAGAAGTACATGGACAATAAGAAGGTATTTTCAAATTGACTGGGTTGTAAAATATCCATTCATAGAACCTATAGACCCGAAAAATAGTAATGAGACTCCAATAGAATGTAGATACATCATTCGTAGTTGGAAACTTAGAAAAGAACACAAAATAAAACCTAAATTAGACACTATATATATATATATATATATATATATATATATATATATATATATATATATATATCAATGAAGTATCCAAACAGACAGATAACAAAAACACATAAATGAAAAAATAGATAAGAATGCATGCATATCAGATATGCACATGAATATGAAAATGATCAAATATGAAAAAAAAAGAAAACATCTTGTTGAGAAAGGAGGAACCATAAAAGCGTAATTTGGGAAAGTTATGCAATCCAATCTTAAGGATAAATATATATAGTTCTCTACTATTTTTAACATTTTAAAAAAGAGAAGAGCTATTTCTAATTTTCTAGATTATAAATCTTTGTTTCAACATAATGGGTTTATGGATATTCCATAGTCACATTGGTTGGATAACAATTCTTGGAAAATGGTAGAATGTCTTGCCATTGTTGAGAAGGAAGATTTGAAAGAAAGTGTTAAGATCTCACTATTTATCTCTCTATCCATCGATGAGGTCACTATAGTTAATAACAAAGCATGGGTTTGCATACATGTGTATACCTTTAAAAACTATTTAAGGCAATCTCATCTTTTAGCTATCCATAAAATGGTAGAAAATTATAATGCAAAAAAATTATTTAAATTGGTTGTATCCAATTTAAGAGAAAGAGTTGGGATGGATTATTATGTCATATCTAAAAATATAGTGTGTGTTTGCACTGATGGTGTATTAGTGATGCACAGAGATAGAAAGGGTCTTTGTGTTCACCTATAAACAATAGTTTCCTGATTTATGATTTCAATCCATTGTATAACACATAGGATGAATCTTACTTATAAAAGTGTTAGCACATTCAGTAATGTCACAAAAGTGGAAGAGCCTATTTATGACTTGCATGTATACATGTAAAGCATCCCAGAAAGATTCATGAAGTTCTATGAATTTTCCATTGGAGTCATAGATGGTAAAAAACTACTGAAAGATGTGGAAACTAGATGGATTTCCATGTATGAACCTGCCTATAATCTTTTTTTAGAATATCCATTTTTGATAGGGTTTAAATATTAATATCATAAAGAAGTTGACAAAGAAAAAGATTTGTTGTGTCATTTAATAGATTTAGAAACTTTATTCACATTATGCGATATTTTCCCAATGTTGAAGGAAATAAATTATTTAATGAAACATGCCCAAGAGAGATCTATATGTATTGTTGAATTCATATGTTTGAGAAAATATGTATATCAATGTTTAGATATATTATACACATTGAATCAAAGATTTCACGAACCAGTTTTTAGAACCTGATAAATTTTGACTAATTTTTAGAATCTAGAGATTTATTTTCAATTCAATATATATGATCATCTTTGTGTCATGGTAAATGGCATTTAGATCCCAATGCACACATTCTCTAGGAGACTCAAAGTTGTGGGAGTTGATATTGAACATGTCCCTATGACACATTTGTTATATGATACTATTTTGTCTAAAACATTAATTAAATTGAGAAAATTCTCATAAATTTTAGCCGTTGAGATCATAGAATATTTTCAAAAGGATGAGTTGTTAGAGAGAATGGGAGTTGTGAATACCATTTTTTAGAATAGTGTTAACAGTTAAACATACTAGCACATTATTTCATAAATACATGGGTACAATTGTTATGCATTTTTTTAAATCTGTATATGTGAATGTATCTCAGATTAATGGTATTTTAAATAAATAATTACTTACATCTCAGTCAACACAATTTGGGATAACAATGATGGATCAATTTTAGTGTTTAAGTGACCCAACAGAAAATAATGGCATTACTCATCTATGAAAAAAACATTATCTAAACAACATTTTATTAAAAAGTATTAGTAAATATTTTAGATTATACGAACTTGATCAAACAATATTTTAGGATTTGTGGAAGTTGAGTGAGTTTTTAGTGCATTACCCTTCATGAATTGAAAACTTAGAAATAGATTGGATAAAAATCTAGAGACTTTCTTGAGACTATATGTTTCATGTTATTCTGTAGACAAGTTTCTATATGACAGTGCAGTGGCAACATGGATTTCTCTAGTGAAAAGAAGAGGCATGACTAATACAACTACCAATATAGAGGAAGAGAATATCGAGATTGAATACGACATTAGCATGGTATATGTGAATCACACTTATGATGAACAAGTTTTTCTAAGATTGTTTCAGTTGCCTATCTTTTAGTTTGATGAGTATTGTAATTAATATTTTTTGAAATATTTTTATTTTGATAAGCATACGAGTCTTAAGTCTAGACATGCATGGTACACCATAAAACGCCAGTTCTCTTTCCATTAAAACTCCAACTATTAAGATTTATTGTTATATATGCATAAAAGTGTAACTATAATTATTCTATTATAAGTTTACATTACTACCATTACATAAATATATAACAAATATGTTTTCTATAGTTGGAACTTGTGGTCGCTTATTTTTAAATTCTACCACAATCAATCAATTCAATGCTACCACTACTAGAACACTAATAATGTTATAATGCATTCAAATTTACAACTACTATAACAATATAACACTATCGATGCATTCAATATTACAACTACTAGAACAATATAATTTCATAGAATATTTACTTTATAATAGGCTATGTTTTCTACAACTACTACAATTATAATATTCAAATACTAAAACTACTAGAAATATTTTACGTATAGTTTACATATTTAAAAATCAATCAATCAATGCATTCCATGCTACAACTACTAGAACAATTTAATAATGCATTCAATGTTACAACTACTAGAACATTATAATGCTAACAATACATTCAATGCTACAACTTCTAGAATAGTTTAACAATGCATTTAAGGCTACAACAACTAGAACATTATATCTATGCATTCAAATGCTACAAATAATATATTTCAACTACTATAACACTAAATCCATCCATACAATATTTACTCTAATTTTTCTCCTACCATGCATTCAATACTACAACTAGTAAAATAATATAAATCCATAGAATACTTATTGTACCATAGCCTATTTTTCCTACCACTACAACTACTATAATATTCAAATACTACAACTACTATAAATATTTCTCCTATGTTTGGGTTCACATATTTCAAAATTGTTCCATAATCAATGTATTCAATGCTATAACTATTAGAATAATTTAACAATGCATTCAAGGATACAACTACTAGAACATTGTAGCCATACATTGAAACCATAAAACCATAACATCCATAGAAAATTAAACTTGACCACTAGTATAATAAAATTACTATAACATTAAAACTATCCATGGAATATTTACACTATATTTTCTTCATAGAATATATAAACTTGACCACTATATATATATATATATATATATATATATATATATATATATATATATATATATATATATATATATATATATATATATAGGAGTATTTGGAACAACTATAAAATATCATTTAATAAAACAAGTGTTTTTCAAATTAACATGAAATACATTGTTTTAAATAATAGAAACTATCATTGTCAATAATATAAACTCAGACAAATCATCATTTTTGTGATTGAGACTCTTCACTTATTATTTTATTTCTATCCACACCAATGGAAACCCCTCTCTTTGAACCTACCTATGAATCAACCATTATCACTCCTTCCTTCTGAAGATCCCCTGTAGCAGAATTTATTTGTGCACGAATCACCCTTTCCTTATTTGTTGCATCTCCTATTGAAATAATTGTATGATCCGCATCTTTTTTGTGCTTCAATAAAATGATTAGATCCATACCATGTTGTTTAATTATTTTTCTCAAAGTGTTGTTCTATTTATTTAATAACACTGACTTTTACTTCAATGCAATTTCCAAGCAGATACTTTTGTGGGCATTTTTCGAATGCACATTAAGATGTGTTTCTTGCTTCAAAGTTTCAAATTTTTCCTGTAAACAACAAATAATAGATGTTTCAATCACATACAAAAGTATTATAATAATCAAAATACATGTTACAGATAAATAAAACTTACCATTGCTTTATCCTTCTTTGCTTGTGCAATGGTAACAAGGTTGATATCTTTAGCCCATTCACTGAAATATGTTTGGGCTTCTCCATTTAAATTTTCAAACATATTTATCATAATATCTAAAATCCTATCATTATAAACATTGTCCATAGATATCAATCTAGATTGAATTTGTTAGAATAAAGCATCAATATTTGACGGTTTGTTTTGAATAAGAGAAAACAAATTCACTCTTTGGGAGTGGTTGTGATATTGGACATTGTTTTTTTTTTATAAGTGTTTTTTCCCTTATCTCTCATTATTTTAAATCATTAAATTCACCAATAACATCATCCTTCAGATTCATAAACAATTTTTTTGAAACTAGATTATCTAATGAAAAACTAGTAAGGGAATCTTCGAAGACATTTACATTATCAGTGTGGGGTGGAGAAGAGCTAGCTGGGGAAGAGCGAGCCATATGAGGAACTTATGAAGGCACATTAGGAACTTGAATAAATTGATGTGGATTGAATCCACCAACAGCTAGGGCTCTGATTTCAATGTCAAGAAAATCTTCATCTAGATCAATCTACTATAAACATGTAAGACCCTCTACATTCAAAAAGCCACCAATAGAGAAATTTAAGAAATAAAAAATTTATTTTTTCTTTTTACTTTATGTAGGGAGATGTTCTTTCCTCTTCTCTAAATCTATATGGGTGATGGGGGTGGTGGCATACTCTGAGGTTTCCTAATAGATGTTGGGTGGACTGTAAAAATTATTTATTAAAAAATAGTAAATTTAAAAACAAAAAATCAAAACAAATTCAAATTGAATTTGTTAATGTTATTACTTGTCGGGATGATTGAATCATCCATTTTGATTGTCCTTTTTCAAAGTTATCTCTTCCCCTCTTGGCATCCTTGTGGGAGTTGGCTCTTGCCATCTCAATGTGCTTGTGAGAGAGACATTGGCAGTTTCAAAATTAGCTAAAAAATGATTAATTTATGTAGTTAATTAACTAGAAAATTATAACAAACTTCAAATCAAAAATAAATTTGTAATGGAAAATATTGATGGTATTGTGTGGAAGAATCCTTAATGTCAGCAATATGAGAGTCAACTACAAAAAAATAAAAACCAATATAAATATTAATTTTTTTCCATTGAATAAAAAAATAAAAGACATTAAAATAAATTTGGGGGAATCTCAAAGTGGATATGAAACAGAATCAATTCTTGAGCATTTTTCAATTTTAAAGGAATTAAACAAAGACTCCATGGATTAGGTATCATAAAATCCATCTAAAGCATGCCAACCTCTACCTGTAGCTTGTTTTCTTATGTCATAGACATGAAATCTCACCTATAAAAAAAAATAGGATAAAAATGTTAAAATTTGAAGTATATATAAAGCAAAAAAATGAGACTTGGGAAAACTAAACTTACCTGCTATTCCTAAAGAGAAAAAGCAATAACTTTAATTTTTGGATGAATGGCAGTGGGAATAGCATTATTCTAGATTTTATATAAGGCCTCGAAGTAAAATTCTAGAATGTATTTAGAAATGGAAATGGTACAAGTGTCCTTCGAGAATCAAAACTCAATTCTATCATAATCATACTGGACATAATGGTGCACCAGTCACAAACAACACCTGAGAGAGAGAACAAAGATTATAGTAAGCATCTTAGAAGGGAATGCCCAATGGTCTTCCTTGTAAAATAATTCTTGCTTGAATAAATGTATAATATATTTGATAAATAGATTGGTTACATTTTCAACGAGGATCCTACTTCGATTTTGACTAGCTATAATGAAAACATAAAAGTAAAATTTACAATTGAATAAGGATACCAAGATATTTTTAATAAATGATTCAAGTATAATTAATAAATATCAATTTAATTAATAAATTCAGCACTTACCATTAGGGTCAATGGACACTTTATATATTGGTTCTAAATAATTTTTATCATCATCAAATAACACAACCTTGGTACTAACAAGACTTGCATTACAATGTGGAATACCTATTAAATTTTGGATATCCAATGGAGAGGTGTCAAAGGATATAGTTTTATTGTTAAATTAGATGTATAAATATCTCTCTATGGTTAAAATACCATATCAAAGAGCATAGTAGGTTTTTGTTGATATCCATATCTTATTGATGCATTGGCACCAAGCAACTAAACTAGCATTGATCGATCCAGTCAATAAAAAATTCATGCTCATCCAACATGTGGAAGAAATTTAGACACAATAGATTTTTTAAAACATAATTATATATCCCCCCTACTTGACTCTAAGTTTTGTGGATATGGAAGCCATTAGAAACAGGTACGTGGAAATAGGTATGTTGAGTTGGAAGTAGGAAGGTTGAGGTGGAAGGAAGTTGGTAGGATGAGAAAAAGTTTAATCAAAGTGTTAAAATGAGTTTTTTATAATTTTATTTATAATCAAGTCAAGGAACTAGAGTTATCGATTAGCATCACTAGGGACTGATGGTATGTTATTGCAAGGTGGTATGTTGTTGGTGTAGTAGCAAAGCACTGCATGGGAGTAAGAGGATGTGAGGTAATATGGTTCCATGTGATAGCATCATGCCACATGATAGAAGCATGTCACATGATACCATGGTACCATGTCATTGGGAAGTATCATTGGTTTCATGTGACAACATGGTGTCGTAGAATAACATGGTGTTACATGATAGCATGGTGTTGTATGATAACATGGTGTCACATGACAACATGGTGTCAAGTGACACCATGTTGTTGTATGCAGATATGTTTCCATGTGATAATAATTTCATGCCCAATAGCATAATGATGCTTAGTAGCATAATGATGCCTAACAACATAATGACATCTAGGAGTGGAATGTTTCCCTGACCCCTTCAGTATTAAGACACCAAAATAAAATAAACAACAATTTTCCACATGCTTTGTGCACTTTCATTTTCTAATGGAGTGAATTTGAGTCCACTAAATAAACTTAGGGAGTTCTCTCATGTCCTCTTAAAGGGGACCCTACACCATAGTAGTTACCAACCTCACTCCTCTACTCAAAACATCAACAACCTAAATCTATTTTCTTAATCTATACTTCAACATAGAATTATAACCCTGCAATAAAAACACCCACTTTACATGTCTACTATTTAACATCTTTTGAGTGTTCACATACTTCAAGGCCTCATGATCAGTAAATAAGATAAACACCTTAGGCACTAGGTAGTGCCTCCAATGTCTTAATGTTTAGACAATGATATCATATGTATAATAATTTATTCTTACCTCATTTAAATTATCTTTTAAATTCTTTATTGGCTTTCCTTCTTGACTCAATATATCACCAATTATCATAAATAAAATATCAAAATCAACCTCAAACACTTTTCTAAAATATGGTAATTCATAAAATAGGATTTTTAGTAATCTTCTTCTTCAATAGCTCAAAGTTTTTCATTGTTGATCTTGTCCATGAAATTTATTTTCCTCTTATACAATTTGTTACTAATGAAACAAGAGTACTAAAATTCTTAATAAACTTTCTAAAATAAATTGTCAAACCATATAAAATTCTTACTTTATGATTCTCTTTGGAATAAGCCACTCAACAATTTCTTTTATTTGTTCTTCATCTATTCTTACACCATCTATTAAAACTACAAATCCTAAAAATACTAAACTATTATACATAAACCTACACTTATTCAAATTTTTATAGACATTCTCATTTCTTAACAAATCTAATACCATTTTAAAATGCTTTAAGTGTTATTGTTTAGTCTTACTAAATATCAAAATAAACCATCACAAACATACCATTATATTCCCATATAATTTTGTTCATCACCCTTATAAATATGCTGGATGCATTAGATAATCAGAATGGCATCTCCATCCAGTCATATAAACCATCTCTAGTCTTGAATGTTTTTTTTCATTCATCTCTTTCACAAATATGAATCTAATAGTATCCACTCCTTAGATCAATCTTGGTGAAATATTTTTCTCCTGCGATAACATCCATCATATCATCTAAATGATCTACAATAAACTTGTACAAGACTATAATTTATTGATTTATTTACTATCCACACACATCCTCCAATCTTCATTTTTATTTGGAGTTAGCAATGTTGGTATTGCACAAAGACTCATTAGCTTCCTTACTACACCCTTCCTTACCAATTCAGTAATATATTTATTCAAATTTATATGTTTTATTGGACTCATAATATAAGATGCTTGATTGAGTAGAGATGATCTTGGAATCAAATCAATGTGATGTTGAATATCTCTCTTTGGTGGTAAACTATCTGGTAACTCATCAGGTATAACATCTATATATTATTTCAACACTATTGTTTCTTCTACTATTATTTGCACCACTTTTGTGTCTTCTTTATTTTCTATTAATGCATAATAACAACATGTCATCTTCATGTCTTTGATAAAATAATTTATAGTCAACATATTATTAACTTGACCTTCTTATTTAAGAGGTGATAAAACTATCTTCATACCACCTTTCTAGAAACTAAATGTTTTTTTTTGCTCCATCATGAATTTCTTTTCTATCAAATTGGCATGGCCTTCCCAATAACATATGGAATGGATCTATTGGTATAAAATCACACCATATTTCATCCTTGTAAGTTTTACATATAAAAGACTTGATTAAATATTTTTTGTCTATTGTCATTTTATTCAATTTATTAAACCATGAAATTCAATAAAGATTAAAAAAAAATTCACACTGTAAACCTAGTTTCTCAATCATGACTTTAGAAACTATATCGCCACAAGTATCACCATCTATAATTACTTTTCATATCCTATCTCTTAAATTATACTTTGTTTGATATATATATATATATATATATATATATATATATATATATATATATGCATCACCACCTTCTTTATTTTACACATGTTCTTTCCTTATATTAATCATTGATCTTTTCATCATCAGGTTTTCTCTAATATCTATTCTTGTAACTTTATTATTTTTCTCTTATGTTGAAAGTTTAACTAAACTCACTTTTGGGT
Organism: Torreya grandis; assembly: GCA_037957365.1. Lineage (NCBI taxonomy): Eukaryota > Viridiplantae > Streptophyta > Pinopsida > Cupressales > Taxaceae > Torreya > Torreya grandis. Next base: position 631,348 of record JARHVA010006450.1, on the reverse strand, counting down.
GATCCTATTTCCTCATTTCTTGATCTTGTTAATGTGGACACTCAAAGAATCTATTTAATTCTTGTTAACATATATAACAAATATAATATCTATGTTCATTTATAAACCACTCTCTACCACTACCATAGCTTCATCCTCTCTAAAATCATCTTCCTCTTTGCTGATATTAAAAATTTTGTCTATCATATTCTTATCTTTTTGCACCACATGATGATTCTACTCTAGTGGTATTAAACCCACTTTTATTTTTATTTAACCACCTCATCCCCTTATTATATATTCATTCAAAGCTAATTGATATGTCTCCTCCATGCAAAGTATTCTATGCATGTCTAATTCATCTTGAACAGAAAAAGTCAAACCATTTCCATACCTTGCAGTCATCTATTCTACTATTTCATTATGAACTAGTCATATGGAAATATTTTAAAAATCATTTGTATACTCTTGTATACTATGATCCTTCTACCTCATATTTTATAATATTATGTATGTCATTTGTGCATAATCCATAGGAATAAATTTCTCCCTCAACTTCTTTTCCATGTTTTCCCATGCATTGATCTTATCTTTACCTTTTCTATGTCTTTATTTTTGCAGGTGATCCCACCAAATCATTGTATGAACCTTAAATTTATTACATGTAAAATTTACCTTATTGTTTTCTCTCATAGTTATTCATTCAAAAAACTTCTCCATGTTGTTCATCTAATCTATCAACTCCTCTAGTTTTATACTTCCTCAATAATTAGAATGTCAACCTTGATTCATTTGTTCCTTCCTTATAAAACTATAGCCATCCTCTCTTTCATTCATGGTATCTATTCCTGTTACTCCACTTGCAAAATTTATTCTTCATGATCTATGTCATCCTCCACATCATCTTATACTCTCCTTTGTCTTTGATTTGTAACACTTTCGATTAATTGTTATACTTGTTTTTCCATCTTTTGCATACCCTGATTCATGTGAGAAATTCATCCTTGTCATCTCAACATCTCTTACACCTCCAAGATTCAAACTTGCTCTGATACCAAATAATAAACTCAAAACTTCTAAAGGAAAAAAATACCAATAGATACAACGTTTGAAATAATAACTTATATGTAATTGTACTCAATAATTTAAATAATTACAAACCATGTATAAATAGAATTCAACTTAGAATTGGGGTTGACATTCAAAATTAAAATGTCTAAAAAAGAACAAAAAATTGACCTATTGTTTTTAGTACCTACTATTTTTAGGAATTTTTTCATTCAAGCATGCACAGCTCTAAAAATATTCAAAAGTAAACTAAACTATAAAATTAATCGATCAGATGAATTTCAATTGAGTTTCATATCTGGTTACAAAATTATATAATTTGTAAAAATAGAAAAATATCAAAAAATCAAAAAATCCATTAAAATGTATCCTCGGTCCAACAAATGGTCATGTATATCCTATGAAAAATATTGAAAAAAAAAACCATAACTAGAAAAGGAAAGTTATGAATGCATTTAAGTTTTTGAGATGGTCATTTTGACGTGAAGGATAGCTCAAACAAAACTACAGATCAATTGTTATGGCCTCAAAAATTTTGGCCTCCTTTTTTGTATCAGTTTCATCAATTTTCTTTGATTTTTATCTTAGGTCCCTATAACTTCAAAATAAATTTTCTTCCCTATCATTTCCAAAAATAGTTGGAATATCTAATTGTGAGGAAAAATTAAATAGTAGAATTGTGACTTTTGGGTTAGCAAATAGCAAGGATTTTAAACACATTTTATTTATCAAGGCTTCATGTTATGAAAAACATGTTGAAAAGAAATAAATTTTACAATTGGAAAATAAAATTTTGAGACACGTTAAAAATATTATGTGCTTAAATGGAAATATTTGATTTAAAAATTATAAATGGTTTTATGTTTGATTTCAAAAGAGTGTTTATCAATGGTTGATAAATTTTGTATTCAAATCTTCATTGTAATTATCAGTATATGAACCACAATGCATGTATTTATAGATTAACTAAATTAAAATAAACAACTTGTTATCACCCAAACTGACAAAAATGATTGAAAAGTTAAACACAATATGAAAGGTGAGATTTCCACTCTACCTATATGGAGCTACACAAGTGAAACAAGAGCATAAATTATGTTACTAATTGATTGAGTAACATCATTCATGATTTTAACACAGAGCTCAAATTTAAAGATAAATAGAGAACAAACAAAGGATAGATAGACTAGGATGAATATAGGTACCATCATAAGTTAATAAACATGGGAATGTCTCCTAAATTGAAATAGTAATAAAAAAGTACATTAACATCCTAAAATTATATAATTTTATAATGAATAAATATCATGCAGTGATTTTAAGTGTCTATTTTTTTCTCCACTTTGATCTATATATATACATACATTCCAAAATAAATAAATAATAAAAATTTGAATATAAATGTCAATACAAAATAACATAAAAATCTGTAAAATCATTCTTAATTTTTTAAAAATAAATAGCATTGTTAAATAATAATCATCACCAAAAATATGAAGTAATGGAAATGTAATATCACATTTTTGTAAGATGATAATAAAAATGAATGGATCTAGACTCCCAATTAGATTAAAGTCTCCACACCCATCTAAACGACTCAACAAAATTTTGAATAAAAAATTATGTAATATTTGAATAAATGCTAGATACAATCTTTAATATAGCAAGAGTCGTATAGCAACTAGTTCCTAATTTTGTATTGGGAATTGTTTATGCTTATGTTTACATAAAAATTTGCAATTAATTGTATCTAGATCAGGGTATGTAGACAATTTAATAAATGTTTGATGCTACCATGTATTCACATCAAAAAAGATGGTGTTTAGCCAAAGCACCCTCAATATTATTGTATTGTTCTTATATATTTTGTTCACATTGCACTTTATAAAAGGGCATAATTAAATGTTTGTTATACATTAATGGCACAACTTTAAGTCATCATTAGACTTATATAAGTTGATGGTCCAAATTAAGTAACACACTAGATATCTCATTTAAATTTGCCTTAATCAGGGAATTATAAATCGATGATTTTGTGGTTTCTATCCTAGATGGAGTACAAACAACATTTAAATAGACTGGGCTTATTAAATGTGATGTAAATATTTAATAAATAAGGGACATGTAGCAGTTAGTTCCTACGATAATTGTTAATAATAATTTTTGTGAACTAGATGGGATGGTATGACATTTGTAAATTATTTCAATATCTAAAAGATGAATAATATAATAAAATAGTATATGAGTGCATCTTGTTATTTAAAATTAGGCACTGTGGGGGTTGTAAGAGAAACATAATAACATAGATAATAAGTAAAATAAAAAAATTAAACATTAATTTAAATGTAAATTCAAATCAAAAGAAATGATAGCTACTGTAAAAGAAAGTACTAAACTATAAAAAAATATGGTGATGTGGATTTTTTATAAAAGAATATTAAATTATTATGTAGTTTAATTTTGTATATAATTAAAAATATATGAGTTGATTGAATAAAAATATATAAAACGATGATGATGTGAAGTTTCTCTAAATGACTATAATGAGAAAAGAAGATATTAATAAGGATTTGCATTAATACATTTAATGATTTTGTAACTATTATATAACATATAGAATTAAAACCAAATTAATACTTATAATACTTTTGTAAATTTTATTGGATATAAAATAATGATCATATATCAATTCCATAAACTTAATATATAAAAATGGACTGAGAGACTACAATCAAATCCCAAATTTGAGTGAATATTCATTGACTATCCTAAACCAACCTTTTAACATATATTTAAACTATATATTTAATTTATGAACCAACAATACTATGTATTTTTTTATATTCAAGAAGATATATTATACAAAGACTCAACAAATTAAATATTAAATTATTGTAAAATCAATATATATATTTATTAAAATTATTTCATTAATTCCCTTCCTTACTCAAAAAAACTAATAAACAAACTAAATTTAAAAACACTATAAACTCGAAACGTTAATAACAATTTATAAACTAAACACCAAAATAGTTTTCATACCAAACTATTGAACACCTTAGACTAAAAACTATTGTTGTATAAGTAGTTATATGGCACCTTATAACTAATGGACAAAATTCATTTAAAAAAATACAATACAAAACTAAAACCACATATACCAAATAAACTCAACATTGCATGATTAAACACACGAATTTTTTCAAACAGATGTAAAACACGTGGCACGAATTTTAACAAAATTACTTTGCTTTTCTTTACAAATGAGACACATTGCAAAAATACACGTTGACCCTCATAAAACTAAAAACATAAAACATTGCAAAAATACATTCACTGTTGTGAGTGGCACCTTAGGTTGCTACCCCCCCTATGTGAAGTGACACAGAAAATTATATGCGAGAGAAATTCAGTGCTGACGGCGTATATATATATATAGAGAGAGAGAGAGAAATTCAGTGTTGACGGTATATATATATAAAAAGTTAATATAGTTTATATATATAAAAGTTAATAAAGTTCATATTTATTTTTATAATTAATAAAAGGAATATTCTTTAATAATAGAAAAAGGAATATATTTTATATTTTTATTGTTAAATTTTAAGATTTACAAACTTTTTGAGATTTATAAATTAATATATTTTGTTAAAGATTTTTATTAGTTAAAATATACAAATTATTTTTTCAAATAATTTTATTAATTTTTTTATTTTAATAAAAATTAATAATATTTTAAAATATTATATTAAATAAATACAAATATAGAAAATTAATAATATTCTAAAATATTATATTAAATAAATAAAAATGTTACTCTGAATAGATCATTATTACGGGTAAATATTATTTGAATTATTATAATTCTCGTAGAGTCATGCACATGCTCTAAAGTATATTTCTAAATATAATTAGTGAGGTATATTTTTCCCTTTAAATATTTGAGATAAAAACATGAACCATGCATTTTAAAAAGAAAGGGATTGTTAAGAACATAGCATATAACATGTATTTGTATATAATTAATTATTATTTTTTTATCATAATAGTTTATTAAATTATATTATCATTTGTATATCAGCTTTCATAAAATACTCAATCTATATATATAAGATAGTGTTTACTGTTTTATTATTATATTGACAATTTTATTTTTATTGTAAGATTGTAATGGTTTCTCTTTAAAATGTCTCGATTATATTTTTTATCATTATATACACATATTTAAAATAAATTATAATTTATTATTTTTATTTTTATTTAATGATGTATTAATCTCATTACAAATAGTATTAGAGTTTTGATTTGGACAAAAATATAATTGAAACTTTAATTTTTAAGATTTGACTGTTTCTCACAAACTATTGTTTAAAAAAAATTTAAAAATTCCTGTAATTTAAGTTTAAATCATTCAATAATTATAAAAAATAAATGTGCAGTCTTATGATAGATTTTGAGCGAGTTATTTTAATTTTAAGGGTTTTATATAAATCACTTTATAGGATGCAATTTGAGAGAATTTTCTTCTTTCTTTACATTTTTTCAAAGCTCCTTTAAGGTTAATTGGTTTTATTTATTTACATATTTGTATTTGGCGTTGATCTTTGTAAGAAATTGTTTGGTAAAAGGTGAAAATAAATTTTATAATTTCAATATTTTTGTGGTAGGAGTGCATATTACGTGCCAAGGTAAGATTTTTTAAACTCTAGAGAAAAATCCTAACAAAGACAATATGGATCTGTAACAAGGAATTAGTGGATCTTGTATTCCAACATTTCTTTGACACATCACAAAGTGAGATAGTTTGACTATGATTTTCTTACAGCATTATCATAAAAGAAACAACCGATGACCAATGCTTATGTGCATATTCTATCCAACCCAATCCGAATTAAAATGCATTACAATGATGAAGTATTATGCTACAGGTGGAGTTATCCATAAGTTCAATTGGAAGGATTCTATAAATTGGATCAATTAAATGGATAAAAAAAATATGTACATCAAATCCCATGAGGATTCAACATGGTAATTTAATGAAATGTATTAGATAGATAAATCCAATTCACAAAAAAATATGTAAATATAAATATACAAAGCAAACAAAAAATATACATTATAATTATAAGATCAAAATGGATAAAATCCATACCAAATGTTGACAACAAAAAATAATATAAATGTAAAACTAAACCACTTTGAGGTGGTGATACAAAAGCATCCAAGGCATAAAGGAAATCTTTCGTCAACATAATATTTAGCTGTGTTCATGTGGTCTTTTTGGTTTGTTTGTTGTTTTGGGATGATTAAGATTATCCAAGGGAAGAATCAATAGTCCAGCACTTAATTAACATCAAGTACATAGGCTAAAGATTAATTTCAATAAGATTCATTATTCAAATCAAGTTGGTTGAGTTTCTTAATCATCTATATAATCTGAGAAGTCATGCCATTCATTCAATGGATAAAATATATACGTTTCAAGAAGAGGAAAATTTGGCATCAAGTACTTCCCTAAACCCAAATTAGAATACATATGTGGATTAACCTTAAAACTTAATACATTTTTAAAACCCAAATTTATATCATTTCGATTCCATATGAAAATGTGACTTCTTGAGGTTGGCAGACTTTGCATAGTGAAAAAAACATCAATCTACACTCAGTAGTAATTTCAGAAGCATTAATGGAGGTTTCAAAAAAAACACTAAAGATTTTAAAACTTCTAGTATTCATATAGTGGTGGTTTTAAAACAATTTGAATATGTAAAACATCATTTTTTGTTGCATGAATTATAATTCGAAATCAGCGCCCTAGAATAATGAAACACCAAATCTTAAGCATTTTTAATATGCCAAATAAGGTTAAGAGACACTTTTTAAGGAGTGTAATTTCAAATAATATTCTAGTTAGAAATTGGAAGATCCAAGGAGAGTCATAGAGAAGGAGATAGCTATAAGAAGAGTTGAAAAACAGAGATTTGGAGTAGTTTTTTCTTGAAGAACAAATTAGAAGGAAAGTGTTTCAAGTCTAAAAATATCTTAGTGATATATTGTGTATTCTTCATGTATGTAATAATTCTATCAATGCATGTGTGACTATGTGAGTGAGAGTGTGCATGAGTATGTTTTCAATTATCTATAATAATTTAATGAATTCAATAAAGAGTGTGTTCATATGTCAAAATAGAATAATATGCCTCCAAGTGTGTCGATGAGTGAATTTTTATTCAATAAAAGATTTATTTAACAAATTGATTCATTGGATCCTTTTATTGTGATTGCACCAAGTTCTATCAAAGATAGGTTAGAATCTTATTGATAATTATTTTCACATTGTTTTGCATATACAATAATAGAGGGAATGTTCAAATATAAAATATATATTTGGTATAATTTGACATAAGATTAATTATTGTATATACTCAATTTTCATCACTTTCATGTTGAAATTGCAATCAGAATCAATTTGTTGCAATAATGTAAAATCACTGAAATACTTAAATTAGTCCATACATTTGACGTATTTATTTTGAATTATATTAGAGCACCCCTGGTTGGATCAATACACCGTAACCAACTATTAACTTCGTATAGTTTACTCTAAACCAAATTTTTATTTTATAAGTGATGTTATGAATAAATTAACTAAAACCAAATAGTCAAACTTTGATATTACTTAAATCACTTAGAAGCTAATATTGATTAATTAGCCCATCAAATAAAATCAAATGGTTAAATAGAAAATCTATATAGATTGGATAATTTCTAATTATGTAATATTCAAATATTCAAAAAATATTTAAATTGTGGCATCATCATGACATCATGCATAAAATTGTAAAACATTAACATAAATGAAGGAAATATAAAATTTAAAAACCCATACCTAAAAAATATATACTCAATTCTCAAATATTAATAGCATTAAATTTCTAAATTAAATTGAATTTTAAACACACATCTTAATCTTGATCTAATGGTCACAATCAATCTAAACAATATATAAATACTTAACACACCTAATAACTTGAACAAATTTTTGAATATAAACTTATTATAATAAATACATTATATATTATTATTTAAATAATAAATACCATAAACATCTTATACATTTCAAAATGATTGATAATATTTTTTTTTATTATTATTTTCTTTTAATAAAATTTCTTCTCATTCTTTCTTATTTACTTGCATACTCCTCAAACATAAAGTTGTGAAGTTGTAAAGTCCACTATGCATCTCAAAAAAAATCTCAAGCTCATGTTTACAACTTATGTCTATTCATCTGTTTTTGTGTGGTGCACACTACTACACTATAACTTGGTTGACATATTCCTCCATAAAGTCTTCCAACAATGACTTAAAATTTATGTATCCTTATCTGATGTAAAATATTTTTGAACACCATGCAATCTCATAATAAACTTTTAAAATAGTTCTTCAACTCTAATGGTATCATTGATTGTATTACATGTAATAATCTTAGAAAATCTATCTACAACAAAAAAATTTGAATCATTATCTCTCTATGTTTGGTAATCTCAACAAAAAATTTATACTCAAATCTTTTAATGGTCTTCTTAGAACTGGTAATGGTATGTACAGACCTATATTTTGTACATGTCCTTTAGCCACCTAACATATCTTACACATTGAGACATATATTTTAACATCTCTTTTCATCTTTGGCAAAAATTATTTCTCTATCAAAGCTATTGTCTTCATCCTACCAAAATGTCCATCCAAACCACCACTGTGCAATTATGTTATAATATTGTCTCTTAAAGACCCAATTGAATACATAATTATTTATTTTCAAAGAGATAACCATCATACATAAAATATTCATCACAAATAGTACTTTTTTCACCTATTAATGGATTATTGTATTGCTCGACTATTTTTTCAATATATGGATCAATATCATATACTTCTTTAATAACTTTAAATCCAAATACTTTACTCACCATAGTAGTTATCAACCTCACTCACCTACTCAAACCATCAAATATTTGAATCTATTTTCTTGATTTATACTCCAACACAAAAGTAAAACCCTACAATCAAAAACACCCACTTTGCATGCATACTATTTAACATCTCTTGAGTGTTCACATACTTGAAGGCTTCATGATCAATAAATAAGATAAAAACCTTAGGCACTAGGCAATGCCTCAAATGTCTTAATATGTATACAATGCTATGAAATTTAGCATCATATGTATAATACTTTATTCTTGCCTCATTTAATTTATCTTTAGAATTTGTTATTGGCTTTCCTTATTGAATCAATACATTACCAATTCCCACAAATGAAACATCAAAATAAATATTGAACACTTTGCTAAAATATCCTAATGCTAAAATAGGATTTTTTATAATCTTCTTATTCAATAACTCAAAGATTTTTGTTGCTTCTTTTGTCCATGAAAATTATTTTCCTCTTATACAATTTGTTAGTGGTGAAAAAAGAGTACTAAAATTCTTAATGAACTTTCTAAAAAAAAAAATGTTAAACGATAGAAAGTTATTAATTTATGATGTTATTTGGAATAAGCCAATCAACAAATGCCTTTATTTTTTCTTCATCCATTTTTACACAATTTACTAAAACTACAAATCCTAAAAATACTAAACTATTATACATAAACCTATACTTATTCAAATTTGCATAGACATTCTCATTTCTTAACAATTCCAATATCATTTTCAAATGCCTTAAGTGTTCTTATTTAGTCTTACTAAATATCAAAAAATTATCAAAATAAATCATCACAAACATACCATTGTATTCTAATAGAATTATGTTCATCACCCTTATAATTGTGTTGGGTGCATTAGATAATCAGAATGGCATCACCATCCACTCATATAAACCATCTTTAGTATTGAATTTTTTTTTAATTCATCTCCTTCACAAATATGAAGCTGATAGTATCCACTCCTTAGATCAATTTTGGTAAAATAATTTAATCATGCAAGAACATCCATCATATCATCTAAATGAGATAAAATAAACTTGTACATGATTGTAATTTTATTGATTGATTTACTATCCACACACATCCTCCACCCTTTATTTTTATTTGGAGTTAGCAATGTTGGTGTTGCACAAGGACTTATTCTCTTCCTTACTACAGCCTTCCTTACCAATTCAGTAACCTATTTATTCAATTTTGTATGTTTTGTTGGACTCATCCTATAAGATTATTTATTGAGTAGAGTTAATCTTGAAATCAAATCAATGTGATGTCAAATATCTCTTTTTGGTGCTAAACCATCTGGTAACTCATCAGGTATAGCATCTACATATTATTTCAATATTATTATTGCTTCTACTAGTATTTTCACCACTATTGTGTCTTCTTTCTTCATTACTAGTGCATAAAAATAATATTTCATCTTCATGTCTTTGATAAATCAATTTACAGTCAGCATATTTTTAACTTGCCCTTCTTATTTAAGAGTTAATAAAACTATCTTCATACCACCTTTTTGGAGATTGAATGTATTTTTTGCTCCATCATGAATTTATTTTCTATCAAATTGGCATGACCTTCCCAATAACATATGGCATGTATCCATTGGTATAAAATCACACCATATTTCATCCTTGTAAGTTTTACTTATAAAAAACATGATTAAACACTTTTTATCTATTATAACTTCATTCAGTTTATTAAACTATGAAATTCAATAAAGATTAAGATGTTTTTCACACTGCAAACCTCGTTTCTCAATCATGCCTTTAGAAACCATATCTTCACAACTATCACCATCTATAATTACTTTGCATATCTTATCACTTGAATTACACCTTGTTTGAAATATATATATTTTTTAGCTATGAATCACCACCTTATTTATTCTAAACATGCTCTTTCTTTGTATTAATTATTGATATTCTCATCATGAGATTTTCTCCAATATATATTGTTACAACATCAATATTTTGATCTTGTGTTGCAGGCTCAATTAAATTCACTCTTGGGTGATCCTATTGCTTCATTTCTTGATCTTGTTAATGTGGACACTCAAAAACTCTATTTAATTTTTATCAACATCTATAAAAAAAACATAAGATCTATATTTATTTATAAACCATCATCTACCACTACCATATCTTCATCCTCTCTAAAATACTTTTCCTCTTTACTGGTATTGAAACCCTTGTCTATCCTATTCTTATCTTTTTGCATCATGTGATGATTCTACTCTAGTGGTATTAAACCCACCTTTATTTGTATTAAATCCACCTCATCACCTTATTATATTTTCCTTCAAATTTAATTGATAGGTCTCTTTCATGCAAAGTATTTTAGGCATGCTTAATTCATATTGAATAAAAAAATTCAAACCATTTACATACCTTACAATCATCTATTATATTATTTAATTATAATCTACTAGTATGAAAATATTTTAAAACTCATTTGTATAATATTTTATAATATGATTCTTCTACCTCAAATTTTTGAATCTTATGTATATGGTTTGTGCATAAGTCACTAAAAATTTTCTCCCTCAACTTCTTCTCCATAATTTTTGATGATTTGATTTTATATTTACCTTTTATATGTCTTTCTTTCTACAGGTGATCCCACCAAATCATTGTATGACCCTTCAATTTCTTACATACAAATTTTATCTTATTGTCTTCTCCCACAGTTCTTCATTCATGAAAATTCTCCATGTTGTTCGTCTAATCTAGCAACTCCTCTAGTTTTAAACTTCTTCAATAATCTAGAACATCAACCTTGATTCATTTGTTCCTTCCTTATAAAACTATAACCATCCTCTCTTTCATTCATGGTAGATATTCCTATTGTTCCTCTTGCATAATTTATTCTTCATGATTAATGTCATCCTCTACATCATTTTTTGCTCTCCTTTGTCTTTGATTAGTAAAAATTTCAATTAGTTATTATACTTGTTTTTCCATCTTTTTTATAATCTAATTCATCTAAGTAATTCATCCTTGTCATCTCAACATCTCTTACACCTCCAAGATTCAAACTTGCTTTGATACCAAATGATAAACTCGAAACATATAAAGGAAAAAAAATACCAATAGATACAATGTTTGAAACAATAACTTGTATGGAATTGTATTGAATAATTTAAATAATTACAAACCATGCATAAATAAACTTCAACTTAGAATTGTGATTGACATGCAAAATTCAAATGTCTAAAAAATAACAAAAACTTGACCTATTATTTTTAGTATGTTTTTTATGCAAGCATGCATAACTCTAAAAATCTTTTTTTTTTTTTTTCAAACAATAGAATTAACTGATCACATGAATTTTAATTGAATTTCATGTCTAGTTACAAAACTATACAATTTGTAAAAATAAAAAATATATATCAAAAAATCTATAAAATGTATCCTCGATCCCTCAAATGGTCATATATATCCCATGAAAAATATTGAAAAAATCCATAACTAGAAAATACATTTTATGAATGCATTTAACTTTTTAAGATGGTCATTTTGATGTGAAAGAAAGCTCAAATAGAACTACAGATCAAAAATCATGGCATCCAAAAAAATTGGCTTCCTTTTTGTATTAGTTTCATCAAGTTTCCTTGATTTCTTTTTAAGGGCCCTATAACTTCAAAAGAAAATTTCTTCCCTATCATTTCCAAGAATAGTTGGATTATTTAAATTTGAGGAAAATTTAAATAGTTAGAATTGTGACTTGTGGGTTAGTAAATAACAAGGATATTAAAAACATTTTATTCATCAAGGATTCAATTTATGAGAAATATGTTGAAAATAAACAAATTTTACAATTGGAAAATAAAATTTTGAGACATGTAAAAAAAAATTATGCACTTAAATTGAAATATTCGATTAAAAAATTATAAATGGTTTTTCAATTGAATTCCAAAGAGTGTTTATCAATGGTCGATAAATTATGTATGAAAATTTTCATTGTAATTATGAGTATATGAACCATAACATGTGAATTTATAGATTAATCGAATTAAAATTAACAACTTTTTAGAAACCAAACTGACAAAATGATTGAAAATTTAAACACATAATGAAAGGGGAGATTTCCACTCTACCTATAAGGAACTACACAAGTGAACCAAGAGAATAAATTATGTTACTAATTGATTGAGGAATATCATTCATGCTTTTAACATAGAGCTCAAATTTAGGGAAAAATAGAGAACAAAGAAAGGATATATATACTAGGATGAATATAGGGACCATCATAAGTTAATAAACATAGAAATGTTTTCTAATTTGAAATAATAATAAAAAAATTATATTAACATCCTAAAATCATATAATTTTACAATGAATAAATACTATGTAGTAATTTTAGGTGTCTATTTTTTTCTCCACTTTTACACACACACACACACACACACACAAAATCCAAAATAAATAAATAATATAAATATGCATACAAATGTCTATACAAAATAATGCGTGAATCTGTAAAATCATTCTTAATTTTTTAAAAATAAATAGTATTGTTAAATAATAATCATCACCAAAAAATATGAAGTAATGGAAATGTAATATCACATTTTAGTAAGATAATAATAAAAATGAATGGATGTAGGATCCATATAAGATTAAAGTCTCCACACCCATCTAAACTACTCAACAAAATTTAGAGCACATTTGAATAAATGTTAGATACAATTTTTAGTATAGTAAGACTCGCAAGCAACTAGTTCCTAGTTTTGTATTGGGAATTGTTTATGTTTAAGTTTGTATATAAATTTGTAGTTACTTGTATCTATATTATGACATGTAGACATATTAATAGATGTTTGATGCTACCATGTAGTCACATTAGAAAAGATTGTGTTTAAACAAAGCATCCTCAATATTTTTTATTGTACTTATATTCTTTGCTCACATTGCACTTCGTAAAAGAGGATAATTAAATGCTTTTTATATATTAATAGCATAGCTTTAATTGATCATTAGACTTACATAAGTTGATGGTCCAAATTAAGTAAGACACAAGATATCTCATTTAAATTTGCCTTAATCAAGCAACTATAAACAGACGATTTTGTGGTTTTTATCCCAAATGCAAAACAGTCAAAAATTAAATAGTATGGGCCTCTTAAATGTCATACAAATATTTAATAAATAAGGGCCATGTAGCAGTTAGTTCCTACAATAATTGTTAAAAATATTTTTTGTAAACTAAATGAGCTGGTATGGCATTGGTAAATTATTTCAATAGCTTAAAAATACATAATAAAATAAAATTGTATATGGGTGCATCTCGATATTTAAAATTAAGAACTTTGTTGATTTTAAAAGAAACATAATAACATAGATAATAACTAAAATAAAAAATTTAAAGATCAATATAGATGTAAATTCAAATCAAAAGAAGTGATAAGTACTATAAAGAAAAATACTAAACTGTAAAAAAAATACAATGATGTGGATTTTTAATAAAAGAATTTTAAATTATTATGTAGCTTATTTTTTATACATAATTGAAAATTTATGAGTTGATTGAATAAAAATATATAAAGCAATGATGATGTGAAGTTTTGCTAAATGACTATGATGGGAAAAGAAGATATTAGTAAAGATTTGCATTAATACCTTTAATAATTTTGTAACTATTCTATAACATATAAAATTAAATCCAAATTAATACTTATAATTATTTTGTAAATTTTATTGGATATAAAATAATGATCATATATCAATTTCATAAATTTAATATATAAAAATAGATTGCAGACTACAATCAAATCCCAAATTTGAGTGAATATTCATTGAATTTCCTAAACACCTTTTAAAATGTATATATAAACTATTTATTTTATTTATGAGCCAACAAAATTATCTATTTTGTTATATTCACTAATAAAACATATAATAAAAAGACTCAACAAATTAAATATTAAATTATTTTAAAATCAATATATATTTATTCAAATGATTCCATTAATTCCCCACCTTACTTAAAAACTAATAAACAAACTAAATTTAAAATCACTACAAACTCAAAACAATAATAATATTTTTTATAAACTAAACACCAAAATAGTTTTCATACCAAACCATTGAACACCTTAGACTAAAAACTATTGTTCTTATAAGTAATTATATGGCACCTTTATAACTAATGGACAAACTTCATTATAAAAAATACAATACAAAACTAAAACCACATGTACCAAATAAAATAAACAGTGCATGATTAAATATATAAAAATTTCAAACATGAGGCACTTACAAAATTACTTTGATTTTCTTAACAAATGAGACACAATGCAAAAAGACACGTGGAGATAATGAATGATCAGGTACAGACGTGGATGGTACATTCGATGAGAGATGGCAACTATGTACCTTCACAAAACTAAAAACATAAAACATTTATTGCTCCATACACCTTAGGTTGCTAAGCCCCCTAAAATTATATGTGAGAGAAATTCAGTATTGACGGCGGTGATAATTGAAACCTTAAAGAAAATATTTTAATTATTTAATAAAATTAATATTTATTCTTACAATAAAAGGAATATTTTTTTAATAATAGAAAAAGAATATATTTTAAATTTGTATTATTAAATTTTAGGATTTACAATTTTTTTTTGAGATTTATAAATTAATATATTTTGTTAAAGATTTTTTGATTAAAATGTATAAATTATTTATTCAAATAATATTATTAATTTATTATTTTAGTAAAAATTAATAATATTTTAAAATATTATATTAAATAAATACAAATATTATTGAGAATAAATCATTATTACAAGTAAATAATATTTTAAGTTACCATAGTTCTTCTAGAATCATGCCCCTGCTTTAAAGTATATTTCTAAATATAATTAGTGAGATATATTCTTCCTTTTAAATATTTCAGATAAAAACATGAACCATACATCTTAAAAAGAAAGGGATTGTTATGAACATAAAATATAACATGTTTTTTTATATAATTAATTAATATTTTTTTATCATAACAATTTATTAAATTATATTATCAATTTTATATCAGATTTTTTAGAATATTTAATATATATATAAAGTAATGTTTAATATTTAATTATTATATCAATAGTTTTATTTTTAATGTAAAATTGTAAAGATTTCTTTATATATATATATGAATGATAAATTATAGTCTATTATTTATATTCCAATTTAATGGTGTAGAAATCTCATTACAAGTAATATTAATGTTTTTATTTGGACAAAAATATAGTTGAAACCTTAATTTTCAAGATTTGACTATTTGTCACAAACTATTGTAAAAGAAAATTTAAAAAATATATCTAATAAAATGAATTCAAATCATTTTATGATAGATTTTTAGCTAGTTAATTTAATTTTGAGGGTTTTATATAATTCACTTTAGAGGCTGCAATTTGAGATAATTTTCTTCTTTCTTTACCTTTTTTTAAAGCTCCTTTAAAGTTAATGGGTTTTTTTATTTTATATATGTGTATTTGATGTTGATCTTTGTAAGAAATTATTCGGTAAAAGGTGAAAATAAATTTTACAATTTCAATATTTTTGTGGTAGGATTGCATACTATGGGCCATGGTAAGGTTTTTGAAATTCCAGGAACAAATCTTAACAAAGATGATATGGATCCTTAACAAGGAATTAGTGGATTTTGTATTCCAACTTTTTTTTTGACACATCACAAAGTGAGATAGTTTGAGTATGATTTTATTACAACATTATCATTAAAAGAAACCAATGATGACCAATGCACGAAAAAACTTATGTGCATATTCTATCCAACCCAATCCAAATTAAAATACATCACAATGATGAAGTATTATGATACAAGTGGAATATCCATAAGTTCAATTGGAAGGATTCTGTAAATTGGATCAATTAAATGGATAAAAAAATATGTGCATAAAATCCCATGAGGATGCAACATGAGAATGAAATGAAATTTATTAGATAAATAAATCCAATTCACAAAAAAATATGTAAACAAAAATATCCAGAGCAAATAAAAAATATATATTATAATTATAAGAGCAAAATGGATAACAAGGATTCTATAAATTAGATCAATTAAATGGATAAAAAAATATGTGCATCAAATCCCATGAGGATGCAACATGGAAATTTAATGAAATTTATTAGATAGATAAATCCAATTCACAATAAAATATGTAAACAAAAATATCCAGAACAAATAAAAAATATATATTATAATTATAAGAGCAAAATGGATAAAATCCATACCAAATGTTGACAATAGAGAATAATCGAAATAAAAAAATAAACCACTTTGATGTGGTGATACAAAATCATCCAAGGCATAAAGGAAATCTTTCATCAAGATAAAATTTAGTTGTGTTCATGTGGTCTTATTGGTTTGTTTGTTGTTTTGGCATGATTAAGATTATCCAAGGGAAGAATCAGTAGTCCAACACTTCATTAGCATTAAGTACATAAGATAAGGATTACTTCCAAGAAGATTCATGGTTGGAATCATGTTGGTTGAGTTTCTCAATCATATGTATAATCTAAGAAGTCATGACATTTGTTCAATAAATAAAACGTAAAGGTTGTGAGAAGAGGAAAATTTAATATCAAGTACTTCCCTAAACATAAATTTGAATACATACGTGGATTCACCTTAAAACTTAATACAATTTTAAAACACAAAATTATATTGTTTCAAGTCCATACAAAAATGTTATGACTTCTTGAAGTTGGGAGACTTTGCATAGTGACAAAAACATTGGTCTATAGTTAGTAGTAATTTCACAAGCACTAATGAAGGTTCCAAAAAATCTCTAAAGGTTTAAAAATTACTAATCTTCATATAGTGGTGGTTTTAAAATAACTTGACTATGTAAAGCATCAATCTTTGTTGCATGAATTGTAATTATCAACACCCTAGAATGATGAAATGCCAAATCTTAATCATTTAGAATATGCCAAATAAGGTTAAGATAGTTTATAAAGATTGTAATTTCAAATTATATTCTAGTTATAAATTAGAAGATCCAAGGAGAGTCATAGAGAGGGAGATAACTATAACAAGAGTTGAAAAAGAGAGAGTTGTAGTAGTTTTTTATTGAATAACAAATTAGGAGGGTTTTTCAAGTCTAAGAATATTTGAGTTAGATATTGTGTATTCTTCATGTATGTAATAATTCTATCAATGCATATTTGATTGTGCGAGTGAGAGTATGTATGAGTATGTATTTAATTATCTATAATAATTTAATGAATTTAATAAAGAATGTGTGTTAGTATGTCAACATAGAATAAGATGCCTCCAAGTGTGTCGTTAAGTGAATTTTTATATAGTAAAAAATTTAGTAAACAAATTCATTCAGTGAATCCTTTTATTATAATTGCACTAAGTGGTATCAGAGATAGGTTAAAATCATATTGATAATTATTTTTCACATTGTTTTACATAGACAACAATAGAGGGAATATTCAAATATAGAAGAGATATTTAGTATAAATTGACATAAGATTAATTATTGTATACACTCAATTCTCATCATTTTTATGTTGAAATTACAATCAAAATTAGTCTCTTGAAATAATGCACAAATCATTGAAACACTCAAATTAATTCACACATTTGATGTATATATTTTAAAATATATTGGAGCATCCCTAATTAGATCAATGCACTGTAACCAACTATTAATTTCGTATAATTCATTCTGAGCCAAATTTTTTTTTGTAAGTGATGTTATGAAGAAATTAACTAAGATCAAATAGTCAAACTTTGATATTAGTTAAATTACATGGAAGCTAGCATGGATTAATTATCCCATCAAATAAAATCAAATGATTAAATATAATATATATATATAAATTGGATAATTTCTAATCATGTAATATTCAAATACTCAAAAAATATTTAAATTTTGACATCATCATAACATCATGCATAAATTTGTCAAAAATTAACATAATTGCAAGAAATATAAAAAATTTAGAACCCATGCCTAAAAAATATATACTCAAATCTTAAATATTAATAACTTTAAGCTTCCAAATTAAATTGAATTTTAGACACACATCTTAATCTTAATTTAATGATCACAATCAATCTAAACAATATATAAATACATGACACACTTTATAACTTCAACAAATTTTTTAATATAAACTTATTATAATAAATACATTATATATTATTATCATTTAGATAATAAATACCATAAATATATTATATATTTCAAAATAATTAATAGTATTTTTATTATTATTATTTTCTTCTAATAAACTTTCTTCTAATTCTTTCTTCTTTATTTCCATACTCCTCAAACATAAAGTTGTGGAGTCCCTTTACTAATAACAAAGAGTCCTTTAGCATTATAACAAATCACCTCTCCCATTTACTTATGTTGATTAATATTTGAATACTCTATTTTACTTTATGTTGATTAACCTTTAAATGCTCTAATTTGTCATTGTGTAAAAGTAATTTTATGTTCAAATTAAGCTACTGTGTGGTAGCACTAGACTATTTAGTGTTTACATTTCTTTTAGATGATAGTTCCTATTTCCTTTTTTAACATTTTGAATGAGGAAGAGATTTTGAAAACTTATACTAAAAAATGATAGAAGGGTCAATTCATACAATCAAATTGAAATCAAAAATTTATAATTAAATTTATTATAATAATAATTTTGATAGTATGTAATGCCTGCACAACTCTGTAAAAAAAAATATTATATAAAACCCAAAGCTTAAATAATTAAAGCTATATTAAATTACTCATACAACCCTAAGCATTGCTTCAGGACCGCCTAAGACGAACTCAAATAACGAGAAAAGCTTCGTAAATCTAATTTGGTGGATAAGATAGCTGATTGTTTAACAACCTGCAAGTTCAACAGAGGCTGTAGTTCCACTTGATATGCTTCTCAGAGAAATAATCATAACCCGAAATGGAGTTCATTAGCAAAAGTTATGAATAATCAACAAATTATGCATACCTGTGCGCCACGGAACGCCATCGATCTTTGTTGCAATTAGATCTCAAGAATACCACAATCGACTGCACAGAGCAATTGCAGGGCAACTCTCCTTTGGCAGGCAACAAACAAACAAAGGAGATTAATGCCAGTCCAAGGTACCGACCAAAGAAGAGTCCCCCCGTAATTATCGTCTTCAACTATTTAGCACCAGTGTTGAGGAGGCTTGGAATTGCAGGGTAATCTAATAGGTGGTAAAGGAAGGATATCCATTGAGTATATGCCTTTGTGTACAGAGAGAATATGGTATAATACTCTGCAGCTTCCTTCCTTTGAAAAGTCGATGCTCCGCACCCAGCCACTTTATTGACCGCAATAACAAGGGATTCTGTGTCTCCTTGATAGAATTAGAAAAGGACTTTGATACCAATTAATAATATGAGGAGAGACAACAGAGAGAAAGGGCCAAACGGATCCATTTAGCATCAAATTAATATTTTCAAAGTTTAAAGTTGTTTTTTGTTTTTGTTTTTTAATTTATATTTTGATAAATATTTAAATAATATCTTTTATATTATATTTTTATTATTAAATTACAATCCATTAAAAATTAATTAATTTAATATTTAATATAAAAATAATAATATTGTATTTAACTATCTTGAATATCATATATCATAAAATTAGGTGATAGACATCAAGGTCATAACACACATACGCACTTTTAAAAAGAGAGAGACAGGGAATGTGTTCAAATACGTATATAAAAAGTATGAATGAAGTATGCAGTCAAGAGTGTTGCTTTCGAAAATTGATAGAAAAGCCAAAAATTATTTGATGGCATGACTCACCTCATTTAGGTCGTTTCGTTCATTTTCATCAATTATAAGGATCAATTTGAAGAATATTGATGGTTCAAAGCAAGTTGGTTAAGTTTCTCGATCATCAGTACAATCCAAGAAGTCACAACAATTGTTTGATGGATAAAACATATAGGTTATGAGGAAGATGAAAATTTGGAATCAAGGACTTCCCTAAACTTAAATTTGAATACATGTTTGGATTCAACTTAAAACTGAATACAATTTTAAAACCCAAATTTATCTCGTTTTGAGTCCATATGAAAATGTTACGACTTCCTAAAGTTGGTAGACTTTGCATAGTGACAATAACATCGATTTACACTCAGAAGTAGCTTCAAAAGCAATAATGGAGATCTAAAAAATCACTAAAAAGTTGAAAAACTACTAGTTTTCATATAATGGTGGTTATAAATAGATTGACTATGTAAAGCATCAGTTTTGGTTGCATGAATTTTAATTTAAAATCAACACCCTAGAATGATGAAACGCCAAATCTTAAAAATTTCTAATATGCCAAAGAAGGTTAAGAGACACTTTGGAAAGAGTATAATTTCAAATAATATTTTAATTAGAAATTGGAAGATCTAAGGAGAGTTATAGAGAGGGAGATAGATAGAAGAAGAGTTGAAAAAGAGAGAGTTGGAATAGCTTTTTCTCTAAGAATAAATTAGAAGGATATTGTTTTGAGTCTAAGAATATTTGAGTGATAGATTATGTATTTTTCATGTATGTAATAAGTCTATCAATGCATGTGTGAATGTGTGAGTGCGAGTGTGCATGAATATGTATTGAGTTATCTATAATAATTTAATGAATTTCGTAAAGAATATGTGTTAGTATGTCAATTTAGATTAAGGTTCCTCCAAATGTGTTGATGAGTGAATGCTTATTCAACAAAAAAAATGGTAAACAAATTTATTCATTGGACCCTCTTATTTTGACTACACCAATTGGAACCAGAGATAGGTTAGAATGCTCTTGATAATTGTTTTCCACATTGTTTTGCATAGACAACAATAAAGGGAATATTTAAACCTAGAATAGAAATTGGGTATAAGTTGATATAAGATTAATTAATTTATACACTCAATTCTCATCATTTTCATGTCAAATTACAATTAGAATTGATTTCTTGCAATAACAGATAAACCATTAAAACACTCAAATTAGTCCACACACTTGACATGTGTAATCTGAAACATATTAGATTATCCTTGATTAGGGCAATGCACCATAACTAACTGTCAACTTCGTATATTTCACTATGAGCCAAATTATTGTTTTGTAAGTGATGTTATGAGGAAACTAACTAAGAACAAATAGTCAAACTTTTATATTGTTTAAATCACAAGAAAGTTAACGTTGATTAATTAATCCATCAAACAAATCATATGGTTAAATAGAAAATCCATATAAATTGGATAATTTTTAATTATTCAAATATTCAAAAAATATATAAATTGTGACATCTTCATGATATCATGCCTAAAATTATTAAGCATTAACATAAATGTAATAAGTATCAAATTTTTGGAACCCATACTTAATAAATATAGACTCAAACTCCAAATATTAAAGGCGTTAACTCTCCAAATTGAACTGAACTCTGACAACACATCTTAATCTTGATCTAATGGTCACAATCAATCTGAATAATATGTAAAAACATGACACCTTATAACTTTAACAAGTTTTTGAGTGTTAACTTGCTATTGTAAATATATTATACATTATCATTATTTATTCTAATATTTTCATAATAATAATAAATACTATAATCATCTTATATAGTTAAAAAAGATTGATAATTTTTTTTTGTTTTTTTTTTTTAAAAAATAAACTTTCTTCTAATTTTTATTTATTTGCATACTCCTCAAGCATAAAAGTGTGGAGTCCCTTTACCGGTAACAAAGAGTCCTTTAGCATTATAACAAATCACCTCCCCATGTACTTATGTTGATTACCATTTGAAGACTCTATTTTACCTTATGTTGATTAACCTTTAAATGCTATATTTTACTGTTGTGTAAAAGTAATTTGTGATGGAGAATTACCCGCTTGATTATCAATTTTAAGTTCAAATTAAGCTACCTTGTTGTAGCACTAGACTATTTAGTGTTTACACTTCTTTGATAGTTAGATGATCTTATTTCCTTTTTTAACATTTTGAATAAGGAAGTGATTTCGCAAACTTATACTGAAAAGAATGATAGATGGGTCAATTCATACAATCAAATTGGAATAATATTTTAAAAAATAATTTTATTATAATAATAATTTTGATAGTATGGAATCCTTGCAGAACTCTTTAAAAAATATATTATATAAAACCCGAAGCATAAATAATTTAAGCTATATTAAATTCCTCATACAACCCTAAACATTGCTTCAGGACTGCCTAAGACGAACTCAAATAACGAGCAAAGCTTCGTAAATCTAATTTGTTGCAATCAGGAAGTTTAACAGAGGCTATAGTTCCACTTGATATGCTTTACAGAGATATAAAGCCTAACAATCATAAACCCAAATGCAGTTCATTAGCAAAAGTTATGAATAATCAGCAAATTAAGCATACCTGCCAGTGCGCCAAGGAGCGCCGTCGATCTTTGTTGCAATTAGATCTCAAGAATACGAAAATCGACTGCACAGAGTAATTGCAGGGCAACTCTCCTTTGGCAGGCAACAAACAAAGAAGATTAATGTCAGTCCAAGGTTTCAATGTTACCGACCAAAGAAGAGTCCCCCCGTAATTATCCTCTTCAACTATTTAGCACCAATGTTGAGGAGGCTTGGAATTGCAGGGTAATCTAATAGGTGGTAAAGGAAGGATATCCATTGAGTATATGCCTTTGTGTACAGAGAGAATATGGTATAATCCTGTGCAGCTTCCTTCCTTTGAAAAGTCGATGCTCCGCACCCAGCCACTTTATTGACCACAATAACAAGGGATTCTGTTTCTCCTTGATAGAATTAGAAAAGGACTTCGATAGCTGTCTTTTGGTTGGAAAGTGCAGTTGCCATCAATAATATGATGAGAGACAACAGAAAGAAAGGGGCAAACATATACGATAAGTATATAATATTTATACTCGGTACCAATAAAAAAGTGATTTATATATAATATTTTAAAAATATATTTATTATTAAAAGGGTTGTAGTTTAATTGATAAAAATGATGGCTGTTTACATTCATAACAAAATAAAAATCTTCCTAAATATTTGATATAAAAAAAATTCATTAATTTTTTTTTAAATATGGTGATTTCATATAATAACTTGGAACATATAAAAAAAAATCATTTTATCTCTAATATAAATAAATTGATTACTTTATTTTTATTTTTATTTTTATTTTTAATATTAAATAAATTAAATTAAATTATTGAAAAATAACAATCACATTTAATTAATTAATTTAATTTTAAAAATAATAATAATTTATTTAAAAGCTATCTTAAATATCACATATGATAGAATTAGTAAAGGACTTCGATAGTTGTCTTTTGGTTGGAAAGTGCAGCGCCATCAGTAATATGAGGAGAGACAACACAAAGAAAGGGGCAAACGAATCCGCTAGCACCAAAAGTTTCTTCGGCAACAATTAAAAAGTGACTTACACGTAATTAGTAATATTTTTAAAAATAATCGTCTTAGGTTAATTTAAAATATATTTATTTATTAAAATATAATTTTTTAAGATATTTAATATAGACGGAGTTTATTATTATTATTTTTTTTTTGAAAAATGATCATTTTTAATAATACTTTTGAATATATTAAAAAAAAATAATAATAATAATATAAATTAATTAATTATTTTAATTATAATAAAAATTAAATTTTATTAAATAAACTAAATAAAATTATTGAAAAATAATAATAATATTTAATTAATTAATTTAATTTTCAATATAAAAATAATAATATTTTGTTTAAAAACTATATAGAATATCACTTAGGTGATAGTCATCAGGTGATGATTCCGAAAAATGATAGAAAAGTAAAAAATTATTTGATGGTATGACTCATCTCGTCAAGATCGTTTCATTCATTTTCTTTGATTTTTGTGTTAGGGCCCTATAACTTCAAAAACAAATTTCTTCCCTATCGTTTTGTAGAGTAGTAAAAATATCTATTCGATAAATTATATATGAAAATTTTTATTGTAGATATGAATATATAAACCACAATATTTATATTTATACATTATTTGAATTTAAATTAATAATATATTAGTGCCCACCAAATGAAAAATTAAATAAGAGATGAAAGTGAAGATTACCACTTTAACTACAAAGGCCATACAAGTGAACTAAAAATATAAATTATATTATTAATTAATTAGGAACATCATTCATATGTTGACATGGAGCTCAAATCTAAGGAGAAATAAAGAACAAAGAAAGGATGGATAGACTGTGATGAGAGGAAGGATAGATACATGGGATGAGAGGATATATAGGAACCATTAGAAATTAAGAAACATAGAAATGTTTTTTAATTCGAAAGAATAGTCCCAAAAAAAATTACATTAGCATTTTAAAATTATATAATTTTACAATTAATAAATATTATGTGATAATTTATGGTGTTTTTTTTTTTCTTTCAGTTTATTTTGTATATATTTCAAAATAAATAAATAATATAAATGCCAATACAAAATTCTGTATACTTACATTTTATAAACAAAATCTAATTCACACATAAATCTATAAAATTATTTTTAATTTTTCAAAACATAAATAAATACTGATGATTAATAATTGCCAAAAATATGAAATAATTGAAATATAATCTCTCACTCTAGTAAGATAATAATAAAAAATGAATCGAGCTAGGCTCCCCATTAGATTAGGTCTCCACACCCATCTAAACTACTCAACAATTTTTTTAGTACAAATTTATGTAACATTTGAATAAATGCTAGATACAATTCTTAGTACAATAATATTCTAAAGTATTGCGCTAAGTAAATACGATGGTTACCGTGAGTTCATCATTATTACGAGTAAACAATGTTTGAGTTAACCAAAAAAACATGAACCGTGCATCTCAAAAAGAAAGGGGTTACTCTGAACATAACATATAACATGTCTTTGTATATGTTTGATTAATTATTTTGCTATCATAACGTCTAATTAAATCACATTATCATTTTTATATCAGCCCGGGGTGTTTTCATGGAATAATCAATGAATAATTAATGTATATATAAGGCAGTGTTTAATATTTTATGATTATATTGATAGTTTCTTTTTAATTATAAGGTTTGTGAAGGTTCTTGTCCAAATGTTTCGATCATATTCTTTATTATTATACATATATTTAATGGTGTAATAATCTCATTAAAAATTTTATTAGAATTTTAAATTTAAACAAAACATGATTGAAACCTTAATTTTTAAGATTTGACTACTTCTCATAAATTATTGTGAGAAATTTAAAAAAAAACTAATAAAGTTAGTGAATTATTTAAAAATTTAAAAAAAAATAAAGTATTATAATACATTTTGAGCGAGTTATTTCAATTTTGGAGGTTTTATTCAATTCACTCTATAGGCACAATTTGAGATAATTTTCTTTTTCCTTTACATTTTTTGAAAGCTTGTATAAAGTTAATGAGGTTATGTTATTTATACATTTTTAGTTGAGGCTGACTGATGTATAAAATTTTATGGTAAGAGGTGCAACTAAATTCTACATTTCTAATATTTTTGTGGTAGGATTGTACACTAGGACCATGGCAAGGTTTATGAAACTCTAGAAAAAAACTCCTAAAAAAGAGGAGATGGATTCATTAAAAGGAATTAATGGATCTTGTATTCTTAAAAAAATTTGACACATCACAAAGTGAGATAGCTTGAGAACAATGTGCAAAACATATCATTTTATATGAGCATAATCAAATGAGATATCAGATACAACATTGCATAATCAATGAATATCATTATTTACTTGCATAATTATCATTAAAACCAACCCCTGATGACCAATGCAAGATTAAACTTGGGTGCATATTCTATCCAAGCCAATCCAAGTCCAAATACATCGCAAGAATGAAGTATCATGCCACAAGTGGAAATCCATAAGTTTAATTAGAAGGATTAATTAATATTTATCAACTAAATGGATAAAAATATTATGTACATTAGATCCCATATGGATGCAACGTGGTAATTTTGATGAAATTTATTAGATAGATCAATCCAATTCATAAAAAAATATGTAAACATAAATATTTAGAGCAGACAAAAAAAGGTAGATTATAATAATCAGAGAAAAATGTATAAAATCCATACCAAATGTTGACAATAGATAATAAATAAATATGCAAAAGTGTGATGCAAGCCACAAGTCAACTACACATAATCCTAGACACACCAATGGTTAAGGGAATATCATGCCCCTCCCCTTCAAAACAATGTTGTCCTCAATGTTGAAGCAACCTCAAATGTTGTTGCATGAATGATTCATCCTCCCAGGTAGCATCTTCAAAAGGTAGATTCTTCCATTTGATTAGATACTTAATAATCAATCTAGATTGTAGCTGCTTAGTTTGTGTTTGAAGGACCACTTTAGGATTAAGAATAACCCTCCCGCCCTCATCTAATTTTGGTAACTTAGTTTGAGTTTTAACTCTCTATCCAATGACCTTTTTAAGGTAAGATACATGAAATACTAGATGAATATGAGTGGATGGAGAAAATTATAGCTTGTAGGCCACACTCCCAATTTTTTTCAAGATCTGATAAGGGCCATAATACTTGGGAGATAACTTATTATCTTTTTTCTATTGCTTTAAGGATATTTGCTTACATGGCTGCAAGTGAACAAACACCCAATCACTAATTTTAAAATGCCTCTCAATCTTGTGTTGATCTACTTGTTGCTTCATGCGATTCTAGGCTAAAGCTAAATTTTCATGCAAACTAGCAAGGACTTCATGTTGATGTTGAAGGTGTTCCTCCATTGCACATACCTTTGGGTGGGTCTTCAAGGGTGAAGTGAGGGATGGAGGATGGTATCCTTACAATGCCCTAAAAGAAGACATTTTTGATGAACTATGCACTGAAGTATTATACCACCATTCATGCAAGGGTATCCATTAAACCCATTTATCTTGTTTACCTGACACAAAACAATGAAGGTACCCTTATAGACACTTATTGACTACCTTAGTTTGTCCATCAAATTAAGGATGATAGGATGAGATATAAGCTAATTGGGTTACCAGACATGCAAATAATTATGTCCAAAAATTACTAGTGAATATGGGATCTCGATCACTAACAATAATTTTGAGAGTACCATGCAATTTCTAAACTATATTGAGGAAGGTAGAAGCTACTGTATTGGCCACCAATGGTTGAGATAAAGAACAAAAATGAGCATACTTTGTGAGTTTATCCACAAAAACCATGATAACATTTCTACCTTTAGATCATGGTAACCCAAAATGAAATCCATAGATACCTCTTCCCATTATTGACTAGAGATGGATAAGAGTTGTAAAAGACCTAGGGTTTTAATGGTTTCACCTTTATTTTGTTGATAGACCATACATTCGACCACATATTTATGTACATCCCCCTTGAGTCCTTTCCAAAAAAAATCCTTCTTGACTCTATGATAGGTTTTTAAAAACCCCAAGTGACCACCAAGTGGAGATGCATGAAGTTCTTGAAGGATTTTCTATTTGAGAAGATAATTTTGACACATATATGATCTATCTTTGTACCATAACACATTTCCCTTCCATGTAAACTTTTTAATCCCATCGAAACTCTGTTGTAGATTCTGAATCAATGCATGGGTAATATTGTCATTCTCCTATTCTAACCTACTTCCTTTAGATAGTGTGCCTACCAAATGGTCATGGCACATAACAATGCCTCAATTGGTTCATCTCACCTAGATAGTACATCGGACACCACATTTTATTTTCCTTTCTTGTAGACTATTTCAGAATCAAAACCTAACATTTTTGTCACCCATTTTTTTTGTTCTTCAGAGGATAACCATTGTTCCAAAAAATATTTAAGGCTATCATGATCAGTCATTACCTGAAAGTCATGATCCAATAGATAAGCTCTCCATTGTTTAAATGCATGTAGAATAACCATCATCTCTTTCTCATAGATAGGTTTGAGTTGATTTTTACCCTTCAATTGATGACTTTCAAAGGTAATGGGCCTACCTTCTTACATGAGTGTTGCACCGATACAATAACCAGATGCATCACATTTAACCACAAAATTTTTAGAAAAATATGGATTAGCCAATATTGAGGTGGTGCATAGAGCCATTTTAAGTTGTTCAAATGCCTTGATAGTTATATCAGTCCACTGGAAGGAGTCTTTCTTCAATAAGGAAGTGATTCGTACTACAATACTATTATAGTTTTTGATAAACCTACAATTATAACTAGTTAACCCCAAAAAACCCTTGAGTTTCTTAAGTATTTTGGGAATCTGTCACTCCATGATGGCTTGAATTTTTTTAGGATCAACTTTTACTCCCTCATGTGATAAAATATGACCCAAATATTCCACTTCCTAAACTCCAAAAGCACATTTGGATGGTTTAGCATACAACTGATGTTGTCCAAGAACTGAGAGTACCTGTTTCACATGATGTAAGTGGTCTTCCCAACTTTTTCTATAAATAAGGATGTCATCAAAAAACAAAAGTACAAAGTTTCTCAAAAATGGCCTAAAAACCATATTCATCAAACACTAGAAGGTAGATGATGAATTGGTGAGACCAAAAATCATGACCAAAAATTCATAATGGCCTTCATGAGTACGAAAGGCTATTTTAGGAATGTCCTCCTCATGAATCTAGATTTGATGATACCCAGAGTGAAGATCTAATTTGGTAAAATAAACAACACCATGTAATTCATCTAACAAATCATCAATTATAGGAATAGGAAACTTATCTTTGATAGTGAACTTGTTGAGCTCTCTATAATTTGGGTACACCCTCCAAGTTTCACCTTTCTTTCCTACCATGACTACTGGAGAAGAATATTCACTTTGGATATGGTGAATGGTACTTACCTCCAACAACTCTTGTGCCATTTTTTCAATTTCACTCTTTAGGGCATAAGGATATCCGGATGGTTTGATGTTGGGTGGTATACTTCTAGGAATGATCATGAGTATGACTAAGAAGAATACCTTTTGGCATGGTTCCAAAAACAATTGAATGCTCATCCAATATTTTTTGTAACTCAGGATGGGTAGACTCCTTAGTTTGTTGAACATTAATGGAAAATAAGTGTGCCATAAATAATTTAGCACCTTTTTTTATCATCTTGGTCATCTGATGTGAACTAATCATTTGTGAAGATTTATATCTTAATCCTCATATTTCTACTAGCTTTCTTTCAAAATAAAAACACATGAATAATTCATGAAAATTCATCTCAATAGTACCCAATGTGGTGAGCCATTGTACTCCCAAAACAATGTTAGTCCTGTCCATAGGAATAACAAACATAGGAGAATCTAGTAAATAGTCACCTATTGCTAACTTCATACTATGACATTTTTTATAACAATTAACTGTACCACCATTTACAATCATGACTTGAAATTTTGGATCTGGGTAGATAAAACAATTCAAACAAGCAGCTAACTTACTATTAATAAAATTATGTGTACTACCTGAGTCAATCAACATTGTGACCTTCTATTTCCTAATGAAACCCACCACCTTAAGAGCCTGAGAAGTATAAATACATACAAAAGCATGGTAGGAGATAGTAGGTTGATAATAGATAGCTTCATCCTTGGGTCCTTCAAAACCCTCAATAGATGCATCCTCATCTTCTTCATCCTCGTCAACCCCTTTAATGTAAAATAACTTATTTTCAACACATCTATGACCTTTGCTCCATTTACTTTCATAACCATAACACAACCTTTTGGCATGCTTCTCCTCAATTTGTTGCAGTGTCAATCAAGTAGGTTACGACTATGATGCAATTATGAAGGTGTGTTCCTAACTAATAGTGAAAGACTAACATTTGATCTTTTTTTTCCTTCTACCAAGCATGCCCTTGGTATAGCTTCAAATACAATTGTGGGGTTAAACATACAAACTTCCAATTGAATACTATCTTTTAGTTCACCCAGAAAAAATTCAATCAGATTTTCCTCACTGATATCCTCCACACGTAAGGATAGATTTTCAAATTTATGAATATAATCCTTCACTATTCCTATTTTTTCTAGTTTGGCTAATTTCTTAAAGTATTTTTCATAAACATTATCCTGATAATGAGACATTAGTTCATCAAAGAATACTAACCATGTAACAAGAGCACCAATGTTCTTTTGAGCACAAAACCAATGATACCGAATGAATGACTTAGGTTCTAGATACAAATATGCCACAATCACCTTTTGATAGCTAGGAGTTTGGTGTAAATCAAATATATTTTCAATTTGAGTGATCCTTACCATCAAACTTGCACAAGTCTATTTTTGGCAACATCAGTTTTACCCTTATATTGGCAATGCTAATATTAAGAGAGGAGGACCAGAAGGAAAAATGGAGGGTTATTGAGTGGTAAATGAGATGAAATGGTATCAAATTATTTCATGATTTGATGCAAATGATTATTTATACCATTAAGCTCCCCTTGCATTGTTGATATTTGATTTTGGACTTGAACATCCTTCTTCATTAGGCCATGTAGATTTGACTGTATTTGAGAAATCATTTCAGATTATTTAGACTCCATGTCATCCGCTAAAGTATTTTTACGGGTGTCTTTCCCTTTCCCCCATCCACAGGTGTTAGGACCATCCATACAAAGGCTTAATGGTGAACCTTATTTTGCCCCACTGACCCAACTTTGACCACTAATTTTTTTAATTATTTAGGCGTTAAATCACAAATATCAAATAATAGACCCAAACTAATTTTTTCCAAGGTTTCAAAAAATATAAAAAAAATTGAAAAATTATACAAATTACGATCTTTGGAGCAAATATATGAAAAACCCTAAAATAATGATAAATTTTGAAAAACAAATCCAAATGAGGTAAAATTTTAATGGAAACTAACTTGAATGATTTCAAAACTCCAGTAAAAAATTGAAAAAAAAATTGCACATGTTTTCAATATATACCAAATTTCAAGATCTAGGGTTTTTGATTTGATTATAGCCTAAATCAACACTTTGATACCACTTGAAATGATATTAATTCACCAAATAAGTAGATATATAGTAGTATATCACAATTATATGGAAATATATCAGGAAATATGAATAATATATAAGCCACTTCAAGGGGGCAACCTCCAAAATGCTTTCAATAAGAATGAATACTCAAATATGATGATGAATAACTAACCCTACCTCCTATATATAGTCTAAAAGGGCCATGTGCCACCTATATGCCACCTTACTAAGTATATAAATGCATAAATAAATGTAAAATAAAATGCAAAAAGGTTATGCAAGCCACAAGTCAACTACACATAACCCTAGACACACCAATGGTTAAGGGTGTATCACACTTTAAGGTGGTGATACAAGAACATCCAAGGCATAAAGGAAATCTTTCGTCAACATAAAAATTAGTTGTGTGTTTATGTGGTTTTTTTAGTTTGTTTGTTATTTTCACATGATTAAGATGATCCAAGGGAATAATATGTAGCCCAACACTTAATTAACATCAAGTACATAATATAAGGATAACCTTTAAGAATATACATGGTTCAAATCAAGTTGGTTGAGTTTCTCAATCATTCGTACAATCCAAGAATTCATGATGTTCATTCAATTGATAAAACATATAGGTTGTGAGGAAGATGAAAAAATGGGATTAATAACATCCCTAATCCTAAATTTGAATTCATATTTGGATTCCCCTGAAATTATAATACAATTTCAAAACACAAATTTATCTCATTTTGAGTCCATACGAAAATGTTATAGCACCCTGAGGTTAGTAGACTTTGTATAGTGACAAAAGAATCAGTTTATACTCAGTAATAGTTTTGAAAGAATTAATGGAGGTTTAAAAAAAATTAATTAAGGTTTAAAACTACTAGTTTGCATATAGTGGTGGTTTCAAAATTATCATGGTGGTTTTAGGATAACTTAACTATGTACAGCATTAGTTTTGGTTTCGTGAATTGTAATTTAAAAATAACAACCTAGAATGGTGAAATCTTAGATCTTGAGCATTTATACTATGCCAAATAAGGTTAAGAGACACTTTAGAGGGAATATAATTTCAAATAATATTCTAATTAGTATTTGAAGGAGCTGAGGAGGGTTGTAGAGAGGTAGTTAGCTATAAGAAGAGTTGAAAAAGAGAGAGTTAGGGGAGTTTTTTATCCAATAATAAATTAGGAGAGTGTTTCAAGTCTAATAAGAATTGAGTGATATTGTGTATTTTTCATCTATTTAATAAGTTTATTAATGAATTTTTGAGTGTGATAATGAGAGTGTTCATGAGTATGTATTTAGTAATCTATAATAATTTAATGAATTTAGTAAAGAATGTGTGTTAGTATGTCAACTCAGAGTAAGGTGCTTCCAAGTGTGTCAATGGGTAAATATTAAATTCATTTAAAAATTTAGTAAATTCATTCATTCATTAGACCCTCATATTGTGATTGCACCAAATTGGTATCAAAGATAGGTTAAAATCTTACTAATAAATGTTTTCCACATTGTTATGCATAGACAATAATAGAGGGAATATTCAATCATAGAAGATATGTTGGGTATAATTTGAAATAAGATTAATTATTGTAGACACTCAATTACCATCACTTTCATATCAAAATTAATTACTTATAATAATGCACAAATCACTGAAACACTCAAATTAATCCACTTACTTGATGTGCATATTCTAAAACATATCGGGGCATCCATGATTGGGGAAATACACCATAATCAAATGCCAATTTTTTATAAGTCATTCTAATCCAAATTATTATGTTTTAGGTGATGTTTTGGGACAATTAACTAGGACCAAATAGATAAATTTTAATATTGTGTAAATCACATGGAAGCTAATCTTGATTAATTAGCCCATCAAATAAAATCAAATGGCTAAGCATGAAATTCATAAAAATTAGTTAATTTATAATTATGAAATATTTAAATATTAAACAAATATATGAATTATCACATCATCATGACATCATGTAGAATGTTTCCAATCATTAAAATAAATGTAAGAAATATTAAGATTTTGCCATTCCTAATAAATGCAGACTCAAACCTTAAATATTAGTGACATTAACTCTCTAAATTGGACTATTTTTTTTCCACGCGTTAATCTTAATCAAATGGTTAAAATCAATTTGAAAAATCTATAGAGATAAGGCTCACCTTATGCCTTCAACAAAGTTTTGTGTGCACACTTACTATGTATAAATCTAGCAAGAGATTCAATAATTCCTCACATTGATCAATAAACTAGATGTAGACAAGGACAGATGCCATTAAAATGAACAAGTGAAATTGATAAGGACTCCTAGATATAGAATCTAGGCACAAACATACTTAAAATCCATCTTGGAGAATAAATCCATTAGAAAGGTATATCTTTTGGTTTGTGTATTTCTATTTATTTCCATCCTCATAGACCTTTCCCCCTTAGGCATCAAGCTTGAGATATTGCGTTTGTCAATTTATTTTGGTTTGAATGAGCTAACAATAAACTAACATCCCTCATACTTGTGATCTACATTTGACACACTCAATGGGACTGACACATCCCAAAATCTTCTTGAGAGCCTTAAAACACCTTCTAAACTTGAAAATATCATTTTTGACCTTTTATTATTCTTTTCTACTAATTATCACATGTTTTTTATTTTCTACAAATTAGTAGGAGTATTCTATATTTTTATAGGATTGTATCCCTTAATAAGTGATATCAATGTGTGTAATGACAATATTTCTCCTATTCTATTTTTATCCCTATGTGTTTGTAGGAAAAATAATGAGAACACTTTGCGAATTGGTGAGAACACTCTATATATTAGTCATATCACCCTACTAATCGATGGAATAATCAATTATCAATTCACTATTTTTCACTTATGCAGAATGGTGGGATTACCTTTCTATATGGTGGGATTACCCTACTAAATGGAGGGAATGAATTGTTATATATAATTGGCTAAATGATGGGAATGACTTGATAATCGATTATAACAACCTAAAAAATGATGATCTCATCTTATTTATGGTTGGATTATTAAGGTAACTTTTTGGTTGTCTGTTTTCTAAAAATTTTGATATCAGAGGGAATGCCTTAAAAATTTGTGATATCATCTTGAATATTGGTGATATCACCCTACTAATTGATATAATCTCTAGTTCTCTAATTATTTTTTTCTTTTGTATAGCAATGAGATTGCCCTACTAAATGGTGACATCACCCTACTAAATGGTGGGATCGCACTGTGTCTTTTTTCTATGAGCTAAACTAGATTGTTAACTTACCATGCTTGTTAAAGACCACATTTAAAATTCATAACTTGATTCTTGTAGGTTTTTTTAGCCAAAGAAGTGGATTTATAGCTAAAATTAGCCTACTTTTAACTCATATTTTGATTTAGTGCTTTAAAATACTTGCTTACTTTTTTCCTTTATTTGCATGTTTGTTTTTATTATTTTATTTTATTCTGTTGTGCATATGTTATCCCCTTCCTCCTTTAGGGATTCTAGGTGACTTAAAAACACATATTATTGTTCTCCTATTTTCTTTTTCTTTTTTGACTATGCAAGGTGGATTTCATCTCCTTCTCATGAGTACGTAAGGGGAAACACATAGGGTTTCATATTCTAGTGTCTATACCAACCCCATACATCTAATGGGGGATATAAATTAAGGGTAGTTATTGTTAAGATCATAGTGAAATTCTACATAAAGGGTCTCATGACAGTAAGGGTTTTAACCCTAATGCTATGCTATCAAACCTCACCCTTAAAATTTTAATTTTTTATAGCACTTCAATGAGCCTTTATGGTTGGATCACTTGTGGAGGGACTAAACCCTCTTGCGAATCACTTGCTCTTTGTTTTTATTCGATAGATTTTAACCCTCATGTACCACAAGGTATATCAATCACCATTTAGAAAAGTCATGTCAAAATTTTATATTAAATTTTTTGGATATAAAAAAAATTATAGTACAAGTTATACAAATCTCCCCCAAGATTTCATGATGTATATCTCTCAAAATGAGGTTTAGGTGACACTAATATGGCATCTCTTCAAGTGAGGTATTCATGTAGACTGTAGTTGCACTATACACCCGTTATTTTGTTAAAGATAGGGGTTATTTTGAATGTGTGATATTGATTATTTATTATCTTATACTCATGTTGTGTGACACACCTTCCACATCAAATAATTAAAAAAGTCTTAAGTCCAAAACATTTTTATTTTAGACTTACATATTAAGGAGCTACTTTGCCCAATTTTTTGGATACCCTTTGTTATTCTATTCTATAAGTGTTACACTACCAATTTGGTAGGGTACTTTTCCCCATTGTACCATTACGTTGTCCATTTCAAAATAAATATAAATCAGGTTCATTTGAATTAAAGTTCTATTTCTCATTTCAATTCTAAATCAAGCTTGTTTAAACTAAAGTTTGTTTCTCATTCAGATCCCAACAAGGTGGAGTTTTAACCAAAAAAAAAGTAAATTTAATTCTAAGTTAACTAAGGTCAACTAATGTCAACATTCAAAAATTCAACTGAAGTCACTTTTTGAAAGTCAACTATAGTCAAATTTAAAATCAAGTCAACTTTAAAATTCAAACTTGAATAAAATTCCATGGTTACATCAAAACCAAGGATTTTCATGATTTCAAGATCATTTTGGTTGAAATGCATTGAAGAACTCATTCTTGGCCTTTCAAACATTTCATTTTAAATTAAATACAACCTTGTTCTATTTTGACATTCTTTTTGACAATTTAAAACTTGAAACTTCTACTTTGATCAAGGGTATTCCAACAACATTTCAAGTCACAACTTGACTCCACATCATTTCTCAAATCCAAAATCCACTTTGAATAGTTAAAAGCAAGTGTTGCAAAAGTTCATATCAATTTAATTCAAATCCAATATAAGGGACTTTAATTTCAAAATTCCTGAATACACAAGGATTTATGTTATATGTAACACTTATTCTAAGGGAGAGTTGTTTCATGATCCATTTCATTCATTTCAAGATAATGAAAACCAAGAAGAAGATGTATGTCAACCTGTATACTATTTTTCCCCAATACACCTCATTTTCAAAATCTAAATAGGGACCCATTATTGGTAACAATATTTAATCATAGTCGATATCAACCTTATGAATTCTAATATTTATCTAATATGAATAAACCTAAGGTTCTTTTTAAAGTCTAGTTTTATTAAAAAGTTACAAAAGGGAGAAAATAAAAGCTTGGACATTGTTCATGAATTATTTACCACCATTTATTTTTTTCTCTATTTTTAAATGTGTATCCAATACCAAGTTTCTATTTTAATGACTAATGAGACTAATGAAAAAAATTTAACATATCTAAGATTTGAAGTGTAACATCTTATTCTTGAGCTTCAAAGTTCCATCGAGTTCTACAAGTCATGACATATTTCATAATTTTATTTACTCATAGCTAACTAAAGTTCAATTTTAGAATTATTTTAAGTCCTTACGAGAACTTGGACTTTAGCTATCATTCCATGTGAAATAATTGCGTTCACTCATGATTTTTGGATTTAAAACTACATAATTTATGGAGTCTTCATGAGTTAACCAAATGTCAAAATATCGTTAACTCAGGAAACAACCAATTTTTATCAAAAGTTTTAAGTCTTCCAAATTCTTTGATTTGAAATATTTCTCCACATGGTACATTCTCATTGAATCAAAGTCTAAAATATCAAGGGATTTCCAATATATAAAAAAATTATTGAGTATCTAAGTAACCAATATCATGATAGGTGGTATAATCATGTTCACTAGGGCCTTATTGGAAGCTAAGATCCTAGAAAGACAAAGTACAATGCCAAAAGTTCTTAGTCTTTGTGTTGATGAGAGTCATCTAAGTGGAAAAATATTGGAATCTAAGAGACTAGCAAGATAAATTACAATGCCAAAATATTTAAGTCTTTAAGATAACAAGAGCTACCCTTGTGGTGCAATCTCATCAACTCAAGACCTATCATTCAAAGGTACATAGTTAGAGTGTTATTTTCCTTATATTTTTTATAGATATCCTAGTTTCATAATCTTGGAAGCTTGATAATTTTCAAAAGGAAATAATAGAATAAAAATAAAACATTTTCCCTAGTGCCCTGATATTGTTTTATATGGCATGATCTCATGCATGTAGAGCATTCCCAAAACAAGTACACAACATAGATTATAGAGAGCTATAAGTCCCTGAGACTATGATAAGTGGAAAAATATCATGATTTCATAACCTATAAATCATATAAATTAGGACTATAAATATAAATAACCCCATATAAGTGATATTGAAATAAGTGTCATAATATTATATATGCATTGCCATAATATAAATGCAAGAGTAAATAATTAGGGAAAAGAGGATACATGGGATGTGGATGCTTGGATCGGGGTGATGTGTAAGCATTCAAAGTGAACTGAAATTTTCAACATGGAAAAATATACCTCCAAAATTTGTCTTGTAATTTTCAAATCAAAATAAGTAGGGCTGAAATCTATTATTGCATTAAATCCACATGAACAAGGCATTCAAGTCTCAAGATTTAAGTGATATAGGAAAAAACTTAAGAACATGAAATCAACTTTGACATTAATCAATGATCTATAAACTATGAATTTGAGCCATCAAATTATCAAAATCCGTAATTTTCTTGATAAAAATTTTATGGACTAATCTAGTCAACTTACTAGAAATTTTATATCATAACAATGGCTTCCTCATCCTGAGTAACTAACTAGCCTTCCTCTTAATATTCTATTGTAGGAGGAGCTGAATACTTGGACATAGTGTTTGATATATGGGGTACCACCATTCCCTCATTACTTTACTATCTAAAATGAAAGAGATAACATCAAACCATATTTAGTGAAGGACTAGTTTGAGGAGGACATGAGAAGATACATAGATGATATATTACTATTTGAATCAATGGGTTTACACAACATGACAAAACAAATTGAGGTAATGTCATGTATAGACTTACTATGATAGTTATTTCTTAGTGAAATCATTACTAGAGACTATTTACACCTCAGTATTAACATGAATGTGGTGGATTATATATCTGTGTATTCTTTGTATATGTATATGCACCTACCAATGTTTGATATAACTTATAACTAGGTAAAAACCAATGCTTAGTTAGATCATAACATAATTGAGGGTAAGCTCAAGTAATGGATTTAAAAAGTCTAAAGAACAAATATTCAATGAATTGTTTCTTCAAATCCTATCGCCAAATTTAGGCTAGGTATTATAATATACATGGCCTTGTTAAACTATTTATATGGATTTTCTAGCATCACTTACATACATGAAGCATGGGTTACCTTTATAACTATCATTTTGACCTCTGATAAAATAGTGGCACTTAGTGAGGTTATAAGTGTTCATATTAGGGCATAAATGTTTATATTTTATGAAATGTCATCCGATGGTAATTTTTACATGATGTCTTATATAGTAGATGCAATCATGGGAATAATGCACATAACCTATGGATAACCCTGAGAGCTATTTGTAAAATAGGTAAATACTAGAGTCTATGATGAATTTTCCCTACTCCATGTTTAGAGATTTGGAAGGTAAATAAAAAATAATGTATAAGATATATACTTTTTAGTGTGTGAATCCATTTATGGGTGCTTCATTCCCAATATTTTTGAAAACATAAGGATGAGTATTGTGAATATGGGAGACTATTAGAACTATCTTGACTACATTATAATCAAAATAGAGGGAACCAAGACTCTTATGAATCTACCTCATTTTGTTCCTAAAAATTAGTAGATCAAGAGATAAATTTTAAGATATATAAAAACATGGATGAGGATTGAAGTTCTAAGAACTAGGGGTGCTATCATAAGACACCTATGAGCATTAGCCAAAATCAATATTCACTAAAGAGGAACCTCATTTTAGTTGGGAAGATTAGATCCCACTATGTCTTAAATAAAGCATAATATTGATATTGGGATACCAAAATAAAGTGAGACAATACCCAAATGAACTTATAAATAAGTAAGTCTACATTTCTTACAAACATAAGATTTAGAACATGACCAAAATTTCATCAATGTTACAAATGTTTTTGAGATTTATATTCAGATGAGAAGGAATAATATGTCAATTTTAGTATCCTAGGAATTTCAATATGATCCTTATATCATAAGAGATTAAGAAAATAATATAGTGTATGAGGCAAAGAAATTCACAAGCCATCAATGGCCCCAACCACAAGTTCAATTATCACCAGAGTATAGTCATCCTTCCTTTCCACAACAAGAAGAAGAGGGTTTATTAGAGGAAGGTGCCTCTCAAGGGGAGATGGTTATCCATATTAGGAAGAACCAACCCCTCATAGAAAAATTATATGTACTTCACTTCTTGTAGGTGGATAATAAATAATAGTTTATTTGGTACACTTCCCCCCTCCCTTAACCACAGTTCGATAGGTAAATCTTCTTACATTCTTGTAGATCTATTGTATTAATATTCCACCTATATGTTAAACTTTGGTACCTCAAACATCTCCACCAATAAACCCTATTGTCTTAGTACCTTCACCTCTACCTTACACTCCTATATATCCTTTGATTTCCACTCCACCTTCTACATGGTAGGGCCCTATTTCTACCCAGACACCCATTATAACTTATAAAAGAAGCCCATAACTCATCTTGTATCTCACTAAAATGTCTCACTATAATAAATATGTAATAAACACCAATTTACCATAGGGGTTATTCTATATGAGGAATCAGTGGAGGAAAAGGAGGAACAAAAAGAAAAAGTAAAAGAAGTAGAGATTATCCAAGTGGATGATAGTGATGAAGAAAAGGAATTGGAAACTGGAGAAGAGTGGGTCTCTGATGAGGACACATAGCCTAAAAAGAAACATATTTTTATGATGAAACAAATGAATATTAATATTGAGATATAGAGAGAGGGTGAACAGGTGGAACAGATTGAGACAATATCCTTATAATTTGAAGGAGAAGTGGAACAATAAAATGATCATTCAACATCCAATAAATTATTAGTAGAAGATAAGACACTAGAATCAAATGTTGAATCTATGTTGAAAGAAACTTTTACTCTAACATATGCAACTCTAAGTTCCTCCCCTAAAGATATTGATCTAATATCATCCACTCTAATAGATACACCAATTTCTAGGGAGAGTAAACATATTCTCACTAAAGAAGAAAGGAGAACTTTGAATAAGATAGTATCCTCCCTTTATTATTTCATTACAATTGTGAATTCTCACATGGTTAGATTGTAATCTTCTAGTTCAACTAGTACATCTCTTTCTCCATTTTAATCCTTGTAAAAATATTATAAATAACCCAAGTCATTGTATGCCCACACTTGTATTGATAAAATTGTACCACAAACCTCCAATTATTTTTCTTCTTTAATTCCTTCCACCATGGTTAGGTAACAAGAACCTAAGAGGAAGGTTTAGTTTGAGGATTTGGTATTTGTTTCCATTTTTTATCCCTGACCACCACTTATACCATTCGCCTAACTAGACTTTTATATTCCCTAGTCTACTCAAATTAAGTCTTATATAATTACTATCACAAGTACTCTAGGGAAGATGAAATATGTGTTGGATACTACACCCTAGAGGAACATCCCATATTAGAGTGAAGGCATTCCTACACTTCCTCCATCTCTTATCCAAATAAGTGTCTCCATGATTCCACCAATTTTCATTCAACCTTCCACCACTCTAGAGACCACTTAGCCATAGAAACAAGGAGAACGTATTATCCCTACATGGGTCAAGGAGTCTCAAGAGAGGAAAATTATAGGATGGCCCTCATCCTTAAAAAAATAGTAAAATAAGCACAGATTTTAACAATAAAAGGGGCACTATACATAGGGTTAGGAAGAGAAAAATTATTGACAAGAGAGGGGAAGAAATGACATTGGAATAGAGGGAGAATTTATTCCCTTTAACAAAGAATCATAATAACCCTAATGACCCTAATGAATCTGGAAAATAATTTTGTTCTCTTATAAATACCATAGGAGAAGAAAGTAAAATAATATATAAAACATAGGATAAATCTAAGAAGAATATCGTATAGAGCCCAACTATTCAAGCTCCAAGGGAAATAATGGACAATGTCTAGAGTGTAGACAAAAAGTCATACGATATCATGAGCATGATCAGAGCTTCTAGGGTAGAATCCCAACCTCATCAAGTAAGGATAGTCACCTTCTAGAATAAACTAGATGAAGTAGAAAGAAGGCTCAACTTATTATTCCAATGTGTAAGTAAAAATACCTACAACCATCTAAGCCTAATGTTAGACCCAAAGGCTATATGGGATCTAAATTATGTGATTCTTGAGAGAGATGGTGCATTCATCTCGCACCTATAGTTGAATGCCTTGGTGATATAGTTTCCACACCAAGAAAGAGAAGAAATATAAATTTTGAAATATTTGAGGGTCACATGTGTAATACCCTCAATAGGTAAAGTTATAAATAGGCTCAATTTTTAAGGGTTACTCAAAGCAACTGCCAATATCTTCAAATAAAAAGTTGAGGCCAATGTGTATAAAACTAGTAAATAAATTCTATAATTGATCAATCTTGGCAAGGATAAAGTAACTAAGGTTGAGGTCATTGTGGTTGAATTTAGATCTTTAGAAGTTGAACATAAAAGGTTTGTAGATGAAATAATACTATTATTAAATCCACCCATGCTCAATTTTTAAATAATTAACAATGAGTTTAATCCTACATATGCATTATATGAACAATTAAAGGATGATGAGAGAATTGTTACCATAACACAGTGGACAACACAAGTACCACCCATAGGCACTCTAACATATGTGGAAATTCATATGTAACAACTATTTCCACATCACCATCAGTTTCCACCTCAGCTATATCTTCACATGTAGTGCCTTTGACTACTTCAATTATTACATCAAGCATTTAGTCTCCTTCTTCGAGTAGTGCCAATAAGTAACCATAGTTGAATATAATTATATATGTATGAATCTAATTTATTATAATAGATATTCATATATATATATATATATATATATATATATATATATATATATATATATATATATATATATATATATAAAAATTTTGATCATATATGTATTTATATTGTAATTATGTAGTTTTGGTTGACCACTTTATTTATATCACGTACATGCATTATTCATATGAATTCTATAATTATAAATTATAAAATTATATTTTTATGGGAGTATGAGGCAACCCCTCATCAAGATTGTATAGACTTGTATCCTCCTAAGTCCAAAGGGGGTAGAATTATTAGTTATCAAGATAAATAAAAAATTATATAGATTATTATATAATTTTGTCTAGGTGTTTAATATTTTGTTCTTCTCCAAATATTTGATTCCTTTAATAAGTTATATTATTCTAGTATTTTAGTATTTATGTTGTGTAGTAGTGTTATTTTATGTAGTTATTCATATTTTACATTAGCTAATTTGAATGCTTTATGTTTGATAATCATAATCTCCCTTTGTATCTGTGTTATTTCAGTCTTATAAATGCATCAACCTTTGGTTATAAGCATTAAATTTTATTGTGTCTAGTTACTTTGGACTCATAGATGATTTTGTCTATTTTTCATGCCAATATTAACTTGCAACAAAAATTATTTCTTTGACTATTTGTTCATCCCATAGTTCAAGACCTAGTTTATAGGGATTTCATCTTACTTTTATTCCCAAACCTTATTTTCTAATCTACCCTTCCTTCCTTTTTGGTTTTATTTTGGTCTTGCCTATTTTATGTTAGATTCATTAATCTATCTATCTCAAGTAGATCTATACTCGTGTCATATTTTAACCATTTGATGTAAATAACTAATCTCCTCGTTTTTATTCAACCACTATGTTTTTAAAAAAACCTAACACCCTGTAATTCATGCCTTGGAGTGAATCTTATTTCAATGATCCTAAAAAATTATAGGCTACCTCATAAGGTTCCCTAGTTTTTTTAAAACCCACATCAATGGGAAATAAAATTGGTGCTAGAAGGATAACAACCTTTTTATTTATTTAAAATATCACTTGAGTTTCATTGGATGCATCCAGAAGATTAACAATTTCCACCTTTGACACTACCTTGTTATTCCCACCATTGTATATTCATATAAAATTTAGGTCAAATATAGGCATCTTTGATGCAGGAGCATCTACACAAGACATGGTTATGATTTAAATTTAAAAACCCGATTATTGTATTTTCCCTCCAAATGTTGAAATTAAAGAGAAATGGTAATTAGTAAAAGTAAAAAGGTAAAATAATTGTGGACTGTTGAGGGAATCAAGGAGTGGTTGAAAATATTTCAACCTGGGCATGTTGTTGTAATTGAAAAACTGTATTTTGTTCCTTTAAGCCATGTTTGGCGTAGAGGTTTAAAAAAAAGATTTATTCAAAACAAAATATATACTATTCTGATATAGACAGGGACAGGAGGTACGTAGAAGAGGTGTAGAAGAGAAGGAGGAATAGAAGGAAAGCCTCTCAGCAAGAAGGGAGGAAGAATGAGCAGCAGTATATAAAAAAAAATGGCAGATCTGCAACAAGAAGAAATGCAGGAATCAGATGAGAGAAATATAGAGATGA
This sequence comes from Torreya grandis, assembly GCA_037957365.1. Lineage (NCBI taxonomy): Eukaryota > Viridiplantae > Streptophyta > Pinopsida > Cupressales > Taxaceae > Torreya > Torreya grandis. Next base: position 586,606 of record JARHVA010006450.1, on the reverse strand, counting down.
ATGAAGGTACAAGTGTTAACTATTTGCATACTGCATCTGAAATATGTTTATTATTGAATGTAATCCCCTGAATTCGTTAATATGAAAATAATAAATTAAGTTCTTAAATCTGTTGTTGTCTTATATCATTCAATGTTCTGGTTGAAAGTATTGGTCCAATTCTAGCATTGGCATGCTTCAATACTATGATTGGTTCGGCAGTTCTGTGTGTGTATTCAAATATGAAGTGTTTAAATTTTGCGTTGGTAAGTCATTGAGACCGAATTCTAAAAGCGTAGATGTATATACCCTGTATTTAGGAAACTGCCCAAACTTATATAAAAGATTTGTGGTCGTGGGTTCGAGCCCCACGATGGGCGCCTATTTGTAGTCTGTTGAAGGCGTGAGGGGTTTTCTCCATCTATCAAAATCCTTGATTGAATGGAATGTGGTTCCAATTGAGTTGGAACAGCTGAGAATGGTGGCGATGTAGCTCACGGGCTGAGATAAGAAGAATGGAAACGTTGCAAAATAGGCCGAATTATTAAAGCAAGAAGGCAATACTTATTTCAAAAAGGAACGCCTTGGCGTAGCCATTGAGGCTTTTATACAGGCAATAATTTTGTGCCCAAATGTAACGACTTATTGGACAGACAGAGCATTGGATGATACTGGAATACATTTCTTACACAAGATAATTGCTCATGTGGATGTGATTATCAAGGATGTTTTCATCCATTGAAATGTACTGAAGATTGTGAACATTTTATTTAGCACTGGTACCATGTTCCCCGATCCTAGCTGCAACCAAGAGGAAATTTGTTGGTATTTTCAGAGGAAATAGGAGGTGACATTTTAATAATATCAATGGGAAAAAGAGCTATAGACAGTGTTTGTGCTCATGTATCTGACTCACATCCAAAATGGATGAAAGGACAGAAATTACTCGCTCAAAAAGTCGTTCTCAGGTGTGGCAAGGATAAAAAAATATCTGCCATTCTCAAAATTCATTTGCAGTTGTAAACAAGAAATGTGTGGGACGGAAGAGCTGCTCCTTGCCAGTTTCCCAAAAAAAACCCTTTGGAGGAGATCCATGTCCACAGATGGAGAAATATATTGCAATTGAGGCTGTTTGCAATTAATCGTGCTTTCAATCCAGATTAATACAATCGACATCTGAAGCACCAAATTAATGACAAGGAACAGACTTTGAATATTTCTCTGTGTATTTATGTATAAAGAGATCACCTATTCAAAAGAAGGATACTTATTTGACATTGGCAATCCTGTTTCCTGTTTCCCCCAACCTTCTGACACAATTAAACTGTTAGCTGATAGCCTTGTGGATCACGCTGCAACTGGAGGGGAAAGATCTATAGCTGAGGTAGATATGGAATGAAAAGATGAGAGCCTTCAAAGCTTAGACCATTATGGTGAAGCATGAAAAGATGGACAGCGGTGTTGTTTAGCTTGCAATTTTGGTATGTAAAGAAGTATAATTTATAAGATTAACCAAGGAAGAGGCAGCAAAAGGAGGCTTGGAATCTTGGGCAAGGTGGAGAAGTTAAGGCAAACATTAGCAAGGGCAAAAGAGACCAGGTGACATTTTGCAATTGAGAATAATTTGTTAAAACATATATTCAGTCCTGTATGCAGTTTGGTATTTTTGATTTAAATCATAAAGTTTGGCCCTGTTGGAAAAAGTTTACTGTTTGCATCAATCTTAAAGGGATCTTAAACTTGATCCTATTACCCAATTATAAGTAGTTATCTTCCACCATGTAAGATGGCCTTAGAATGGTTATTTGGTTTTGATATTATTGTCCCTGTAGATGGCTAACTTGCCTAGAAATCTTGAAAAAGTATTTTCCTACCTTTTCTTCTTTGGGAGGTAGGACTATCGAAGAAAACATAAAATCTTTCAATAATACTTTAGGGATAATATATGTGACCCATGAATATGCGGCATGCATAATTTTTACTTTTACCTTATAGGATGTTGCTTATGACTAGTTCCTCAATATTCCAGAAGATTTGATTGCCTCTTGGAACCAGTGTCAAGATACTTTTTTGACATAATTTGGATAGGTCACTAAGCAAAGTTTCATATACCACCACTTTTCAAGTATTAAAAGTGAGCCTAATAAATCAATTAGAGACTTAAATGATATATTCCAAAATATGTATATCCTTGTTGACAATGATTATAAACCCAATGAAGCATTAAACCTTGAAATGTAGAAGAATGCCTAAGAATCCATGATAGTTGTTTTTATTTATAGAGTGCCTAATATTACCACACTACCTATATCCTATTTTGAATATTTTAACATTTAAATTAATTTAAATACTTATTTATAAGCTTTACCTCTTCCCCATATCATTCCTAATTTTCTAGCCCTCAACCCCATTCTGAATGTTAATCAGAATGTGATGTCTCAAAATCAAAACCAAGTGTACATGCAATTACCTTTGGCCCATTATCTACCTAACTAGAAAATCATATTTTTGAATAATCTTATGCCTATACCTAATCATAAAAATTAGAAATACTCTTTGATACTAGTGAATACTAACACTACACAAGGTACTACTTCTTATTCTATAAGTAGAATTAGATGTTATACAATAAATGGTACTAAAGTTGAGTAATGATTTTATGTACATTTAAAAAAGAATGGGAAACACCATGGGGAATAATATTAGTCATAATTTTGTGTATAAAATTTAAAATATACCTTTCAATGGATTTGGAAAAAACATAAAACATCAACCACCTAAAAATATGCCTAAAATAAACATCTATGAAGTAGCATTGCCTAATTGGTACCGAGTCCATAACACAACATACCATTTTGAGGTGGACTGCATATAGTTCTACATGGGTTTTGAGGTCTTTTAAAAATAAATTAATAGATAATAAATCTTTACAAATCAACTAGAGTCATCTCCTTCCATTAATCTAGGTCCTTCGAGCACAATGATGGTCTTTGAAACATATGACTTTCCATTTCTAGTGAAATATGAGAATGACCCTAAAGAAAATATAGATGACATTCATGCCTTTATATAATTACAAATTAACAAATATAAATTGAGTAATAAACACCTAATACTACTTTGAATCCTCTAAATAATAGTGCTACTACTCCTCCATATCGTAAGAAAAATAATAGTCTACCTCCACCAAAAGGGAATGATCAACAATAAAGTATGGAGCCATAGATTAAAAGAGTTTATAATAAATTTGAATATATGAATAATATTAAGGAAAAATATCATTCTTAATGAGCTAACTCATATTACTAAACAAATAGAATTGTTGTTCAAAGCCTTGACTAGGAGATCATCCACTGATAGATCAAAAGTTCCTCACACCAACATGGCTTTTATTTGGAAAAACATGAGGTACGACATTTTATTCTAATAGTTAGAATGTTGGGTAAGACTATTCATAATTATTTAGTTGGATCATGTGCCTCAACCAATGTGATGCCCATAAATATATGTAAGAAATTTGGTTTGATCCTAGATAAATCCAAAAGTGGTGTCCTACAATTGGATAAGTCATTTGGGCCATGCATTGGGGAGTTGACAAATGTACACATTAAGATTATATTTAAGACATGTGTATAATAGTACATAAATATTCTAGTAATTTAAATTCATTGATCCTATGGCTTTCTATTAATTCATTATTGATCGAAGACATTGAATGGATATATGGCGATAGACTTCTCACACATGTGGCTACCTTGGAAATGAGTATCCAATTACGTTTGAGTGGATACAGAACCAAAGATGAAGTAATTGATTATAAAATATAATTCCAAGAACAATAAGGATGACTTTACATCCTCACATACAGACTTTGACATGGTCACCAAAAAACATGAACCTCATGAAAAAGAATTATAAGGTCATCCATAGTTATGGACTCTCTATTTTCATGGTGCTATATCTAAGTAAGGATAAGTATTTGGCATAAAATTTATCAATCCAAATAGGAAATAATGTCTTATTTCATAAAGACTATAATTCCCTTACACCAACAATTAATTTGAGTATGAAATTATGATTATGGGCTTATTGTTTGTATTAAGATATGACGTCAAACAACTACATATATATGGCTATTCAGAACTAGTTGTCAACTAGATCTCAAATAAATATCAATACAAACTTGCTTACTTGAAGAAATATAAGCATAAAGTCTAGAATTTGATTGAATATTTTTAATCATTCAACATCAGATCTTTTCCAAGAGAAGAAAATTAGACAACATATTCATTATCAACTTCATATTTCAACCTATCACCACTCTAAGAATCTAAAATTCAAAGGTTTTATGTGGATCTAGTTCCTTTCCCTTCTAACCCAAACTACGTGGATAACTTCCAAATATTTGACAATGATCAGTAAATCATATAATTAATGAATAGTTCTAGAGTCTTGGAATTTCAAATAATAGATAAAATTGATTTTGAACCTATGAACATAAAATACATAGAAGAGGATGCTATATTATATCTAAAATAAAATCATATACCTATGGGAATTGTCTCATTACAATGAAATTTTTCAAATGGACCCATAATCCCAAGAGCAAAAATAATATGGAGCAATTGAATCTAATTTTTTCAAAGAGAACTTTAGAACTAATCAACATCCTTAGTATGTAAATATTAGCCTAAGTTTCATTGAGAGTGAGAAACAAAAATTGAAGGATCTACTTATATAATACAAATATGTGATGCTTGGACATATGAAAAGCTATAAATATGTGATCCTAGGGTTATCACACTCACTATCCCTTTGAATCCAAAAAATAAGCCTTTAAGGTAGAAATAAAGGCTATTAAATCCAATTTTATAAACTCTCATTTTGATATAAATTCATAAGTTCTTGGTTTCTAAGATTTTCTTCCTAATTAGGAACTCTACTTGGGTCACCAACTTGGTATCAGTTATGAAGAAGAATGTAGAAATCAAGTTATGTGTTAACTTAAAAAACTTAAATATATCATTAGATAAGGTTAATTATATTTTTCCCTATTTATATGAGGGAAAATCCATATGGTCAGTTGTTCAGAGATGGTGTCCTTCCCAAATGGATTTTTAAGCTATAATCAATTAGTAGTTGAAGCAGCAGATAGAATGAATATTGATTTTATGATCAAGTGGTGCACTTTTGCATATAAAAGGATGCCTTTTAGCATAGTTAATGTAGTACAGATCTTATATAATACTATAGACTTTTATTTTCAAGGACTTATTATAAATTACATCATCATCTACATTTATGACCTCAAAGTGTTTTCAAATAATTGAGTCGATCATGTAGATCATCTACAAAACATATTTGATAGATGAAAAAGATATGAAGTATCATTGAGTCTAAATAAGAGAATATTTGTAGTTAGTGAAGGAAAAATTTTAGGCCATGTCATTACCAAATATGTGATTTCCATTGACTTAGAATGGATCCATGCCATTTCCAATATAATGACTCATAACAGAAAGAAAGAACTTAAGTCTTTCTTTGACAAAACAAACTTTGTGAGAAAATTCATTTATGTATTTGTAAATATTATCAATATACTGAATGCCATGTTGAATTAGGATTCTAGGATAGAAAGGACAACTGAATCTAATAAGGCTTTTCAAGATATCAAAACTATCATTGCTCAATCCCCCGTTTTGATCAGTCTTGATTTGACGAAAGATTTATTTCTATATTCATTTGATTTAGAACATACTATAGCAATAGTACTCATGAAAAAGGTATAAGATAGTGAAAATCTCATTTCCTTTATGATTACTAATATTAAATATGTAGAGTTTAAGTATTTGATGATAAACAAATAAATATATTCCTTGGTCAAGGTAGTGAAGAAGTTCAAGCACTAAATTTTGAGGAATAATACATATGCCATCATTACAGATCCAACCATCAAGCTTACACCTGAACAAAATGAATTAGGATAAAAAAGAGATAAATGGATGGATAAACTACATTAGTTTGATCTTGAAATCAAATGAGCCAATATGGTTTGTGACCAATTATTCATCCAAATCATGACTGAGATAGATATACGCATTCATATTGAGAATATAAAATAAATAAAAGTAGTTAGTGGTGATATTTTAAAATCATCCAATACTTTGAAACAACCCTAAACTTTTTTTGGGAATTACTTATTTTTAGAGTATTAAACGATACTACGTGTAAGACCTGTACACCACCTAATGTTGTGAGATAACATCCTGATTGATCTCATACTAGTGTGCTTACAACTAACACCCTATTATATGGAAAAAACACTTAAATAAGATTAAATCACTATTAAATAATGTTGTAAGGGAGCATGTCATCAATAAGGAGGATATAGGTTGGGGTGTATTTGTATGTCTATGCACCGATACACTCTAGAATCTATAAAGAGTACATGTATCCTTAATAGGACCATTTAGCGATCCCATAACTTAAATTAATTATCTCAGTATCCTAATAAATTTAGGTTAGAGGTTCAGAGGATAAATCTATTCCCTCATAAATCTACAATAATTGCATATATAAAAGTAAGGAATACTTGGGTAGACCAACCTAGAGTTCAACTCAAAGTTAAACCTTATCATAAATAAGGATAGTAACATAAAATCATCCAAATAATTATCAACTCTTCAGTATCCAACCAGCAATAACATACTTATAAACTTTGGAGTTCATTATATATCATAGAAACCAACATTAGAAGGGAGGACCCTACCTAGTGTTTATCACCTCAAGGGATTTATGGAAACATATGACACACCACTACTTGGTGTAATCTTAGATAAAATTTATATTAAAAGGATACATATTAGTTTACCTTTTGAGACACCAATCAGGCCATCTACTTAATATCCCATATTTACTTCCCATAAGCTCAGTGACTTCAAAAATTAATGACATTATTCAATGAGCTAGATTTGGCTTACCTCTCTATAAATTAGGCTACTTAAATGCAACATTTTTCATAATTATTACCACCTCTTTTAGCATTATTGATAATTCACATAGTTGGAAAAAAGGATAATATTTCAATCCTTAATCATGATGAAATATATAAACAAGGGCTGCCACCAAAGAGATGAAAATAGGGCATTTATCCAAGATACAGCGTATCATTTAAAATCATGCAATAAGATGATATAAGTCCACCAAATACAAATAATGTACTCACAACATATCAACACCAATATCTTTAAAATATGCACCAAGAGTGATAATTAAATTTTTAATATGTTAACAAGTACACAATGTAATGCCCTTTAAGAATTTCATGGCTTTCATTGCACCAAAATTTTATAATACACGTACTAATTCGCTTCAATCTTCCTCAATTTCATTACTTATGTAATATAAATTCACAATAAATTGTAGTTGTGGTTTTTTAATATAACACACCATGTCCTAATGTCAAAACCGATATCAACTATGGCCCATTATAAATTTTTAAAACACCCTATTATATATCCCAATTAAGAATGATAACATATACATTTGCAAGAGTATAAGTAACCAAGCAAGAGGTGGGATAGATGCTAATATGAATTGAATGGCCAAATTAAAATTACTTTAGATATCAAATCACTCAAGAAATGAACTTGGAGCATTACAATAGCCACTAAAAATGATGGAAGATGATAATAACAAGGTATAATAGATATCTTGGTTGTGCATATCCTCTCATTGGCACAAACATAAAGTAAAATAGCCTCATACTTGTTGAAGACATCAAAAAAATCCATTGTTTCCTCATCATGATTTAAATATTCTTCATGTCATCCCATATATGTAACAAAAGTTTCTAAATATTATAATAAGATTTCAAACATTTTTAGGCTAAACTACTTCCCAATCATACTACTCAAGGTTAGATGCACCCATCATTTGATACCCAAATCCTTTCAATTATCAAAATGAAATATACACTAAAACCACAAATAAAACAAGAGTATTAAACATATCATTAACTCTTAATTCATAATGGTGACCCAAAATTTACATAACATAAACCAAGATATAACTACAACCACATTTGATACCTACATAAGGTAAAGCTACATCATGAAGAGGTATGCACCACCATAAGCACAACTCAAATAAGGGTGCTAAACATAATTACTACTCTCACACTATTCACAAATAATATGGGTTTTCTTAACAATATCAATATGGAACTAACACATCATTAACTATTATAACTGACTTAATAGTTTTATATGCAACCATGTAAGCTCTTATAACCTAGAATTTACATGTTTAAGCATGAAGTGCCAACTCAAGGTACGGTACACCATAACCACAATTATTTGAAGCTTCAAGAATCAAAATAATACACATTATATGCCAAAATAAGAGGATACAACATTCCAAAATAGGAATCAAGTGTGGTTAAGAACCAACATAACATTGTTTTTCTTACCCATATTCATTAAGCATTATTTACCAATAGAAAGCAACAAAGCTTCTAATTCTAGCATTAGTTATGAACTGTAACTATGAGAATACAAATTATACACCATAAAATTGGAGTGAAAAATAATAATTACATAATGTGAGACAAGTATAGACTCAACATATATTTGATACCCATTCATTGTAATGCTACACTATATTGCAGTATGTATTACCATATATGAAAATCAATTTCAAAGTGATGACATGATATTTTTCTTCACCACAATCCAAGATACAATATTCATATCATTAATATAAGCATTAATTATATCAATTAGAACTCTTGAGATAAACTCTAAAACATTTGTAAGTATTCTATATACTAGAAATAATAGAACAAATCAAACTACATGCACTGAGATCCAAGAAACAAGAGATGAAATACTAAGTCTACATAAATTAAACTTGAAGGTCCAGTATGATGAGCCCAACCATCAAGTGGCCTTAACTACCCTCAACCATTAGCTAGATGGTGGAATTAGGTAGCTAGGTTTTACAGGGAAGTTATGACCATTCGAGTGACACAAGCTATGGTCCAAATTACAAAAATGTAAGCAACTGAAGAAGAAACCAAAAAAGTAATAAAAAATAATCAATGGATTCAAAAACACTAATTGACACTCGTAGAGGCTAATTCCATCAACACCATAAATTTTTAACAAGGTAGCATTCCATTCTTGACCCTTATGTATAGTTAATCACCAAAATAGACATCAACAACAGTCATAACAATACAACCATAATCATCCAACCACCAAAAAGAGGTTGCTACCTGACATAAACTTAAAAAAAGCAATTTCTATAATCCATAGATAGTCCTATTCAATTAAGGAGTTTACATTCACGTGAATCAAGGTAAATTGAATATCCCATTGATCTATATATCAAAACTCATGGGTAACAATTTAATACTAATTCAAAATCCTTCAATTCCTTCCTTATATTAAAATAATCAAATCATCACAATAATTTAACTTGGCTAATGAACTTCCAACTAGTTAGAGAGTGCTTCACAAATGAAAACCACTCAACAAATATATTTATAAATCATTTCAACAACTAAATCAATTGGTAGAGTTTAATCCAGCATTTCATTACTTCCACATATATCTGCATTAATCTCCACATGCCTATAATTCCAAATAGAATGTAATTAAAGAGGTATGATTACATCCATTCATCCAAATTAAAACCAAGCCATCCATTAAAAGGGTACAAAACACAATAACTTACTAAATCAAGCATAAAGGCATATAAGGACTAAAACATACTAGCTATAAATTACTCATCCCACTCAAACAAAATATCTACCTATAGTCATACAAATATAAGTAGAAAAACATAGTCCATACCTAATAGGATTGATTTCAACCATCAAAATTCATATCAATATAAAAACACAATTCACACATTAAACTCATTGTGAACATCCACCAATAGGTTTCTATAGATTATCATTTTTGTTCCCAAGTATGTAAATAACTTTAACCAATTGCAAAATGAAGAATTCAAGCATGAAACCAAAAATTGAGACACCAAACCATTAATTAAAGTTAAGGAAAATAATCGAACTAGTTAAATATCAAATATTAAGGGTTCCAATTTGAAATTCTTAGCATAAACAATATCCCCAAGGCAAGAATAAACATAAAAATCCTAAAAGAGGTTTTAAGTAGTTCCACCATAAATTTTCTATGCCCAAATAGGGTAAGGTCAAGTAACACTTAAAACCATGTGGCCATTATAATATAAGGGTCAACTTTAACTAAAACAGTCTACACAACTCAGTTTACAACTACAAGTGGAATTTGTCTAAATAAAACACTATGCATCACTAGGGTTAGAGGAAAAGAATGTGTAAAATTTCATGCACAACCAATCCAAACATGTATAATGCAAAGCTATGTTTCCTATTCCTAGAATGAAAACAATAGATTATTGTAGGTAAAACCCACTAGGTCAAACAAAATGCAAAAGGATATGCTTTCAAAACAAAAACCCATGAAGAGCTCATAATATTAAATGAACATACAAAATTCAAAAAAAAATTCAAGTAAAAATACAGAAATATCAGTTATAACACATTATCGATTCATCACGAAATCTCTTGACTTCATAATGAAGCTATAATGTCCATCTAAAAACTTCACATGCTTCCAAAATAATAAAATCCTCAAAATTGACTTGCAGTCTAAAGAGAGCCACTTATTTTAAATATTTAAGATTGTTATGGAGAGAATTTTAACCTTTGTATTTTGAGGCCCCTTTGTTCCCATTGTAATCTGCCTCAACCTTGTGGAGAATTTAGGATCACACCCCCATGGTTGCTCTATGGTTATCTCCTTCATCCCAAATTCAAAACATGCAGGCTAAGTGTCATGGGTTTATATAAACCATTCCTTTCCATACCAAATACCCTAATATTCCTTTTGAAGATTGTTTCTAACCCATGATTCTTGGCCTAGGGTTTGTCCCAGGCAGGGATTTCGATGAAAACTATGAGATTTACCAAAAGAATGTGTAATGGAAGCATTTGGGAGTCAATAAACAAAAAAAAAAATAACCTCCATCCAAATTTTTAGCTTTGAAGTGTGGGTCAAGCCACATCATGATTTAAATAATATTTTTCCCCATGTACTAATCAACCCCTCCTTAAAAACATTCATCATGATGTCTAGCCGAGTCATGGCCCACATAGTCTTACAGCACAAAATAAATTTAAAGAAATCACATGGAATTAAAACCACTAATAATAATGTGGTCCAAAGACACAAGGCTAAACATAACATGCAATGGGAAGTTAAGCCCTTGATAAGGATAAGGATACTCCACAACAACACACATACATAACAAAAGAATTTGTGCATGTAATACAGTTAGCATAAGACCAATAATGGTCTGATAAATATTTAAACCATACAAGTAATAAATAAAAACTGTCGAATAGACACACAATAATGACATAGACCAAAATATGTACATACTAGAGAAATAAATAAAGAGGAACCAAAGAAAGAAATAAGACTCAAAATGACCATTGGCTTTAAATCTACATTTCACATCACATTTTACCTATCGGTACCAATCTTGAATTCTCATAACTCTTTCCCATTATTTTCTAATCTTTTGAATCCCACCACCAAGCCTAGCTCACTTGACATGTTCCTACAAACACCAATAAAAACATCAATAACACTTGCTCAAGGAGGAAATATCGAATAATAATAAAATTTAATATGAATAGAAAATGAAATATGTCATCAGTTAATTAAGCATAAGAACCTAATACAATAATGCAATAGTCATAACCAATCAATCATGATAATCAAAATCATAATATCTAAGTCAAAATAATCATCTATAACAATAGTCAGAATATCAACTAGGGCTAAGCTAAACCTATTAACCCAATGTGTCAACAATAATTGTAATGTATTGCATGGTAGGGTTATGACATAATTACTCACATTTTTATTTCCCCTTGATCTGAATATAGAACAAAGGTAAGTAGTTACGCTCAAATCATCCATTAAATGATAAAAAAGGAGTATTGTACTAAAATATTTATGAATTCATCTATTTGAGGTGTGTCTCAAAAAAAGAAGCTGCAAACATCATAACCTAAATTAGAGAATAGGCAATGGGCATTCCTTAGGTAATGTAATAACTCATACAATTTTGAGAATGGGATACTACTGAACTATATTTTTTAAGAATTCTCATAATCATATCAAGACATGCCATGAATGCTATGTATTTTTTAAAATGGAAGTACATGATGACATGCCTTTAAAGCTAGTAATTAAGAGAGAACCCTTTACTCAATGGGTTCTTGACTTCATTGGAGTGATCAAACCAAACCCTTTATCAAGTCATAAGTTTTTCCTAACATCCAAAAAAAATTATACCAAATAAATAGAGGTTATGACTATAAATAATTCCATAGATCAAGATGTGATCAAATTTATAGTGTTTCAACCATCTAAATTTATAGAATGAGCTCATGACAAGTAGATCACAATCATTTTTTCATCAAACTATTATCTATAATGTAATTTAATAAGTGAGTGAACTAAAAATAAGATAATGGGTGCCCAACACAAGAAAAACCTAGAGAATGGCATTTACTACTAAAATATACTCTATAGGAAAACATTGTAAGACATAAACAAGCCCTTAAGGCTTCACCTTTCTTACTAGTGTATGGACATCAACCAAATTTCCCTATTACTCTCAAACTACCAATATACCATTTTATACAAGAGTACATGAGATAATATGAAAAGATCTAGTTCAGAGTACTTGGCATAGTTAATATGGAAGATGTATGAACTGAAGCATTACATAGATTCAATAAACACCAAGACATTGTCCAAAGATGGTTTGATAAAAGATATAAAATAAAGTATTTTAGGAATTTAGACTTATTAATTTTATGGAATAAGGCATATGAAAAGAAAGTGCACCATGAAAAATTCACTCCTTTATGGATTGGGCCATACCAAATATCTAAAATCCTTGATAACAATGCATTTTTTCTAAAGGACCTTCAAGATAATGATCTTGATTTTATAATGAATTGATATTTAATGAAACATTATTTCATGGTTTCTCCAACTGGACATGCATTTGAATGACTATGAGTTCACACATAGAAGTAAGATTATCATAAGTTTGATGTTTTCTAGAATATATTTCTATGCTTTCTATCATTGGTTTCCTTAGATGGATTTCATGTTTTCTTAGATTAGTTTTATGTTTTCAGTATTTGTTCTCACAGTTAGTTGTTATGCTTTCTAGATTAGTTTTATTAAAACTATAAAATAGAACAATCAATTTCTTATGTTGGAATTATGAAACACTTACCAAAATAAATAGGATAACTCAAGAAATGCAAAACTAGCATAAACCTAGATTTGTTATTGTAATACTTGAGGTTTTTTAATTAAGGTATGTGTTATAATTGAATTTAGGTTTTGTTCTTGATCGAATAGGTTCACCATGTGTCTAAAATCTTCTCTAATATATTCATGCAAATTTTACAAATATTTTTTATTTTCAAAGATTGATTGCACTTTTACATGCTAAAACTTAGATGAGAGAAAATAAATATTGATATGGATACATGTTTATAGGGGTGTATTGATGAAACTAAGTTTTATTATACATACACCTAACCAATGGTGTTTCCCAACTCTTCTTCCATATATTCTCTACTAAAAAATCATTCAAACTTATGGAAGAAGGGTGATTCAATTAATCTATATTGGGTATATGGACGTATGGTTGGTAGTAGAGCAATTATTAGATTGAAATTAGTGGTATATCTATCAAGGATATGTATGATTCACTGATAATAGATAAATTTTAATGTTTCATTTATTTTTTATTTATAAAATCAAAAATAAAAATGAAACCTATATTGTCTATCCAGGTCTCTATCAAAACATGGGTAAATAAATTCTACAAAATCACACATGGATCCTAGGATTGCAAAGGGTTAGTATGTTGCATGATGTGTTGTAAGTATAGATACTAAGAGGGGATGGGAGAATAATTTGTCTTAAAATATTCCTTCAATTTCACTTAACATTCATGAAGCATTCATCCAATTACATACATCAATTAATGTTTACATAAGCATTTATGAAAGCAAACAATATAAGGATATGAGATATATGTGGGAAATACTATACGGTAATAAAACCCACTAAAACACCACTTGGAAAAATATATTATAAGTAATGGATCAAACTTTTATTGAGGCACAAACACAAGAAGGAGCACCAACCCCTCATTAGTTAAGCACCAACTCAACTAGTCCTTTAGCAAGCTTCAACCTATAAGGAGGCTCCAACCCCCTAGATAACATAGAATCAACTCAGATACCTTAAATATATAATCAACCTTGGACATGTGTTTCTCACTCCACTGAATGTGACCTCCTTTTTCTCTTCTCACTCTTCAATCTCTCTCAAATAGCCTCTTAATCCTTCTCACTCAACAAGCCATTTCTTTGGCAATATTAGGTCAAATGACCTTACCCAACACCTATATACACATAGTTATATATTCATGGTATATTCATCAAACCTATATTATTATCTTCAATCCCTTTACTTATTCTCCAAATCTCTATATCCTTCGCTCACATGCTCAATTCTCTAACTAGTCAAAATAGGCCTATTAGGCCTTATCTTTATACTTGACTCTTATTCATACATCTTGGTTGGGTAAGAAACTTAATACAATTTTATATCACTTTAAATATATCAATACACATTTTCCACAATTTAAAAAATAACTACATAGGTTGATCATTACCCTTAAGGGTCAAAACCACCATTAGGCCTAATAGAGACCTAATGCAATTAGGCCTTCTCTAAGAACATGTTTCACTTTGACCTCTTTAGAATAATTTGAGCCTCTAAAAATGGATTAAAAACTTCACATGTCACTTTAATACTCCCATTATAATATCACCTTATGTCCCCAACACCATTTTTCTCTTTTCACTCTTTGAACCACCAAATTAGGTCTACTCGCAAATAGGCCTTCTTACTACCGAAAAGTATGTCTAGAAAATATGATGAATATAAAAAAAATTGACACATAAACCAAAAAAAACACATTTATATAAAATAAAGGACCTTAGGTTTAACATCATGTTCATTATAATTCACCAAATAGGGCAAAAGACCCCAAACTGATCAACTTCATAAGCTTACTCAAAACTACACATAGGCCTTAAGAACCCAATCAAAAGACTTTGACTTTTCATACCTTCATAGGAGTTTACCATGCATAAAAATGTGTTTAAATTAACATATGACACCTATATATCACTTTAATGGGCACTGTATCCTTTAAATCAATGTAAAATGACTCAGAAACATCATTTTCACTCACAAAAAAAATTATTTGTAGTACCAAAAACACAGTCATGGAAACTAAGCCTTAGAACACCTATGTAAACACTTTAGTGATATTCAAATGGGTTTAAATAACCCTTATAATCATTATATAATATTTTAAAATATATATTACATTTTTATATATAAATATTGGTCTTACAGATTAATCTCACAACTTCACTCTACACAGACTTCATTGTGTTAGATAGAGCATTTTGATGACAAATTTTTTATTGTGTATAAGCTTAATAAACACTTATAAACCAATGTGATATAATTAATATGTTTTTAATAACAACCCAATTCATTTGGATCCATCCCTAGTCCTCTACAACCAATCCCTAATCTCATTTTCATTCTTGCCTAGTTTTATCATTGTCTTGCCTATTAGGCATGTTTAGCGATAGGTCATCTTCCATGAAACTTTTAGAATATTTTATGTATGGAACCTGATCATAAACTTGTATGGAAAAAAACTAAAAGTATTACACATCATCCTTCATCCATTTTCATGCTTTGATCTAGTCAACCTTGCCTATTACATCAAGATTCCTATAAACAAGGGGTTTCCTATAACTTCTCCTCACTATCATGATAAACCAAAACCACATGGAGAAACATATAAGAGTAATTTACATTTAAATACATAAAAATAGGTCAAAAAAACAATTCTTATCCATAACCAACAATATCTTTCCTATCGGGTCATTATGAGGGTTTTAAGAGGGTTTTGATTGGTTTCCTTCTTAGTAGTCATTCATAAAGGATTTCCCCTCAACTCCAAAAAAAAATAATAAAATAAATATATGGAACTTCAAAAAATTCCATGATATTATCAATATATCATGCAAATTTTTCACATTCTAATGAGTACAATAAATTACTTATTGGGTTTGCAACACCCCATTATGTTGACAGAAAGGACCTTATCACAAGTTTTCATGATTTATTATTTAATAAATGATATCAAACTTTGTCAACACACTTAATATAACCTATCAAAAGTTTTTAAATGGTATAAATATCTATGTCACTTTTGTAAATGATCTTGACCTCTCATTAGGCCATATTATGTCTCTTTGCACACTAGGCCTTGAACTATCAGTCATACTTATACCATGACCATGCCTTGAAACTTCTTGCACTACTCATAATACCACATCCATATATAAAATTAACGCATACCATGATCAAATACTTCCATCCATAATATTCCAAGTCTCATACTTCTCACCTCATCATTCTACTAGGCATATGCCTTCTTACTAGGTCTTCACCTCAAGACTTGACCTCAAAACTTATATGAAGGTTTATTTGCATCTTAATCATGCTTACATATATTTTTATATTCTCTCATTCATGTACTAACCTGAATCATCAATATTTACTATAATTTTTATGTAAACACCTTCTCTTAGGACTAGACTAGGATTCTCATGAAACCTAGTACATAATAGTAGCTTACCTTGTACCATGATCCTAAATTTGACATGAAAACCACATCATAGTAATTACTAGGTTGCATTAAAATTATGTCTCATTAGAGATACAAGAGGTTTCCTTCAAAAAAATTCTTGTGATGAGACTTCTTCAACACATATCATCTCACCATGCATGACCTCAACTCTAACCTTGGAAAAAATGATATTTGTCTTGACTTTGAAATAAATGACAAAAATAATGATTAATAAACGATCAATATGAATCATACCTCAAAAATATCCCATTTTTTCATTGATGGAAAAAATTCTAATATAGAAGATTATTCTTATTACCTCAAGTTGAATATTCTTTGATACTTGGTCTTTCTTTCAAATAGGAACTTTCTCCCTTTTCAAATTGATGACAAATGACCATGTTCTTGGAAACTAATCTGATCCTTGAAACTAAACCAATACACCTTTTATTTTCAAATGAGCTTAACACAGATCAGGTGTGCATGCCTACACTTAGATAATGATTGGTTCCCCTTGTCTCCATAAGAATTTAAGACATTTTCAAAACTATGACTTGGTTTGATCAAGTCATCATGTAAACTCTTTCTGACCTGTCTCTTATTATCACACTTACATTAGACTCTTATCTAAAAATTGAATTTGCAAGTCACCAAAGACCATAAAACTCCCCCTATAATAGAGCATCCTTCATGCTTCCTCCTTACTATTAGAGTGCTTCCATGAAGCCTAATAGAGTCACCTCTGCTCTAGCGAACTAGAACAACATAAACTTAGGAGATTCCCAAATCTCCATGTCCTTCCTATATTAAAATTTCTTCATGATCCTCTTATACTTGAACAGTTCTTTTTACTTGAATTTTACAATCTTTTCTTCAACACAATTTTGACTTGATCTATTTAAATTGACTTATTCATCCACAATATGAGTTAATAGGGAGAATTCTTGGCACTCCTTTGGATCTTGACTAGGCTCCACCATGGCAAATAGTCCCCTTGGACCTGTAGACTAGTCATCAACTTTAGCTACCTTGGGTTTCCACTTACTGTTTTGTGTTATTTCTTGTACTCTAGGAGCCTCAACTTGCTTTTTTTATCTTGAGAAATCATGCTTATAGTATTTTTCAATATGAACATCCTTATGACAATTGAAACATATTGTTCCTTTTGATGGAAAAACACCATGACCCATACCTCTTCACTCATGACTTTCCTCATAGTTCTATGCATATTCATTCTTGGAGGGCCTTCTATAATGACTTACTCTATGACCAAATTGGTTACATGAATAAAAATAGCCATTGAAATAATTAACACACCTTATGATATTAGGTTTCTTGATATTATTAGCCTTCATTATATTATCACCCTCATTATTTGATTTATCATTAACATATTTTATCACATTAGTGTTCTTTTAGTTTTTATTAAAACCAAGGCTTGTTTTGTCATTAGCAATCTTTTGACTACTTAAAATTTTGTCCAAGTCATTGGTAATCTTTTCAAACCTTGAAAAGGACTTGAACATATTTGATGCTTATTTTAATTCATCTCTCAAGGAATTCACTTTAGATACATACCTTTCACATTCATCTTCTTTGGCCTCTAGGCTTGTAATCATAGTTTCAAGTTGAATCTCCACCTATTTGAATATTTCCTCTAGTTCTTTGGATTTATTTCTCAATCTAGATTCAAAAAAAATTATTTTATCCTCATAATATTTGATAATATATCTCATCACCCTATTCTTCTTCTTTACTTGCTTCAATTCTGCTAGAGTATTCATTAACTCAACCTCAAAGTCCACATCATGTCCTTCTTCATATGAATCACCAACATCACCTCCAATCCATATGGACTCTTATTTATTTGAAATGCTCGATTATTTAGCCATGAAGATAAATTTGTTGACATCAAGGCCATCACCTTTATGGTCACTCTTATAATAATTTCTCTCACTCTCATTAGATGAACTACAATCTTCCTTGGTGTAGAAACTTCTTTTATTTTTGAATAACTTCTTCTTATCATCATACCTTCTAAATATTTTCTTACTCCTATCAGACCTATAGGACCTTTTATTATCATCATGACATTTATATTTATTTTCATGATATTTATGCTTATGAGGTAACTTGTTAGAAAAGTGTCTAATCTCTCCATAATTGAAACATTTAAAAGGCAATTTTTCCTTATATCTACTTGAGCATGTCTTCAACTTTCTTGAAAACATAGCTATCAAATCATCATCATCAATATCAGATTCATCATTATACATAGCTTTATTACCTTGTGTCTTCTTCTCTTTTGGATTCTTTTCTACCTTGAATGTAGTTTGTTTATTTTCAGGTCTTCTTTCACTTGTCCTCATCTCATAGGCTGTTAGTGTGCCATGAAGTTTATCCATCTCTAGCTTGTCTAGATGTTTCATTTCTTCAACATTATATACCTTAGAATAAAATTTTGGATTTATATACCTCAATACATTTTCAAAAATAATAGAATTTTTCAACTCTTCACCTAGGCCTCTTATGATGTTGACCACTTCATCAACCCTTGGTAAGTAGGATACAATGGTCTCATCTTCATTCATTTTCAGGATTTTAAATTATCTTTTATGGGTCTACAATTTGGTCTATTTAACCATAGATTATCCCTCATGAATATTCTTTAAATTTTCCCACATATCTTTGGTAGACATATAATGCATCACTTTCACAAGTTCTACCTCTGATAGGCCACACATAATACCAATCATTACTTTTGAGTTATTATCACTAGCCTTCTTACCTGTTGCATTTTTAGGAAGAATAGGGGTGCATAATATCCATAAAATACTAATTACCAAACATCATGAACTTGATAAATTAGATATGTCCTCATCATAACACTCAAAAAAACATAATTGGATCTATTAAACAATAGATCTGTGTTTATATAGAAACCACCTTATGCTTTACTAGCCATCTTTTCTTATTTAGAATCTTGTTTAGGTTGTAATACTTCCTTAAAATGACCTTATATAATACAAAATGTTGGAGGTATAGCTACTAAGAGGGGGGTGAATTATTTTTCTTAAAATATTCCTCCAATTTCACATAACATTCATGAAGCATTCATTCAGTTACATATGTCAATCAATACTACACAAGCATATATGAAAGCAAAAAACATAAGGACATGAGATATATGTGGGAAACCCTCTAAGTTAATAAAAAATAATAAAACACTAATTTTAATATTTTATTATAATAAATGGATCAAAATTTTAGTGAGACATCAACCCCTCACTAGTCAAGCACCAACTCAACTAGTCCTTTAACAAGCTTCAACCTACAAGGAGGATCAAACCCCCTAGGTATCATAGCACCAAATTAGATACCTTTAATCTCTAATAAAACTTGAACACTTATTTTTCACTCAAATAATTATTACCTCCTTATTTTTCTCTCCTCACTCTTCAATCTCTCTCAAATAGCCTCTTAAGCCTTCTCGCTCAACTAGCCCTTTCTTTGGAAAGATTAGGTCAAATGACCTTACTTAGCACCTATAGACACATAGTTATATATTAATTTAATATTTATAACACTTATTTTATGATCTTTAAAACCTTTACCTATTCTCAAAATCTCTATATCCTTCTCTCACATGCTCAATTCTGTAACTAGTCAAAAGACACATATTAGGCCTTGTCTTTATACTTGACTCTTTTTCATACTCATCTCGATCAGACAAAAACCTTAATACATTTGGATCACAATTTAAATATATAAATAAAAATGTTTCAAAAATTAAACAATAACTATATATGTTGGTCATTACCCTTAAGGACCAAAAACACCATTAGGCTTAATAGAGACCTAATCCAGTTAGGCCTTCTCTAAGCACACATTTCACTTAGACATCCTTGGAACACTTTGAGCAAAAAAAAATGGATTAAACACTTAAAATTTAAATTTAATAGACCATTAATAATCTCACCTTATTTCCCCAACACCATTTGTCTCTTTTCACTCCTTGAACCATGCAATTAGGTCTACTAGCAAATAGGCCTTCTTACTACCAAAAAGTTTGTCTAGAAAATCTGATGCATACAACAAAATTTTACACATAACCCCAAAAAAAAACATTTATATAATATAAATTACATAATTTTAAACATAATTTTAATTATAATTCATCAGATAGGGAAAAATACCCCAAACTGATCAACTTCATAAGCTTATTGAGAACTACACACAGGCCTTAAGAACCCAATCAAAAGACTTTGACTTTTCACACTTAATAGGAGTTTATAACTCATAATTTTGTGTTAAAATAAACCTATGAGACATATATAAAACTTTCATGGGTATTTTATCCTTAAAATTAGTGAAAATTGACTCAGAAACATCATTTTCACTCATAGAAAATTGCCTGTAGCACAAAAATCATAGCCATGGAAAGTAAGTCGTAAAACACCTATGTAAATAGTTTTGTGCTATTAAAATGGGTTTAAATTAAAATTAATAATCTTTATATATATATATATATATATATATATATATATATATATATATATATATATATATATATATATATATAATGTCTATGTATCAATATTGGTCTTACAGGCCAATCTCACAACTTCACTCTACACAGACTTCACTATGTTAGAATATTTTGATGAAATTTTTCTCTTATGTATGAGCATCATAAAAAATTATAAACCAAGGGGATATGAATAATATGTATTTATTAATTAATCCATTTATTCGGATCCATCCCTCATCATATGCAACCAATCCCTAATATCATTCTAATTCTTGCTTGATTTTCTCATTGTCTTGCCTATTAGGCTTATTTAGCAATAGGTCATCTTCCATGACAAGTTTAGAAAATTTTAGGTATAAAACACAATAAAAAAATTTAATTTTAACAAACTAAAATCCTTACACATCATCTTCTATCCATTTTCATGCTTTAACCTGGCCAACCCTACCTATTACATCAAGATTCCTAGAAATAAGGGCTTTCATGTAGCTTCTACTCACTATCATGATAGACCAAAACCACCTAGAGAAACTTGTAAGAGTAATTTACATGTTATAAACATAATAATATGTCAAAAATAACATTATAATCCATAATCTACAATATCTTTCCTATCAGGTCATTATGAGAGTTTTACGAGGGTTTTGACTGGTTTACCTTCTTTGCAATCATTCATAAAGGATTTCCTCTAAAATCCAAAAATAATTATAGGAAAATAAATATAGGTACCTTATAAAACTTCTATGATGTTACTATAATCTCATGACAATGTTTCACATGCCAACGAGTATAATAAATTCTTTATCGGGTCTGCAACACCCCATTTTATGCACATAGAGGACCTTATCACTAGTTTCTATGATTTATTCTTTAAGAAATGATCTGAAAAATTTTCAACATAATTAATATAAAGTATCACACACTTTTAAATTATCTCAATAAATTTTTCACTTTTGAAAATGATTTTGACCCCTCATTAGACCATATTAGGTCTCTTTACACACTAGACCTTGAACTGTTGGTCCTACTTAGACCATGACCATGCCTTGAAACTTATTTAAATGCACATAATACCTCATAAACATATCAAATTAAATCATATCATGATCAAATAATTTCATCCATCAACTCCCAATTCTCATACTTATCACCTCATTATGTTACCAAGCCTATGCTTTCTTACTAGGTCTTCATGTGTGGCCTAAACCTCAAGAATTGACCTTAAAACTCATTTGAAGTATTCTTTGCCTGTTTATTATGTTTACAAAAACTTTTATAATCTCCCATGCATGTACTGACACAAATCATCAAGCTTTACTATACTTTTTATGCAAACACCTTCTCTTAAGAATAGGCTAGGCTTCTCAAGACACCTAGTACATAATAGTATCTTACCTTATACCATGATCCTAATTTCAACATGCCAATAACCTTAAAATAATTAGTAGTTTGCCTTCAAATTCTCTCTCATTATAGAGAAAAGAGGTTTCCTTTAAATTTTTTCTTGTCATGAGACTTCTTTGACACATCATCTCACCATGCATGATCTCAACCCTAACCTTGACAAAACTAAATTTTGTCTTGACTTTGACATCAATGAAAAAAACAATGCTTAAAAATTAATGAATAGGAATCATACCTTAACATGATAAATTTGGAGCCTCTTTTATCTATCTATTTTATTTTTTATTTTCTTGATAATATTGAGGTTTGTTATGATACATTAATTGAGATTCTAGGTTCTCAAATACTTTGGAGTGTTTCCCCACTTAGTCACCATTTGTTGTGCCCCAACACACCCCATTTTTAGTATCCAAATAGGGACCCATTAGTGATAATATGTTTTATTCATAGTACATATCAACCTTTAGAATTCTAATTTTGATATAATATGCATAAACCTAAGGTTTTTTTTTAAGTCTAATTTTATTGAAAAGCTCAAAAAGGGATAAAATCAAATCTTGGACATCATTCATAAATTATTAACTAACTTTGATTATTTTCTTTATTTTCAAATGTGTATTCAATATCAGTTTTGGATTTAATCTAATAGCACAACTATTGGCCAATTTTTTCCCACATACTAAGCTTCTACCTAGATTAAACAAATGCGCAAAGTTCCTATTTGAGTGAATGATCAAATTACTTGTACAAGCTTATAATAGTTAGACCGTCATAGGACATCATGCATAAATGGATGGATTATCTTGATTGTGCATTTTATAAGTTCACTTGAGAGGTCAACTAGAGTCAAATAAATCTATGGGTATGATGATTTTATCCTCAAGTTCATGATCTACAAATTTCATTACTTAATGAGATTGTTATCTCAAGTTAAAAGCATTTAAAGCTGAAACATTAGTCTAAGATGTGCACGTAGACATCAAGTTTAAGCTTTGGAAAATATCCATTTAAATTTGAATAGTTCCCAAAATGAATGCATGATTGACTAGTGTTAATACCATGGGATCTTAGATCAATATCCAATGGCAAGTAGGTGACTGACAAGTTTAGTGGGTCCCAAAGATCCAATGGTGCATGTTCGACCGTGCCCCCAAAGATCAATAGTGAGCATCAATTGAAAAGGTTATCATATCTTGAAATCAAATACGTATCTAACAAGTGTCATGATCACAATGAACAAGTAGATCAATGATGTGTGTTTTATCAAATGGAATAATATCGATGGCATGCATTCAATTAGACCAAGTAATTGACAGTGTGAATGAGGTTAAGGGTCAACAAGCTCAAATTAAATGAAAGGATATCACATGATGCAAGCATCAAAGTAGATATACTAATGGTAGGATCTTATAGAATGAATGAATAATTACCAGGAGATAATTTTTTATAAGCCCAGATTAAAATCAATAGTCTACATTCAAGGTCTAAAGTCAGGGACTTCATACAAGTCAAACATGTGACCTAGGTCAAACTAAGGCAAGTTTTTTCAAAGAGATATACTGCCATTAGAGCTCAGTAGAATACCATCAAAATAATATAGTCATATAGTTAGGGGTTATCAATGATAAGGTTTTGATGCCATTAAATCTCAACATGAACCTTTACTTTTAAGATTTGGAACATACAGAGTTCATCTTTTAGGGTTGAATTTTTTTTTTTGACTATGAATTTACTTTTTAAAGAAGGATCCATGCATATAATGAGTTATCAACGTCTATAGGGTCTAAAGTTAGGATAGGTCTATTTAGACCTAATATAGATATCAGGAAGGAAGCTATGTGACCTGTAGGATTTGCATTGATATATAGCTATAGGAAAACCAATAAAGGAGATGGGTTTTTAATCTATAGAAAAAACATATGCTTAAATATTTAAGTGGGGGTAGATATGTGATTGATGAATGAGTGTCCCATTTTCCAATATGGCCATAACATCCATAAATAATTACCTTTAGCCACATAAATCATACATGGTATGTCTCTGTCAGGTTCATAGACATGAGCACTTTGTCCGTATATAAAAAGTGAGTGGAAGGTAGCATAGAAGACCAAAGCAAAGAGATCTAGGGATTGGAATAGCAGTTGGAGTATTCAATGTTGTTTAGAGCCTTTGAAGATCTTTCCTCCTTGATATATCATGACTCATCATCTCCAAAACAAAACCCTTATCTTATAGTCGATCTCTTAGCCAATGAGAAAGTTTGAAAGATATTAGGATGAATGTGGGCTAGCTTGTTAAGGAAGGCTTAGTCCTATTAGACCAAAAATATGGTAGAGCGTCCCTTAAAATGTGGTAGCTCATTGATTGATCTTAGATAGCATGCTCCTTCTTCTCTCTTCTCCCATTCTCTATATTACCCATTTCTTTTCCATTTCGTAAGCTCTCTCTCTCTAACCCTCTCTTGGTCATGACTAGACTCTACCAATATTGAGATTGGTAACCTCTTGAGATGAATATAATACTAAGTTAATATTTTATTATTTTATATAGTATGTTCATGTCATTTTGATTTGCATATGTGGTATAAATATCTCCCTTATCAAGTCCTGATCTCACCTAAATACTAATTCATCTTGTTATGCAAATCATGTTTAGTGTTTAATGTCATTTGATTGAAGCTAGCATGTAGATACATTGACTAGTTAGTGCCTTAAATCAAGCTTCTCCATCACTTCCCTTAGGATTTGATCACTTGTTGAACCTCTAAATGAAATACTGATGCATAACAGACATTTGGATTTGTATATTTATTCATTTGCTTATCTCATTAGTGTTTTTAGAATTTCAATTAGAGTGGATGAACAACCATTTTAGGTACATCACCAACATTAGCTTAGGTTTCCCTTTCAATTATATTTCTCTCCCTTTTTAACCTAGAATTAGTAGGTTTTTAGTGGAAATGAGTTAAGTGATATACCAGAGGATCTAGCCTCATTAAAAATCCTAGAGGTTTGACACAAGATTAGGTGACCCAAAACATAGGGTCATTCCCATGTTGGACTAAATTTGAGTAGAGGACCTAACAAATCCTTTGCTCAGTTAGGGTGAAATTTAATCCTCTAACAGTTATGTCATGCTAGATGGGACTTACTACATTTTTCACTAGTGAAGAATTTTGATGTTCTCTTCATCTAATAAGCCTTTGGAGTCAAGTGTTCAAACATCAATCTTGAATCTAAGCATCTATTAGTGGGTTTAATCAACCCAAGTACCTAATCACCATCATTTAATATGTATCATCACTCTTTTGATTAATATTTTGTGTCTACCTCGACATTCTTCATATCATATTAGTAATGTTTATGGCTTCACCCCAATTGGTTCTCATTTAGTGCATCGGCCTTCCCATGCTCAAAATGTCCCTAGTTACTCCTCAAATGTATCCATTTCAAGTTGGAGGCAATGTTCTCAGTCTATGAAAAGTACATAATAGACCTTAATACTTGGAGGGGATATGGTCAAGATATCCCTAATCACATTATTCATGGCATAAGAGATGAATTTCATATAATGAAATAAGAATGGGAACCTATTGAGGGAGTAAATTGGAAAACCCTTTCATGTGAGATGATAAATGTAAGTGGTTACATTCAAAACATTGAGGATAACCTAAACATACTTGAATAACAATAGATTCAAATCCATCAACCTTATGTGTCTTCATATACACCACCTTATCCCTTATATATACCACCCATTCTTCCCTAGGAGGCCATTCTAAGTGTCCCAAGTCCTTCATGTATTCCTCAAACATTACCTTTTTATAATTAAATCAAAGAGAGTCTTTAAATAAAGAAGGAGAATATTTTGGAATAGCTTATTAGTGAGATCTAATATTCCACTTATATTCCTAAAGAATCCTCTTGTACCTCATACCATCCCTCTTGTGTTCCTTATGAGACCACTAGACACCTTAAAGAGAGGCTTTTCCAAGAGAATATAGATAAAAAATCAAATAATTGGAGACAAATATGAGGAAGGATGAAGAGATTCAAAATCAAGAAGAGGTGATTGTGTCTTACACATTCCCCTCATGGAAATCAGTCAAGGAAGGCATATAGAAGAGGAAGGAGGCACTAGTTCAAGAGCTACCTAGAAGACCCTTCAAAGTTCCTAGTTGGAAGGATACCCTCCTAAGCTACAAGTAAGGTGAACTTATTCACCCTCCCACCATCTTCCTCTTAGATAAAGAACCTATTTTACAAAGGATAGAGGAGGAGCTTGCAGTCATAGGTGAGCCTGAATAGGATAATTCAAGTGTCTATGATGAGGAGATCATGATGGGCAGTCCACTTCATTAAGAAGGGGAAGAATCAGGTTTGGACCAACCTTCTTGGCATGGATTTGACACTAAGAAATTAGATACTGATGATGACAATCCTCAAATTAAAAATAGATAAGATCTTGAATGGACTACTATAGGTCCATTCTACATGGATTGAAAAGAGGATCAAGGCTAGAGACCAAAGGTGAGATCACTTTAGAATGAGTTTCCAAGTGAGAGTAGTCCTGACGGTTTGGAGTTGGAATAAGGTAAATCAGACCTTGAACAAGACAAATGTGTCTTTTTAGACCTCGGATGGTTAAATCAACCCTCACTTGCAGTTGAAAAACAAGATGAAATCTTGAGTTAGGTTGATGAAGAAGACATCTTGAGTGCACAAGTAATGTAGTTTGATGAACCACCACTTTGTGTGATGGAAGAGGACCTTGAGGGTGAACAAAAATTTCAAGATGAGCATGTGCTTCAAGGAGAAGATCCTAATCAACTCAAGATAAAATTGTATACACCAGTAAGTGAAAGGGAGTTGGAGAACTTGTCCAAGATCTTGGGAGTAGGTTATGTTCCTCTCCAAGGAGACTATGATTTGATTTTTCCTAAGGAGCATAATGATAAAGAAACAAAGTACAAAAGTGAGGTGAAATTTGAGTTCTCAATGTTTGTATTGACAAGATGATGTCCTATTAGATACTTAGCTTAGTTGGTAGATGGATGACAAGGAGGGTCCATCACTTGTGCTTAATTTATAAAACAAATTTGAGCATCAAAAAGAGCTAGACTAGCTTACCTATCCACTCCAGGATGCTTATATGTAAAATCAATTATATTGGGTAGGTGATTTTGTTTTTATTCTTATTATTAGAGAACTATATCACCAATATGTTAAACTTTCACTCCTTCTCCATCTTTGGTTGGATACCTTCAAACATGTAAAGCATATTAGAATAGTAAGGAAGGGTAACTATTTTGTAAAATTATTCAATGTTTTGTATAGGTTCTATTCTGATTGGTTAGTTTAGGGTAGGTATAATTTATGTTTTCCTCTAAATTCCTTGTGAATATTTTTTTAAGTTTTATTGTTTCCATTCAATAAGTGCCTTGGGTATTTTTTTTTGTTATGTTCTTTTTGGTCCTTGTTTATTTTAAGCATAGAAAGCATGCTTCCCTATCAGTCACCAAAAATATTGGCTAATTTTGGCAGGCATACCAAGATTTTTCCTAGATTTATTAGATGAGCAAATTTCCTATTTGAATGAATGATCAAATGACTTGTACAAGATTTTAAGAGCTATACCATCATAGGATGTCATGTTGAAATGGATGGATCATCTTAATTGTGCATTTAATAAGTACACTTTGGAGGTCAACCACAGTCAAATAAATTCATAGACATGATGATTTTATCCCTAAGATAATGATCTATAAATTTTGTAACTTGATGATCTTTTTATCTCAAGTTACAATTGTTTAAAGTTGAAATAACAATCTAGGATGGGCATGCAAATGTTAAGTTCAAGCTTAGGTAAATAATCATTTAAATTTAAATGTTTTTAGAATAAATACATGGATGAAAAGTTTTAATATTGTGGGAGCTTAGATCAAGATATAATGATGATCAAGTGACTAACAAGCCTAGTGGGTCCCAAAGATCCAACAACACACATTTAATTATGTACCCAAAGATCAGTGGTGAGCATCAAGTCAAAATGTCAGTGTATCTTGAGATAAAATGTAGAGATGATAATTGCCATTATCATATTGACCAGCAGATCAATGGTACATGTTTTCTCAAATGGAATAATATTGATGGCATGCATTTAATCAGACCAAGTGGATCGATGGTGTGTATGAGGTCAAGGCTCAACAACCTTAGATTAAATGTGAGTTTGCCATGTGGTGCAAGCATAGAAGTAGATAGAATGATAGAAAGATCCTATGAAACAAATGAAGAGATACCAATTCGTACATTTTTATAATCTTAGATCAATATTGATGATTGACATTAAAGTTTGAAAGCTAGGGGCTTTATAGAGGTTGAACATGTGACCTAGGTCAAACCAGGGCAAGTTTTTTTTTTAAGGGCTATACTACCATTAGAGATCAATCAAATACCATCAAGTAGATGTATTCATATAGTCATGGGTTATCAACAATAAGGTTTTGATGTCATTAAAGCTCAATATTAACTTTTGGTTCAAATATTTGGAACATATAGAGTCCATCTTTTGGGGTTGTAGTATTGTTTCACAACTATGATCTTTGCTCTTTAAAGAAGGATCCATGCATATAATGAGTTCTTGACTTACATAGGTAGGATAGGTATATTTAGACCTAATATAGATATAAATAAGGAAGCTATGTGACCTGTAAGCATTGCATCGCTATATAGCTATAGGAAAAGTAATAAAGGATATTGGTTTTTAATCTATAGAAAAGACCTATGCTCATATATTGAAGTGGGGGTAGATATGTGATTGATGGAGTGTCCCATCTTCCAATATGGCCACAACATTGATGAATAAGTACCTTCAACCACCTAAATTATACATGGCATGGCTCTATCAGGTTCATAGACATGAGGACTTTATCCTTCAACAAAATCAAGTGGAAGGTGGTGTGGAAGACAAAAGCAAAGAGATCTAGGGATTAGAGTAGTAGTTAAATCATTCAAAGTTATTTAGAGCCTTTGAATATCTTTCCTCTTTGATAGATCATGACTCATCATATCCAAAATAAAATCCTTATCTTCTAGTGGTATCTCAGCCAATGAGAAAGTTTAAAGGCTATTAGGATGAATGTGGGATAGCTTGTTGAGGAAGGCTTAGTCCTATAAGAC
The DNA here is from genome assembly GCA_037957365.1 of Torreya grandis. Classification (NCBI taxonomy): domain Eukaryota; kingdom Viridiplantae; phylum Streptophyta; class Pinopsida; order Cupressales; family Taxaceae; genus Torreya; species Torreya grandis. Next base: position 556,639 of record JARHVA010006450.1, on the reverse strand, counting down.
CAAAAAAATGGTGTAACATCCATTAAAAGGTGGAACTAGTTGATTAATCTCAAATAATGTGAGCCCTCTTCTCTCTTCACCCATTATCTATATTACCCATTTCTTTCCCATTTTTTAAGATCTCTCTCTATCCTTCTCTTGGGCATGACTAGACTCTGCAAAGATTGAGCTTTGCAACCTCTTAAGATGAATAGAATATTGAGTTAAGATTTCATTATTCTATTATAGTGTGTTAATGTCAGTTTATTTTGCATATATGGTAGAAATATCTCCCTTTTCAAGTCTTGATCTCACCTAGCTACTAGTTCATCTTGTTATGTAAGTCATGTTTAATGTTTAATGACATTTAATTGAATCTAGCATGTGGATACATTGACTAGTTAGTTCCTTGAGTCAGGCCTCTCCATCTCTTCCCTTAGGTTTTTATCACTTGGTGAACCTCTACATGAAATAGTGATGTATAACATACATTTGGAGTTATAGATAAAGTCTGTTACTTCTCTCATTAGTGTTTTTATAAGTTTAATTACAATATATGAACAATCATTTTAGGTGTATCACCAACATTAGCTTAGGTTTCCTTTTCAGTTATCTTTTGCTCCATTTTCACCCCAACATTAGAAAGTTTTTAGTGGAAATAAGCTAAGTGATTCATCAAAGTAGCTAGCCTCGTTAAAAATCCTAGAGGTCTGACCCAAGATTAGGTGACCCATATCCTAGGGTCATTCCCATGTTGGACTAGATTTGAGTATAGGACTTAAACAATCCTTTGCTCAAGTAGGGTATGATGTAGGCCTCCAAAAATAACTAACAAAAATATTTTATCATATCTAAGCTTTGATGTGCAATATATTGATCTTGAGCTTCAAAGTTTCCTCAAGTTATATAGATCATGACATCTGTTAGCATTCCATTTACTTGTAGATAATTATAATTAAATTTTAAAAATACTCTAAGTCCTTCTTAGTATCTAGACCTTGAGATCATTCCATGTAAAATCATATCATTTAATTGTGATGCTTGGATTTCAAAAAACAATCAAAATTCCCAAGTCATAGTGAGTTGTCAAAGTGTTAAAATATCATTCACTCTAAATATAGTCAATTTTCATAAAAATTTATAAGTGTTTATAAATCCATCGGCCCTAAGATTGCTCTACATGGCATAATCTTATTTACTTGGAGTCTATAAGATCAAGTTGGATCTAATATATTCAAAATTCCCTAAGTACATGAGTAACCAAGATCATGATAGGTGGATTAATCTTATTCACTCATGCATTTTAAGAATCTAGTATCCTAACAAGACAAAGTATAGTACTAAAAGTTCTAAGTCTCTAATTTGATGAGATTTATCCACAAGGTGTGATCTTAGAAGCCAAGATCCTAAGAAGACAAAGTATAATGCCAAAATTTATAAGTCTTTGGGTTAATAAGTTTTGCCCACATGGCAAAATCTCATCAACTTAGAACTCATTATTCGAAGGTACATTTATTTATATTTTTTAGATTTATCCAAGTGTCATAATCTTGGAATCATAGGACTTGTCAAAAAGAAAGTAAAAAATAAAAATATAACATTTTCCTCAAGACCCCAAGATTTCTCCACATGGTACCATCTCATACATGTGGATCCTTCTCAGAGAAGTTACATAGTTTAAATTTTAGAGAGCTCCATGTCCCAGAAACCATGTTAAGTGGAAAAATATCATGATTCCATAAACCGTAGAGCATATAGATCAAGACTATAAACCTAAATACCCCTAGATAAGTGAGATCAAAATAAGTGTCACAATTTTAGAGACACATCGCCAGAATATAAATGCAAGAGTTTATATTTAGGCAAAAGATGATAACAAGAAGTAGACACTTGGCTTGGGATGATGACTAAGAATTCATGGGGAATTAAAAATTTTCACATGGAAAAATAACCCACCAAAGATAACTTATAAACTTCAAATAAAAATGGGAATTAGAGATAAAATTCATTATTGCATCTACATGAACTGGGCATTCATGTGTCAAGATTTAACTGATACCGACAAATTCATGATAAAATCAAATCACCTTTGCCATTAATAAATGAGATGTAAATTATGAATTTGAGCCACCAAATTATCAAAAGCCATAATTTTCCTACTAGAAACTTTATAGACTAATCCAGTTAGCTTAGTATAATTTCTACAACATAACAATGGCTTCTTCATACCTAGTATTTAACTAGCCTCCCTCTTAATATTCTATTACAAGAGGAACTAAATATTTGGATAAAGTATTTGATAGAGGGTTACTATCATTCCCTCATTACTCTATTATTTGAAATGAGATAGATAACATTGAACCATATTCAACCCATTATCAGTTGGATGAGGACATGAGAAGATACATAGATGATCTATTATCAGTCAAAATAATGGGTTTACACAATGTGACAGTGAAATTGAGGTAATGCTATGTATAGACTTACTATGAGATTTATTTATTAGTGTAAATATTACTTGAAACTATTTACACTTTAGGATTCAAAGGAATGTGGTGGATTGTATATTTTGGGATGATTTTGAGAAGTAATTATTCCTATTAATTCTTAAGATAACTTAGAACTAGGGTGTAACCAATGCCTAGTTACACCATAACACAAATGAGGGTAAGCTCAAATAGTGTCCATAAAAATTCTAAAATTTTAATATTATAGGATTTATTTATTCATTTATTATAATTTAATTTAGTCTAGGTATTAGAATATCGATGGCCTTATTTAACTAGTTATATGGTGTTTATATCATCACTTACATAACAAAGCATGGTGCCCTTGAATTTAGTATAGGTACTCTTGAAAGGTGTTTAAGAGGATTAAAACTATCTTATCATTCTTATCAAATAGTCCCCTAAGGTTTAAAACCTCAAACACACCTTAAATCTCTAAAAAGTGTGCCTACATGAATATTGATCATTACGAGACATAGGGAGGACTGTGTATAAATAGTAGGCACTTACACTAATAAAATGACCCTAAAAATATTATGGATGGATATAATAGATAATTAATACCAATTTTGCCAATTTTCAAGTCATTTAGATGTGTACTTTGTCATGTATACCATTTTTTACCAAAAGTTACCTTGAGCTACCTACATGATTCCTTCGTGTCAAAACTTGTCTTTCTTCAAACCTTTGAATTTGAAACATAAATTTGATCACTATAACAGGAAAATATATGTTTATAACATCATATTATACTATTTTAACAACTTTATAAGGCCTAAACTACTCATTGGAATCCAAAACTGACAAAACTTCATTTGGTCTCCAATGGTTGCCTTCTTTAGTGCTTGTGGACTGTGTAATAAAAATGGGAAATTTCACTCTTGATATGAAATTTAAGATTGAATTGGATGATTTTTTATGTCATTAATACCATATATACCAAATTTTCTGCTTTGACTCAACCTATAGATGCCCCAACGTGACCAATTACTCCAAGGCATGCTCTAATGTTGATCATGATTTGACATAGGATAAACTATACTAAAATAGAAAATAATTAAAATTTACAAAAAAAATTTATAAATGATGATTAATAGGTATAATAATTCATAATGATCCTCTCCACCAAATTTGATGATTAGATCCTACATATTTTGGCCTGTAGGCCTATTTTGGTAAAAGCTAATGATGTGTGCCTACATGGTCAAAATTCACAACTGAGTTTTTTTTTCCTTTGACTTAGATTGAGATAAAATAAGGTTAATTTTATTTTAAATTATCATGTATCTTCTCCTTTCATGGTTCCACTCTTCATTGCTTTGACTTCAACCTCATTCCACCATGCATGGCTTAAGCTTCTCAAGGAAAATCCATGGATGCATGTGTGCTTAGTGATGTAGGTGATGCATATGAGGTGTATGGTTGTATATTTCATTGTTTGAAAACATTTATCATGATTATAATTAGATAATTCCATTTATTATCCTTAAGCATCTTCTTGGAACCTAAAATCCTATAGAAATCACTGAATGACTTCATTGAACAAATGTCAATATTGAAGACCTTCAACCACTCCTTTCCTCTAGTCATACACAAATTTAATTTTATAAGGATATTCCCCTATGATAGGGCTGAAATATATATTCATTTAAACTGATCAAAAACCTATGCAACATTGTTATTTGGCATCAACAAAAGGGCCTGGGACCTCTATTTTGGTGTTTTAGGGAAAATGTCCCCAAATTAAGTTCTTCAAACTTGAGCATGGGTTCTTGAACCTATAATTTTTTCATATATTATATGTTTTTATTATTTCAATCCACATGTGATCCAACCCCCTAGGTGTGTCCAAACACACTTCAACATTCATTTCTACCTTTTAAGCTTTTAATGGCCTTATGAGGCTCATAACCTTTTCTTTGCCATTTCTCCTTGGTTTGGTCATACTAGGCACCCTTTTGAATATGTAATCACATTTTAATCCATAATATACCTCCTTTGAGGTGTTTTTCAAGTTTCATGGTCAGATTCAACTCCAAGACCACACTTCATTAAGCTTCCCTCAATTAGGCCTAATTCAGCCTTAAGCACACCCTAGGTCTAGAAACCATACCTTACAGCCTCCAATGAACCCAAAACATATTGAATAATTTATATAAAATTTAAATAAAATACATTACAAAATTTTGGTAAATTTTGAGGGTTAAAACTCTTGGAATCTTCAAAACCCTAGTTTAGGGCTTCTCTCATGCTCTTTCTGAGACCTTGTTTTGGATTGGGGGGTTAAAATGAGTTTTATGCCTCACCTAGATCTATTTTTGGATTAATTAAATATTTATAAATGGGTAATAAATTTGAGAGTTGGAAAAAATCATTAAAACATCATTTAGCTCTCAAACAAAAAAGTGCCAGCTCGCTGCCCTATTTTTGCTTTGATGACGGTTCTTGAGTTTTAGGGGTGAACTAGGAAAACTGAGAGATGTTTTTATGTATCATCCATGCCCCCAAATATCCTCCAAATTTCAGGTCCTAAATCTTAAGTAAAATACTATTTTCACCCCCTTATCTTCTGGTTTTCTAGGCCTATCTTAGCTCTCTAGGCCTAGAAAACTAAAAAATAAATTTTTTGTCCTTTGAATGTATAAAAACTCTTGATACAAGTTTTATTCACCTTGGAGAAGATAAACTTATGTCCCATGAAAAATTTTATACCTTTTATTTTTTTATTTTTGTGTGAAGGTCATTTAACACTCAAATGTTGTAGAATACACTGAGTGATCATAATGAACAAAAGTAAAACTTGGAGGCCCTCAAACAATACTCTCCTCTATTCACACACCATGTTACTTTTTAAAATATCTTACCCTATGATATGTATATAATATTATTTAAATTTTATCAGTCAAAACTCTTTGTGACATCACTATTTGGCATCAACAAAAATTGCTCAGGCCTCTATTTTTGTGTTTTAGGTAAATTGTCCCTAACACAATCATTCAACTTTAAATATGGTTTCTTCCAACTTTATTGGAATTTTTGGAATAAAACATGATTCACATGGTATATTATAGGTTAAAACATCATATCATCTTTATTTTGAACCTGTTGCAGGAAAGGAAAACTTTTGTAGTTGATAAACTTGCCTGCACTCCATTGGAGCTCCAACTAGCAACTTGACTGTTTGACCTATAAAGGCTTAAATGAGATATTTAGGGTTTTAGATAAATATAAATTATTTATTTTTATGTTTCATAATTAGGATGAGGTACATTATCCCTCTAACACATGTTTCACTCTAAAATTGATCAAATAACCATCTCACAAGGATAGCAAGGAAAACCTATTTTATGCCATATGGCATAAGCACCTTCTTGGAATTAATTATCTGATTAAAAAAATTGTAATATATACTATTTGACCCTAAAATTACTCCTATATAACCATTATTTCTCATTGAATTTTGAAGTGAAGAAACAAGGGAAAACTTGGGTCGTATTTGGATGAGTAGACCATCTACACACCCCTAAATTGTTAGTGATTATTCATAACGATGGGGAGATGAACTAGACCAAAAATTCAAAAAATTTGAAGGCCATTATGGTCCCTATTACTACCCAAAATATTATATCCCAAATCTCTCTTTCCTGACCGCACTAAGTAAAAATCTAGGGCTCTCTTAGAGTTGTCTCAAACTACCCAAGATGGTTTTTCATTAGCATGAATAACAAGAAGTATACATATGTAATACAACACTTGGGAAATATTTTTTAGGATATAAATGACCTTTAATTAATTATATAAATCTTATAAAATACATGGACCTCCATTAATGGTACAAAACTTATTTCATGCCTAGTTTATATCCAACAGGTTTTCCTTACCTCTACGGTTTCCTATGTTTGAATATTATTCTAGGGACCTATGAGGGGATATAATTGACACCATGTATTATTGAATATGATAAATAATCCCCTACATAAATCAAATCCTCCAAAAACCCATTCTACCAAATCTCCAAAAGGCTCCAAACTACATCCTTTTGGTCTCTAACTCCTCTCCACTCCAAATGATCTCAAATGACCTTGAACATGTCTAAAATGGTGAAAATATCCATATGGAGGTGGGAGGAAGTCAAAACTAATTTGATTTCCTCAAAAAGTCATGTTTTCACTTGAAATTTCTATTTTGAGGACACTTAAGTCATCTAATTCACTTGTGGGGTTATTTTGAGCATAATAGCTTATCTAGGCCTCATTTTTGACTAATTATAATCTTTGAGAATTTTTAAAAACCTCATTATTTCCCATAGATTCTCGAACACCATGAAAACCTACTGGATCCTTCACTTATAGTTCTAGACCTATTTTTAGGCCTTTTCCTTAAAATCATCAAAATCACCTTAAAACTTGTTTAAAGTTTTTCAAAATATTGAAAGTGACATGTGATAGGGTAATAAGGTTAGTATCCTTCCACCATTGGATAACTCACTCAACCAAAACTTTTCTCAACTTCTCACACCACACTAGGACCTCCTAGAATACTACACTGCATCATCAATTAAGGATCACAAAGGGACTAGTCATGGGGGTAGAAGGTTATTAAAATGTCCAAGAGAGTTTCTTGATCCATCTAGGTAAAAGTTTTTTATGTAGGCCAATTTTGTCCAACATTTTTGGTGACCTCCTGGGATTTCATGCCTACTATGCAATAGATTAATTACCTTGTCTGATCCATTGGGCATATAGGGTCACAAGTCTTTCTTTCCCAATTGATATGAAATTGATACAAGGTTGTCCCTTTCCAAAAACCTCCTCTTAAAGCAATAAGGACAATAATAAATGAAAACAACAATGTGCCCAAGTCACTTATGGAAGGGAAACACATAACTAAAAAGATGTGCACAAGGCACTTAGGGAAGGGAAACACACAATCTGATATATACAACTAGCCTAAAGATTTATCCTCATCATGGATCAAAAGCAAAGGTTCTTATATCACTCCATTCATAAAGAGGAAAATGATTAATGGCACTTTGCTTGTGAAATGATATACTTGATAAATCATGTCTCTCATGAGGGTCAACTGGAACAAACATGTCCCCAAAGTAGGATTACTCCTAAGATGACTCAAAACTGATCTCATGATGATCTTCAATGTGAAAAATGTCTTGGGAGAAGGTATCAATATGATTTGGGAGAGTGACTTCTATCTCTCCACTTGGTGTCTCTTCAAAAATAAGAGAGCATTCCAACATATTTATGACTACAACCTTCGCTTTAAAGATCTCATTAGGCTCACACTTTGTCTTGGAAGCCATTTGATCAATTTCTTATCTTGGGAGTGAAGGTTGGGTGTCCATGTTTGCACAAAAGGACTCTAGATCATCCCCAAAAGTAGCTTCTTCTTGGTCACTTGGGATAATTCCAACCTTAACACCATTCTTTCTCTACTCACCTTGGAAAAATCCAAATGAAAGTTCACCAACCCATCTAAGGTTTAAAATTTCATATTATTGTGGTTCTAGATTTGACCAATCTCCTTTGTTCTTGAAAACATTAGTACTGCCTTCAATGGAAAACTCATCTTGAGATCGATAAAATTCTATAACCTGATTTGCAAGTTCATTTTCATGCTCTAGAGGAGATATGAGTTGGTTTAGAACGTCTTCCTAGTCCATGAAGTTATGGTGTAATTATTGGCATACTTCATTCTGATCCTCTTTTTCATCTATGTAGAATAAACATTCGATAGTCCACTCAAGGTCTCTACTATATTCAGCTTGAGGAGTATCCTCTTTAGGCTTTAGTTCATTAGTGTCAAAGCCATTCCAAGAAAGTTGGTCCAAACCTGAATTTTCCTCTTTTGAATGAAGTGGATTGCCTATCAATAATTCTTCCTCATACACACTTACCTCATCTTCTCAATACTCACTTAATACTACAAGATCTTCCTCTATTCTTTGTAAAATAGGTTCTTTCTCTAAGAGGGAGATGGTGGAAGGGTGAAAAAATTTCACCTTGATTATAGCTTAAGAGAATATCCTTACAACTAAGTACCTTAAGTGGTCCCTTTGGTGGCTCTTGAGGGAGGGATAAATATTCTTGGAACTCTTGAAGGAAAAAATCATTGAGTTGAGCTAATATCTATTTATTATTTTCTTCAACCACTAACTCCTTCTCATGAACTTGTTTTTGGACCACCACAACTGACACCTCTTCCTTCTTCTCTATGCCTTTCTAAACTAATTTCCATGATGGAAATGTGTAGGGAATAACCACCTTTTCTTCCTTTTGAATAGGTATAGGAGAGGGTGGTTTCAAAAGAGAGGGCATGACATAATCAAGGTCAAAGGTGTGGGAAGAGATCCATGGTGGGATGGTTTCAAAATATTGAGTGGGAATGGGTATAGGGGTAGGAGAGGACAAACTAATTCATTTGGGTTTGACATATTCATCTTCCCAATGAGTCAACATCTCCTCTATCAACAGTATCCATTACTTTATCTCTTGCTTCTCAGCGTGTGGATAATCACCTTCTCTAGTGGATGCCCATACACTCCAAAGATTATGCAAGAAACTCCTTATCCCTTCCATGATTTGAATGGGGAATTCTTGTCGAATTCCAACCTCTTTATTTATTTTCATGATTGTTCTCCCTTGGTCTAGTATTTCTTCTCTAATTCTTAACAAGGATGGACCTTGACAAGGTTGACTAGGGGGCTGATTTGAAACCCTTAGAGGTTGAGATTGAGGCTCTTGGAGGGGAGAGGACACATATGACTGATTGTACTAAGTTTTCTAATCTTCATAATATATCAACACACATTTTGAATTTTTGACCATGCTTCTCAACCACACCTTATTCTCCCTCTCACAAAATGTTGATTGTTCATCTTCTCAAAATGACCACCTATTCTTGACCAACTAGAGACAAATATTTGCCTCTTGTAGAACATGAATAGGGATGATTGAAGAAAATTTTAAACCCATACCAATCTCCCTTATAAACTCAATATAATAATATGATAATGTTTGCTTCAATCTTGACAAGGATGTAACAAGATAAACATAGTCTTGCCAAGGGGAATTAGAGGACTGATTTGAATCCATAGAAGGCTGATATTGTTTATATATAGGGGTTTGAGGAGGGTAAAGTCCATGATAGGGCTGATGCATTATTTTAGGGCCACTTGGGGGGAACATATAAACATTGTTAGCTTGACAATTGTGATGTTGAGGTAGAGAATAAGCATATTGATCAAAATATGGTTGATTATACATACCAAATAATGATGATTAGGAACTTGGTCTGCTTATACCAGCTGATAAATACTTAGAGTCACCATTAGTGTTTGCACACATGGCTCTAAGGGCTGATTGGATGAAGAGAACACCAAAACTCTTCACTAAGTGCAAGTGTGCTAGAAACTATTGTAGAGTATAATTTCACCCTTTTGGGAGATAATTTTAGGCTCTCTCACTCCTAGATACAATATTGGATCAACCTCAAGCTATGGGTATCTTATAGCGAGGTTGAACCTTCGTAGAAGGCCATCTTCCTCTTGGTAGATCACCTAAACTAATGTTTCCACTTGGAAAAGAGGTAGAGAGGGGTATAGGATAACTAAGAGAGATAAATGGGTGATACACAAAATTTATTGACACTCACATAAGAATGAAATAAACACTAATTCAGCATAAGATAATTCTTTCTCACACAACCTCACAAACTAGTTAATTTGCATAAGTGTTTCATAAACTAGGCTCACCAAACAATACACGAAGCAAAGATGAATTTCAAAATTCAAAAAAAGTGTTTATTAATGGTGGAAATATCTAAAATTCAGACCTGTAACTAACTTGAAAATACCAAAAAATATTCAATAAAGAAGGACAATGGACATGGAAGAACACTTATTCACAAGGCCATCATGTACAAGCTTGCTAAGCATAGTTTAGAGGTAAGAGATAGGTAAAAATTGATATTTAATAATTAAAAAGGTGTTTCTTAAAAATTTACATAGGTTTTATCCTTTTAAAATGAGAATATCTTACAAAAATGGGGGAGAAATGGGAGATATATGAGAAAAGGGGAAGAGAGAAAGAAGAGTTAAGCAACAAAATTCAAAAAATGAGATCCAACCACCTTCCATAAATTATCACATACGTTTGGGTTAATTATAAATAATAATTCTTCAAAAAATTAACTTCTATTAGCTCCAATATTCTTCAAACCCTCTCATTGTTTGAGAAACACACTAAAAGACAAAAACTTGTTGAGGATGATTATGTTATGATCCACTAAGAAGGAAAAGTCTTCAAAGACTTTGAAAATATATTTAATTCTCCACTTTCACTCTCCAACCTCAAAATATCTCTCCCATAGGCTTCTACACCCCCCTCCACTTTCTCTTCTAGAAGATGTTAGGAAAAAGGTTAGCTAACTTGACATTTTGTGCTTAACTGACCATGGAAGTTATCTTTCATGTTTGATTTTTGAGGTTCTTTTCTATTTTAAACTTTAGTTTGATCCTCCAACCTACAAAAAAATCCATGATACCTATGAATTTCATAGAACCCATTGATGGAGGTCACAAGCTTGAGCCACCCTCAACCAGCTACCTTGAAAACTGCTCTCAAGGCTATTTGGCACCCTGAAGACTACTTCTAGACCTATATAAGACTTCCAAACATTCATGGCATGTGTATGATGAAGAAAATGAATATTTAGAAAACCTTAAATACCTGAAACAATGGTGAGAATCACTGTTAAACCTACAACAATGCACAAATATGTCAAAAATTAGGTTTTTGACCCTTTTGCTAAGCAAGACACCATGGAAACTATTTTTTAGAGCTCTAAATGCCATGTAATGATGTTTTATGTCCTGGTACATCCCTTGCAAGGTTGTATATCATTTATTTCTTTGAAGACCTATAAAAATATACAATTTTGAGCCATTTTGGGCCTCTTAGGCAGCCAAGCATGTCATATTCTTCTAAAAAATAGGTGGGTCACTAGTTTTAGGGAGTATTCTACATGTTCTACATGGTTTTCAAGTAATTATAAGCCATTTTATAGACCTATGAGTCCAAAAACACAAAATTGGTAAAAACTCTCCATTGCAAGCTTAGGAAAGTTTAATTTCAATATGATTGTTCATATAGTGAAGACACCCATTACAACAATTATTTCTATGGATATATCGTACATTTACCCCTTCAACACCCCTAACAATATTGGAATCCCATGCAGAAAATTTGAAAAGATACACATGTAAAGATGATTACTTGATGGTTTTAGAAGCATTCACAACATACTTACACTCTTAATTGTTCTTAAGACTCAATACCTTAACCAACTTCAATCCAAAATTAATTTCAATTACATAGAGTTACTCAAAACATACTAGAAGCACTTATCCCAACTCTTTATGGTCTGAAAGAAATGAGTGTCTAAAGATGGGCTAAAACTGGGTGTCTTAGGCCTAAAAAGTTTGAATTTATAAAAATGACCAGTTTTACCTTTCCCACTGATCTTTATTTAGTTAAAACATCTTCATTCAATCTGAAATACCTCATAACACCTCTATAAATTATAAAAACTTAACTTTGCCTTTTATGCCTTTGAGACTACATGCCTTCAGAGTTTGCATGAAGTTTCGAGTGTGAAAACTATTTAAAGGTGTTTAATATTCTTAAAAATATCTTACCATTTCTATCAAATATTCCCATAAGCTTTGAAACCTAAAACACACCTTAAAACTCCAAAAAGTGTGCCTACATGAATAGTGACCATTACAAGACATAGGGAGGACTGTGTATAAACAATAGGAACTTTAAATAATCACATGACCATAAAAATATTATGGATGGATACAATAGTTAATTATTACCAACATTACCAAGTTTCAAGTCGTTTAAATGTGTACTTTGTCATGTAGACACTTTTTACCAAAAGTTACCTTGAGTTGCCTACATGTTTCCTTTACGCCAAAACTTGTCTTTCTTCAAACCTTTGCATGAAAACCATAAATTTAATAACTAAAATAATATAATATAGTTTAAAAAAATCATATTATAACATTTTGAGACCTCCCAAATGACTAAACTTCTCCTTGGTATCCATAATTGACAAAACTTCATTTGGTCTCCAATGGCTACCTTCTTAAGTGCCTATGGATTGTGTAAGAACAATGGGCACATTAAATATTTATATGACATTAAATATGGTATTTTATGATTTTTTAGGTCATTAATACCATACTTATAACTTTTTTTTCTTTGATTCAACCTATAGATGCCCCAAAATGACCAATTCATCCAAGGCATGTTGTAATGTTGACCATGATTTGACATAGGGTTGACTGTACTAAAATAATGAATAGTTAAAATTTTAAAAAAACTTAAAAATTATTTTTAATATGTATAATAGGTAATAATTATCCTCTTCACAAAATTTCATGATTAGATATTGCATATTTTAGACTGTAGACCCATTTTGGCAAAAGCTAGTGATGTATGCCTGCATGGTCAAAATTCACAATTGAGTTTTTCTTTCATTTGAATTGTATTGAGATAAAATAATGTGAATTTTATTTTAAGTTCTCATGGATCTTCTACTTTCATGGTTCCACTCTTAATTTCCTTACCTTCAACCTTATTCCACCATGTATGTCTTAAGCTTCTCAAGGAAAATTTATGGATGCATGTGTGCTCAGTGATGTAGGTGATGGATACGAGGTGTATGGTTTTAGATTGCATTGTTTGAAAAAAAAATTATCATGATGATAATGAGTTCATTCCCTTTATTATCCTTAATAATATTCTTCTAACTTGAAATCCTTTAGAAATCATTGAATGACTTCTTTAAACAAATGTCAATATTGAAGGCCTTCAACCACTCCTTTCCTCTAGTCAAACACCACTTTCCTTTTCCAGATATTTTCTCCTATGATAGGGATGAAAGATACATGCATTTAAAATTATCAAAAACCTATTTAACATTGTTATTTGGCACCAACAAAAGGGCCTGAAACCTCTATTTTGGTGTTTTAGGGAAAATGTCCTCAAACTAAATTCTTCAATCTTGAGCATGGTTTCTTGAACCTGGAATTTTTTCCTATAATAATTTTTTTTATGAGGTCAATCCACATCTGATCCAACCCTCTAGATGTTCCCAAACACACTTCAACATTCATTTCTACCTTTTAAGCTTTTAATGGCCTTATGAGGCTCATAGCCTTTTCTTTGCCATTTATCCTTGGATTGGTTATCCTTTTTGAATATGTAATCACCTTTTCATCCATCATCTACCTCCTTTGATGTTTTTGTCAATTTTTATAGACATATTCAACTCCAAGACCACACTTCCTTCATTAAGCTCCCCTAAATTAGGCCTAATTGGGCCTTAAGCACACCCTAGGTCTAGAAACCATACCATATAGCATCCAATGAACCAAAAACCTATTGAATAATTTATATATCTTTAAATACATTAGATTACAAAATTTTTAAAAAAAATGAGGGTTAAAACTCTAGGAATCTTCAAAACCCTAGTTTAGGGCTTCTCTCATGCTTTTTTTGAGACCCTATTTTAGATTGGGGGGTTAAAATGAGTTATATGCCTCATCTATCTATTTTTTTGATTAATTGGATAGGTATAAATTTTTAATAAGTGGAAGAGTTGTAAAAAATCATAAAAACATCATCAATCTCTCAAACAGAAAAGTGCCAGCTTGCCGCCTTATTTTTGCTTTGATGATGGTTCTTGAGTTCTAAGGGTTAACTAGGGAAACTGAGAGAGGTTTTTTTGGATCATCCATTACCCAAAATATAATAAAAATTTTAGGTTCTTACCCCCTAGGAAAATACTTCTATAACCCATTTCTCTTATGGTATTCTAGGCCTCTCTTCGCTCTGTAGGCCTAGAAAACAAAAAAATGGATTTTTTTATCCTTTGAATGTATGAAAAATATTGGGACAAGTTTGATTAACCTTGGGGAATATACCATGATTTCCCATGGAAAATTTTAGACCTTGAATTTCTATCTTGGGGTGTGAAGGTCATTTAACACTCAAATTCTATAGAATACACTAAGTGATCACAGTGAACAAAAGTGAAACTTGGAGGCCCTCAAACAATACTATCATCTATTCACACACCTTTTTCCTTTCTCAAGGATATTACCCTATGAAAGGTATATAATATGAGTGCATTTTTATCAGTCAAAAACCTTTATGGCATCGACAAAAGGTGCTTCGGCCTCTTTTTTTGCATTTTAGGGAAATTGTCCCTAACACAATCAATCTGTTAAGCATGGGATATATATTTTACTTAATCAAATTAATTTTTATTTAAACACTTAATAATACATTCAAGACATGAAATAAAACTGAAATCAATAACATGCACCACATAAGAGAGAGAGACACTAGATTTTACATGAAAACCAAAAGTGGGAAAAACCACAGAGAATAATCTCAAGTATATAAATGAGTATTAACTCAAGTTAAAAAGTTTTCAAGCACAATATTTCAAGATCACCAACCCCTTTATTGAGATTCAACACAACAATGATTCATGATCACCCACCCATAGGAGCACCACCCCTCTTGTGTATAAAATACCACTATCTCTCAGTGTTGCTTTCTCAACAAATGATATCACACTACTATATCTCTTCTCTTTTCTCTTCTTTCCTCTACTCTTCTTAGCTAGATAAAATAATTCACTTCAATAATAAAAAATGACTTCTCAAACCTCCTTTTATATCTTTCTAAATGAACTTTGGCATTCACCTTGCATGACCCTTTGAATTCTTTCTTTGTCTTTACCTAGTGACTCTTTTAATTCCTCAAGGTGACCCTTCATGGATAAATGTGTCCTTTTCCTCTTTTGTCTTTAGTGATGACTCTTTGGATTCCTCAAGGTGACCCTTCATGGAGAAATGCATCCTTTTCCTCTTTTGTCTTTGGTGATGACTCTTCGGCTTCCTCATGGGCCCTCTTTTGTCTTTATGAAACCAAAAATATATTTGTTAATATTTAATTAATATTAACACACTTTTAGCTAAGATATAAACATTAAAAACACCTTTAGATATTAAAGGCTAATTTGACATCAATGACAATATTTCCAATAATATTCCCCTTTGTCTTTGATGGCAACCTAAAACTATCACCAATTCTAAAAAACATGTACTACACATGCCAACCTGAAACTGAGACCTATAAACTAAACCAACTAAAAATATATAGTAACTCACCCTTACTATAGCATCTTGTTTCCTAAACCTATTTTTGTAACTGTTCCTTGTACTTATTTTTACACCTGTTCCATGTACCTTTTCATATACCTATTTCTTAGAGCTTACACTTATCTCCCCCTCAACTGATATATAAATTAATCTGTCAACTCACCTTCTTGTCATGCAACAAATCCAAGACCCAATAGCATCCACCATGCTTCAATTTTTCTTAAAAGTGTGTCCTTGAAGCTTATAAGAGACACCCCACACAAAAGGTCCTAGAACATAATCTTAGTATATTCCCACATCTCCTTTGTTACTTCCTTGATCTTCTTGTGTCTTTCTCTTAGAATCCACTTAAGCATGTCTAACTTATTTGACTTACTAACCTCAACATTCATGATGTTGTTCATATTATCAACTCTTAAAACTATCTTATCTTAACAAGGCTCATGCTTAAATATAAAAAGAGATTCTTCAAAGTCCTTCCTATCTAATTTTTTATCCACTGTAGAAAGTAATTTATTCTCACTCTTAAACTTAACCTAGTCAACTTTTATTTTCTTAGGTCTCAAAATATGAATTTGGCTCTTCTCGTATCTTGAAGATCTCTTTACTCTATTTGGACATAATTTAGCAATATGGCCAATCTTATGAAAACAAAAGCAAACAATATTTCTCATACCTTTTGCTTGAATGTGATTGAGATCTCCCTTTGACTGATTTCTTCTCCTCATATAACTCTTGCCCTATGACCAACATGATGACAAACAAAATAGTGGCCATGAAAAAAATTTGAAAACTTGAAAGCATTGGGATTCTTGATTGGCTTCTTCAATTTTCCTTTAAAAATTTCATCCTTCTTACCTTGGACTAATATTTCATGATCTTTCTCAACCTTGATTATGAGCTTCTCATAATTATCCTTTAAAGAACCTAACTCAACCTTAAACTAATTACACTCTTCTTCTCTTGATTTCAAAATTGAATTTGCAACCTCTAGTTGATTCTTAAGATCTTGAATAAACATCCTATTTCATTTTTCTTCTATAGCAAACTTATAATCTAAGATACACACTTTTTCCTTAAGAGCCTCGACAACAAATTTTAACTCTTGATTCTCCTTCATTAGTTTCTTGGGCATCTTGTGTTTTCCCTGATCTACCTTCAAGCTGTTAAACCCTTTTTGAAGGAACCTACTCTGATACCAATTTTGAAGAACAAGATATATCTTTTACTTAATCAAATTACTTTTTCTTTAACTACTTAATCATATATTCAAGATATGCAATAAGACTGAAATCAATAACATGCACCACATGAGAGAGAGAGAGAGAGAGAGAGAGAGAGAGAGAGAGAGAGAGAGAGAGAGAGAGAGAGAGAGAGAGAGAGAGAGAGAGAGAGAGAGAGAGAGAGAGAGAGTAGATTTTACATGAAAATAGAAAGTGAAAAAAAACCATGGAGAATAATCTCAAGTATATAAATGAGCACAAACTCAAGTTATAAAGTTTACAAGCACCAAATTTTAGGAACATCAACCCCTTTATTGAGCACCAACATAACAATGATTTGTGAGCACCCACCCACAAGAGCACCAACCCATCTTGTGTATAAAACACCACAATCTATCAATGTTTATTTCTTAAAAAATGATAGCACACTACTATATATCTTATCTTTTCTATGCTTTCCTCTGTTCTTCTTAGCTATATAAAATCATTCGCTTCCATAATACAAAATGGCTTTCCAAGCCTCCTTTTATAGCTTTATAAATGACCTTTGGCATTCACCCTTACATGAACCTTTGAATTATTTATTTGTATTTACCTAGTGACTCTTAAAATTCCTCAAGGTGACCCTTCATGGAGAAATGCATCTTTTTCCTCTTTTGTCTTTAGTGATGACTCTTCAGATTCCTCAAGGTGACCCTTCATGGAGAAATGCATCCTTTTCCTCTTTTGTATTTAGTGATGACTCTTTGACTTCCTCATGGGCCCTCTTTTGTCTTTATGCAACCAAAAATATATTAGTTAATATTTAATTAATATTAACACACTTTTAGCCAAGATATAAACATTAAAAACACCTTTAGACATTAAATGCTAATTTGACATCAATGACAATATTTCTAACACATTCAACTTTGAAGATGGTTTCTTACAACTTGATTGGTAATTTTGGGCTTAAACATGATTCCCATGGTATCTTATAGGTTCAAAAATCATATTATCTTTATTTTTAACCCACTACAAGAAATTAAAACTTATGTAGTTGATAAACTTATCTGCAACTTCATTGGAGCTCTAATTAGAAACATGATTATTTGGCCTATAAAGGCTTAAATGAGATACTAAGGATTTTTTAGAAAGATAACTTGTGTAAGTTTATGTTTCATAATGAGGATGAATTTAATTATCCCTCTAACACATGTTTCACTCTAAAACTGATCAAATGACCATCTCACAAGGATAGCAACGAAAACCTATTTTATTTCATAACTACATTCCTAGAATGAATTAGATCATGAAAAAAAATTAATAGGTCATATTTTACCTTTAAATGAATCCTATAAAACCATTCTTTCTCATTTAATTTTTAAGTGAATAAACAAGGGAAAACCTGGGCCTTGTTTGGATCAGTAGGCCATCTAGAAAACCCTAAACTATTAGTGATTATTCATAAAGATGGGGAGATGAAACACACCAAAAATTACAAAAATTGGAAGGAAATTATGGTATATATTATTTAATAAAATATTTTTTCCCAACTCTCTCTCTCTCTCTCTCTCTCTCTCTCTCTCTCTCTCTCTCTCTCTCTCTCTCTCTCTCTCTCTCTCTCTCTCTCTCTCTCTCTCTCTCTCTCTCTCTCTCTCTCTCTCCCTCTCTCTCTCTCTCTCTCTCTCTACTGTATCAAGTGAAAATATGAGGCTCTCCTAGAATTGTCCCAAACTGTCCAAAATGGTTTTTCCTTAGCATGAAGAAAAAAAAGTATGCCTATGAAATACAATAATTTTTCAAGTTTTTTTAGGCTATAAATGACCTTTAATTCCTTATATAAACCTTATAAAATACTTGGACCTCCATTAATGATAAAAACCCTATTTCATGCCTAGTTTGCAGCTAGTAGGTTTTCCTTACCTCTGCTAGTTCCTATGCAGGAATATAATTTTATGGGCATATGATGGGATATTATGGACACCATTTATGCATTCATATGATATTTTATCCCTTTCATATAGAAAATACTCCAAAAACCCATTCTATCAAAGCTCCAAAAGGCTCCAAACTACATCCTTTTGCTCTCAAACTCCTTCCCTCCACTCCATATGATCTCAAATGATCTTAAACATGTATAAAATGGTGAAACCAACAATATTGAGGTGGGAAGAAGTCAAAACCAATTTTAATTCCTCAAAAATTCACTTTTTCACTTGAAATTTCTATTTTGAGGACACTTAAGTCATCTAATGCACTTTTGGGGTTTTTTTGAGCATAATAGCTTATCTAGGCCTCATTTTTGGCTCGTTAGAATATTTGTGACTTTTTAAAAACCTATTTATTTCCCATATATGATCTTACATGTTGAAAACCTATTGGATCCTTTAATTTCAGTTCCAGACCTATTTCTAGGCCTTTTCCTTAAAATCACCAAAATCACCTTAAAACTTGCTTAAAGGGTTTCAAAAGATTACAAGTGACATGTGGTAGGGTCATGAGTTTTATATCCTTATTACACAATTGGATCACTCACTCAACCATAACTTTTCTCAGCTTCTTACAACACACCAAGACCTCCTACAATATTGCACTACACCATTAATTTAGGACCACAAAGGGACTAGTCATGGGGGTAAAAGGTTACTGAAAGGTCCAAGAGAGTTTCCTGATCCTTATAGGCAAAAGTTTTGTATGTAGGCCAATTTTGGCCAAAAAAACCATAGTTTAATATAATTATATATGTTTGCATTTAATTTATTGTAAGAGAGATTCGGATCTCTATTCTACTTTGAACATATATGTCTTTATATTGTGATTATTCATTTTTGGCTATACACTTTATTTATATATTTTACATGCATGATTCACATGAATTTTATAATTGGAAATTATAAAATTAAAATTTTCTTCAAGGATGAGATAAACCCTTCCCAAGCTTATATATGCTTTTATCCTCCCAATTCCAAATGGAGGATAATTTTCATCTATCAAGATAAATAATAAATTATACATATTATTCTACAAGTTTACATGGACATGAAATATTTTGTTCTTCAATAAATCTATGATTTATTTAATAATTTCCATTATTATAGTATTTTAGTCTTTGGGTTGTCTATAAGTACTATTTGATCTATTTATTCATATTGTGGATTAGTTTATTTGAATGATTTATATTTGATAATCATAATTTCCCTTTGTAGATGTGTTATTGCAGTCTTAAAAATGCAAAAAACTTTCGTTACAAGCATTAAATTTTACTATGAACTATTCTTTTGGAATCCTAATTATGTTTGTTCATTTTTGTGCTAATAGTAACTTTTAGAAAGCATTAGTTGTTTGTCTACTTGTTCAACCCATAGTTTAAGACCTAGTTTATAAGGGTATCTTAATTTGATTCACAAACCTTATTTTCTACTCTATCCTTCCTTATTTTTTTGTCCTTCCCAATTTAGGTTAGATTCACCCATCCACCCATCTCAATTAAGTTGAGATTCACATCATATCCAAATAATATGAGGTAAAAATTTGTTTTGTTCATCACTATTCCACCATCACGTTTTTAATGAAACCTAATATTCCAAAACTCTTTCCTTGAAGTGAATCTTATTTCACTAACCTAGAACATTAGAGGATACCTTATAAGTCTCCCTGGTATGCATAAAACCCACATAAATATGTACAATGAGGTACCAATCAGAATAAAAGAGGTGTGTATCCATGTCTAAATAGAGGAGATACATTTTGAGTCTACTTCTTTTTAGGGAAAGGCCCTTGTGTTAACTTATATCCAAGTTTCATAATTGTCAAGTAAATTAAAGGGATAAATTGTATATCCCCCTTCAATATATCCAACTTGTCATTACACAACTATAATATGATAGCTAACTTATGGCTTATATGGTTAATACCATAGCTACTTGTTATTTAAAAAATCCTCCACATATGGAATATAATCCATATATTAAACAATAAAACCTATATCATTTTCCTAATCTCCCATAAAATGTGGATCCTTATATGGATCCTCAATAGAAACATCTCATGGATCCATTTTTATAAAATACCACTCCACCAAAATTATTGCCAAATTTGCATCAATTTCTTCATTGTTCCCAACACCTTCCTCTTATTTCCCAAAAAGTCCCTTTTTCTAATTTGAAACATAAAATTACCGATAATTACAAACATCCTTCCTATAGTTCATAAAAATATGTTGTCGATAATTCCCAATACCTTACCTCTAGTTCGCAATAAGTTTCTCTTAACACCCATTATACTTATTCTAATTCACAACAACATGTTATTAACAATCTTCCATTACAATAAACCCATATGAAATAATAAGTTGTAAATCCTCCACATAGATAGTAGGTTGTGACTAATCTTCAAAAAAATACCTATTACTACATAATCCATCCCTTCTAATAAAAAAATTAATAATTTCCAACAAAAAGTTCAATTGCAACATGTTCTTACATTTAAACAATATTTTTTTTTATATTGACTATAAAGTCCTCTAGCCCAATAATGTTTGGTTAATTTAACTCTCAATACTAATCAATAGTAATATGTACCCTATCAACAAAATAATCTTGGTTATGGGATGAATAACTCCAATAATTCAGCCCAAAGGGTATTTGTTCCAACTTATCTTGATCTTAATTTGTCTAGTTATCCAAATCGAACCAATCTACCTCTAAATAATAAATAAAATATACCTCCTCTCTCCTATAATTCTCTCACCCTCAAGGATTTTTAGGAGATAAAGGATATTGTTCTAGGGCTCCATGCAAGAAATCAGGTTGAAAAGTATAAATTTGAGGAAATATGTCCATATCCTTTTGACATGAACATCCTTCAAGTACCTTTTTCATCTCAGTTTTAGGTACATAAAATATATAATTATAAAGGAAAGGGTGATCCAAGAGAGCACATGAAATAGTTATTTGTGGCTTGTCAGGAAGTAGCATATAGTAGTGTATATTTATTTACTTCACTTGTTTCCACCTAGTTTAGGTAGACAAGATTTAGAGTGGTTTTTTCACTCTCTAAAATGATCCATCATCACCTTTGATGATTTAAATAATAAAATTATAAATCTTTTATCTTACAACATAGATCATGATTTGACCATGATTGACTTGTGTAGTCCTAAAAACATTGTGGGGAGATATTTTATGCTTACCTACATTAATGGTGAAGTTTGGTTAATCACTTACCATGGAATCTTCCTAACAAACAACTAGTAAATATTTTCACTTCTAATTTTAATTTAGAGGTGTATCATAACTTGATACTCCATTGTGTTGACACATTTAAGGAAATTATAGACAAAGGGGTGTTGATTGAGAAGGAACTTATCGACAAAGGCCTAGTTAAGATCTATTTTAAAAATCAGGCACATGCTCATGTTCCATCACAATAACAAGATGGTATATATAAGTATCCCAAAGCCAACTATAAAAATAAGAATGTTGTAGGAAATGGAGTAACATAATCAAGACATGTAAATGGTCCAACCACATCCTATCCAAAATACTCCATCTAATCCAACTGTTATATTATAAAGACATCCTATTTTAAGGAGTCAATATCAGATTAGATTCCTTAATGATCTTGGTGAACTTATTAAGGTAGTATTTCATAATTTAATTTCAGCTAACATGCTCATCTAGCCAAATCCAAAACCTTTTCAATAATACCAACCTAAACCCCAATGGTATAGGGATAATGAGTATTATAATTTCCATCATGTCAAAGTCCATTTAATTCATAGATGCATGCAATTAAGACACTTAATTTATGATATGATGGATCTTGGTGACATGGAGTTGGATAGCATTATTTATATGTTCAATAAAACCATGGGTATGTATAAAATCCCATTTTTGAAACACAATGCTAACAATCAACTCCAATCTAGTAATCATAATCAAAATCAAGGGTATGATGAAAATAAAAGAAATCATAATTAGGGTCATGATTCCCAAGACAATAAAATTAAATACCATGATGTCTCATATAACTACAATAATGTCATAGGTCATACTACTGATAACCATGTAACTACCATCAAAATCAATTGATCCTTTTTGTCACCCCCTCCTTCATACCTTAGTTTTTATTTTCCAACATACAATATCATTTTCATACCTTGACGCCCATAGGTCACTATCTTAGGTCCTACACAATATTCCTCTAATTCAATTAATCCTTTGCTAGCTTGAAATTATGTAGTCACAACTAGATGTCCTAAACCTCCTTCTTCCACTAGAAAGAAATACAATCTTATGGAATAACTAAATAAGATCCCAATGCAGATTTCTATTCTAGATTTCTTGTGTACATCTGAAGTCCACAAAGAGATATTATATAACTTTATATGATAATCCAAGGTTGTAAATGACATTAAACCTCCCACATTATAAGTACTTATGAGGAATCTATCCCTTGGTAAACAATTTATGTTTAATCAAAGTGACATTTCATAATTTGGTCTACTACACAATGGTCCTCTTCATATTGAAGCCATCATAAACTAATGTAAATTTAAGGAGGTTATCATAAACAATGATTTGGTCTCAATATAGCCACATTAAAATTGATAAAACTCTTGGGGTATACTTTAGAAAATTTATAACTTGGCACCATTACTATCAAATCATATGATAATGTAAAGAGAGACTCATAAGGAACTATTTTTTATTAGTCATCGTTGGACCTATCACCCATGATACCTTTTACCATGTCATTGAGATTAAATTTACCTACAAATTTATTTTTGCCCACCCTTAGATTTATGAAGTACATGCAGTTTCTTCTACCCTTCACTAATGCCTAAAAATTCCCCATTCTAGAATGGAGGTCACTATTCATGGAGACTTATATCCATACTAGTAGTACAAGAATTTAGAAGCTAAATATTGTCCATCTAACCACTATACTAGCATTAAGCATGCTCCTACAAATTATAAGGCTAAATCTCTTAAATCTTCCAAATCTAATTACATTGACCCAAGTAACCTTACATCCATTTTTTTTGCTCTACCTCCCCAAATTTCCTCCCACTTAACTATTAAATAAAAGGGTATTTATACACAAACCATCAACGAGGCATTTCATATTTCCAAATTTCCAAAATATACCAGGTCCCATGGTAGAACCAATATTAATAAAACTCATTATAGGCCTAATATGATATGGTGAAAAAAGACTAGGTATCATCCTTAGGCCCATCTTGTATTTTTTAAGAATACTTCACTAAATCAATCCCAACCTTATAATTTTAAGCATTCTTGTTTTACAATGATGACATTGCCTCTTGTTATCAGAGTGCCAAGTATCCCATTCCTACTAGAATCTTGAAGCATCAAGATTACAAAGGAAAAGGTTTTAGAAAAAATTAACAAGGTATTATTGAGCATGTTTATGCTACTGAACACAAATTTAATCAATATATTGGATACAAAACACCTCGATGTGATCACTCAGATCTTGAGAGTGACACTACATTAGTGTTAAATATGATCCCAATAATGGTGTATAGTCCTATTATAAAACTATGATGAGTTATATAGTGGAAACTTGTTTGATATCAAGGTCATCCTTATTATCACTTTCTCTACTAAAAATACTCTTATCCTCCATTATCATGAACTAATCAATTAGGATCAACAATGTAACATTATACCATTATACTACTTCCAAAATGAAGAAGCATTATCAAAATTATATGGTCTTAGAGATGGTTTACAGATTAGAGATCACAAAAGAGGATTTGAGATATTATTGGACCTTTCCTCCTACTTTAGAGAGAATGTGAACTTTCTAGGCCAAAAATTAAAGGAAAAGTCAAACATTGAGGTCCTTTAGTGTAAACCTTTCTAAGGTGATTTTGAACCAGGGAAAAAGTAAAGTCCCTTGCTGAAAACCTATTTCAAGTGTCAGTGAATGGGGAAGATCACTTATTTCTTAAGGAATCTTAGATTCCTTCAAATTTACATCTTACCTTTGGATAAGATATTGGTGCATAAGAATAAAGGGTAGTTAAATAGTTATCTCACGATTTACCTTAAACATTCATTGAAATGCCATTTCCTGAACTAGGTGATTTAGATTCTTTTTACATGGGTGGACCTAAAGATCCATATTAAAATGAAAATGATTAATTTACATTTGTTCTTACTTTATTATAATATGGTTATAAAATATTAGTGGAAGACACAACAAAGTCTAATATTGGAATAATAGATGTTCTCAAAATGGTTAAGCTTGGTGTGTCCCTCATTGTTAAGCAACATAACTTCATTACTACCATTCTATGAGAGTTTACCAACATATTTGTATGGTCTTATGTGGATATGCCTAGGTTGAATATATCTTTGGTCATACACCATATTTTTTTTACACCTGTATGCTAAGCCCATTAAACAAAAATTATGGAAAATGCATTTATAGGTTAATATACTAGCTAAGAAAGAAATGGAAAATTCTTTAGGGCCAGATTTATTCAATAAATTGATTATTATAAATGTATATATAATATTATTTCAACTATTAAGAAACTATAAGGCATTAATTTTTATATTTATTTTAGGGACATTAATAAATATTGTCTGAATACAAATTTCCATTACTAAACATAGATATGATTGTAGATTCAATATTCAGTTATGAAATGTTATCCCTCATGGATGGTTTTTTAGGATACAACTATATGGAGATTACACCATGATATCAACACAAAAAAACATTCACCACTCCATGGGAAACATTATACTATGAATTTATATCATTTGGCTTGAAAAATGTTGGTGCCAGATACCAACATGCCATGAATGTCATATTATATGACACAATGCATGACATTGTTGAATATTATGTTGATGACATTCTATGAAAGTCAAGAACATAGGTCACACATCCATAAGTTTTATGGAGGATATTTGAGATACTTTGTGAATATAAGGTGTGCTTCAACCCAAAGAAATGTGTCTTTGGGGTCACCTCAAGAAAATTGTTAGACTTCATTAATTCTCCATGGAATTTAATTCAATCAAGCTAAGGTGAAGTACATCAAAAAAATGTTTTCTCCTAATTTTAAATAGCTCTATGGATTAAAGGGCAAAATCCAATCTATTCATCACTTCATTTCATATTTTGTTGATCACTACCATCCTTTCACTCATCTCTTGAATAAGGTCACTAATTTTTAGTGGAATGTCAATTATCCAATGAAATTTTAGCAATGAAAAACATATTTGGAAATCTCACCATTGTTGGTCCCAACAACATCAATTAAGTTCCTATTGATCTATATCTTAACTACTAAACATGCCCTTGGGGTACTCTTTTCCCTACATGATGAATGTGGAAAATAACACATAGTATACTATCTAATTAGGAAACTAGTCACCTATGAACACAATTATACACCTATTGAAAAGGCATGTTTGACATTGGTCTTTACATTATATAAATTCTTACACTATATGATGAACAAACAAACCATTATCATTGTAAAGGTTGATCCCCTTAAATATATTCTTTCTAAAGGAGCATTGACAAGTTGTATGGCTAAGTGGATTATGGTCTTCAATGAATTCAATATTGAATACACTAATCATAAGGCCATCAAAGGGAAAGTCCATGTAGATCAACTTGACAAAGAACCTTTGTTATATGTGCATCCTTTAATCATGCTTTTCCTAAATGAATCTATTTTACTTTTGTAAGATTCATGTCAATGGATGATATAATTTGATGTTTCCTTCACACTCATGGTTTTAGAGCTAGTATTTTATTCATTACTCCATAGGGAGATTTCATTCCCAATTAAATCTAAATTGATTCCTCATGCACCAATAATATTTCAAAATATGAGGTAGTCATTATAGGGCTCCACCTAGTAGTATAGTGGAATATTCAATAATCAATTATCTACAATGATTCATAATTAATAATAAACTAAGTTATAAACCAATATCAAACAAGGGATGAGAATATTTTACCATACAAAGGTAGGGTTGATAATTTAAAGCCACACTTTAAATGTATCCATTTTGAAAAAATATCTATGGCTAATAATAGATCAGTTGATGCCATAATAACCATTTATTATTTGATACTTATATATTCCAATGTTTGGGAATATTAATTCCTTATTAAAAAAATTCTTATGTTAGCTTAAAATCATCCCAACATTAAAATTGTATTTTATATTATTGGTCTTGATTCCCCTTGGTATCAATATGTATATACCTATCTCTAAGACCACATTCTTCTTGATAACCTAACACATAACCAACATAAGTTATTTATTCATAATGCATCCTATTATACTTTAATCAATGGTACACTCTATCATAGAGGCTATCATTGGATGTTTCTTCCATATTTAAACTCAGGTGAATCCGAATTAGTAATTAAAGACATGCACAAAGGGATTTATGGGAACTATACGATCAGAATGGTCCTTACCAATAAAATCCTTAGGACAAGATATTATTGTCATACAATGGAAGGAACTTCATTACTCAAGTTAAAAAATGACTTACTTTGCAAAAACATGGTGATATAATTCATGCTCCTTCATGATCACTCCACCCTATTACTTATCCTTGGTTGTTTTGTTCATGGGGTCTCGATCTCATCATCAAGATAAACCCCACTTATTTAGATGACCATAAACATATCCTAACTACCATTGAATTCTTCATTTAGTGGGTTAAGGTAATCCCCCTCACATAATCGGCAAGTAGATTTCCAAATTCATCCTACACCACCTCAATTATCATTATGGCATTCTTATTCCATTATATCTTATAATGGAAAATAATTAAAGAAGAAATATGTTAGAACATTCTATACAAAATTCCATTTTCAACACAAATAATTTACATGAAATTACCCTCAATGTAATGGCTAAATTGAGGCATTTAATAAAATAAAGTTGAAATACTTAATATGACTATTAACAAAGCTATCTGAGATTGGAACTTAAAATTATTTCCTACCTTATGGGCCTACTATACCAATGTTTCTAAACTTATAAGTACAATACCCTACTTCTTTGGTTTTGGATCTGAATCCATTTTGTTGATTGAGATTGAGTTACCTTATATAAATATTTAATTTTAATGTATAATTGATGATACAAATTATAGAGTTTCCACATTTCAAGCATTATAAATATTTAATTAAAAATGGCTAACCAATTTGAGTCATCTCAAAGTATATCCGAAGTAGTGGTCCCATAGTTATAACAATCACATAATCACAAGAGAGTTTGAAGTGAGTGCTCTTGTCTTAAAATAAAATCATAAAAATACTAATGTTAATTGTGAGAAGAAAGGTAAAATTGAGCCAAAATCATTGGGCCCTTTCATTTTCATTGTAAATTATGGTTTTGTGGTATACGTATTAGCTATACCAGAAGAATACAAGGTAGATGATCCCATGAACACTATGCATCTCAAGACTTTTTATGCTTAACTTTATTTAAAATTATGTACTAAGATCCCATACTTAAGGGGATTTCCTTAAAGTCATTTCATATTTCTCTTTCCTTATTTTTTTATTATTTCACCTAGCATTATATTTCCCCCATCTCCTATTATTTTATTGATCTTAATTACAACCTAAAGGTACTACATGGGACTTCAATAGGATGTTCAATAATCAACTCAAATTTGGTCATCATTAGCACATCCTTGTAGTTATAATCTTAGAACATCAAAATCATTTTAGCATTGTTTCCCTTAGGTTAAATTTTAGTGTCCTATGTATAAATTAACTTAGGTTTTTTTGGTGAATTCTTAAGTATGTGTTTTTAAATTCTGGTGAAATTTAATAAATGATGTTTAGGTGTGAAATTAAATTGACATGGGAAATGTAACTTGTCATAAAAGGTATGCTAACATGTGACTATATGAAAAAATCACAGATAGATGGTAGAAGTTTTCTTAGATGAGAGGCCTTTATTGTTGAATGATAGGAATGTCATCGCATGACAAAAATAATTTTGAATGATAGGTCTACTATCATTTTACACCTAAGTTATCATGCAATAATGTTTCTATCATTCGATAGTATCATTATCTCTGAAAAGAAATGTTGTCACTCAATAACATTATTTTCACTCAACAACATTGTTGTCATTTGAACACATAGGTGACACTCGAAAACATAGCTATTACATGAGACCATAGCTATCCTATGATAGCTTTTATGTAGAATGATAGTTATGTTACCAAATGACATCTATGTTGTCTCATGGGTGACAATGTTTTAGGTAAGTGAAAACTATGTTGGAGAGTGAGATTAACACTTATAAATGGTATCTATATTGATATGATTCATAAATTTAGTCCTCGAATGATTATATATTACATATAATGGCGAATAGGATTTTATTGACTTTAGATTGAGTGGTAAAAAATATTTATTTATATGAAATTTATTTTAAATAGCAAGAGAGATGACTTGAAAAAATAACTTACACTCAGATAATTTAGGCAAATTTACATTGTTCACCACCCAATAAAATAGCCAAATGTTAATATATAAATTCAAAATATTGATGGATTAATGAAAAATAACCACTAAAATCTATTGTGGTTTCCTTTCTTAGTTTTCATTAACACAACTTATTTTATCTCTTTGATGATCCTACATTCCCATTCCATATCACTTATTTTACATTCTAATTTATTGTTGAATAATATTTCTTTCGTGTCTCAGTTTTGTTGTGGAATAGTGGTCCTTTTGCATTCCCCCTCTTTAACCTACTCCATGATCTCACCTTTTTTTGAGATTCCCTATTGTATTTAGTTTATTTTTTATTTGAGCCCATACCTATGTTTTTTTCCTTTGTTGTATGGTTCCTTGTACATTTATTTATATTCCCTTGTGCATCCTAATTGCATAATATTCTTATATATCTTAACCCAAAAAACCAATAACATTCAAAATTTCCAAGAATACTAAAAATAAAGAAATAAAAAAAATCCAAAAAAGAGATATAAATCCATAAAAACTTTGCACAAATTTTAAACCTATTGGATGGTGGTTTTCCCTATTGGTTATGTTATGAGTGTCACTATTTTAGTATCATGTGGATAAGACTCCCTTTTTGCATTGTACATATTATGGGTGGTATCCCTCTTATTTGAATCATGACTTATCTATTAATTTTCATCAATCATGATCATTTGAGCTCAAATTTTTGTTATGCCATTCCTTTAGGTGTTTGTCTATGTCTTGGGTGGTTTCTTTCATTACACAATAATCAATTTCACCAATAATGTTATCCATTCATTGAAATCCCATTTATGGGAGAAATATAATGGCTTGAGGTATTTTTAGACTATGTAGATAGCACTCAATTACATGGAGTTTCTGAGGTCAACTAAACCACCATTATCCCATGCTCTCATTATTTTATGAGTCATTTCTTCCATGCTCTCTCCATTTTGTGAGTCATTATCCATTCTAGTGGGGGGATAGGTTTTACCTTTCTTAGCAACCCCTTGTGAATTTTGTATATACTTATTTATAAATTCAAAATAATCGAATATTTCAAACCAATCAAAAAAAATTGATAACTAAAAAGGCCTAAAAATTAGAAAAGGCTTAAAATCTCCATGGGAGATATAATGCCACAAAATCCTAAACATTTGAAAAGGTTTAAAATCTCCAATAGAGATATAAATCCACATAATTCAATACATGTGTCTTGTCTTAATCTAGTCATTATCCATGATTTATCATTGAGCCACTCATTTTATCAACCATTAGGATGTGCCCTTCCTAAATCCAGCCTATTGGGGAAGATTCATTATTCATTGTAATCATTTCATCCATCTTGATAAATGTATTTTACCTCATGGGATGTTACCTTACCTTTCATGTATCCTTTCTTGGGGCCACCATACTTTTATCTTTTCATTGATCCTTCACACGTGGATTTTTACCTTGTTAATGACAAGATGGTTTCTATTGATTTTTATTTTCCATCTCTGTGTGTGTTTTTTTTCTTAAATGCTTACTTAGTTTATTTTTTGTTTTATTTTTATTATTTCTTGACTTAGTCCATATGAGTCCATGGCATCATTACTTGTGCTTGTACTTGATTCCATACATTAGCATAGGACCACAATTTCATATTGATTTTTCCAAATCATGGTGTGTTTATGTCATTTATCTATGGGATTGAGAGTTGGTCCTTATGCACATCATGGTTAGGTCATTATGGTGTTCTATATCATGGTTCATATCATTGTGTGTTATATTAAAACTCAAGTTATTGAGGCTTATCTATAATTTAGTATTATGGTGGTGGTTTATCCCCTTGTAAAATCATTCATTATCTAATCACATAATTTTGCTCATCTTTGACCACATCACATCATCACATTTTCCATGGTGAAATAAAAACAATTGATCATTATAATCATATATTTGCTTATTAAGATGCACATCTAAAAGTGGGAATGTAAAAAAAAAAGTCATACACATTTTTCAAACATAGGACCAGATCATATATTATATTATTTTGTACCATTTTCTACCATTTTGGGATAACTCCACTGGCCTGAGGTCCATTTGGAATATGTAGTTAACATTCAGTTATGTTCAATTTATGGGGTCAATTTAAACACCATTATATCCTTATTCTTCAACTATTATTGTGTTATTACAATCATTTATTTCATTACCTTTGAGCATTCTTTTTGTGCCCATTTTTTATGGCTTCTTCATTCTTTGAAAGTTCACTATACCTTTGTACCTACATTTGTGTCATTCATCATATGTTTAATATGTGTAATAGGTTAATTCCTTGAACTATGCTTTCTAATCAATTAATTACTTACTCAATTAATTTTTCAAAATGGAAATCTACCCTATGAGGGCAAACCAATTAATTCAATCAATGATCAAATCCACACTATTGAGTAAAATCATTTTTTCAATGATCAAATCTACCCTAATGGGGAAATAATTAGTCAATAAATCCTCCCTCTTTGGGGTGATTCAAAAATTTAGTCTTTATTATAATTTTAAGTTCACCATTTTCCCCCTATTTGGGGTAAATCAAAGTGTACATCTTGTTTAGAGATAGATAATTACTTAAGGCTACAACTTTCACCTTCTTTGGGGCAAATAAAACTGTGTTGATTTTCTTGGGATGCATCCTTCCCACTTCTTACCCCTTTAGGTAAAATAAATTATATTATCATTGGAAATAAATGTGTCTAATCATTATCTCATAAGAATTAATATCATCTATGGGCTAATGTCATTCTTCTTCTTGTCCATTTTCTTATTTCTGAGGGCTCGTCCATCAAAAATACTTTTTGGCTAATCTCTCAATGGGATATCTAGGGTATCCCAAATTTTTTTTGGGGCATTGTTAATGACCTAATTTTTAATAAATTTAATAATAATCAAAAAAATGTGAACACATCATTTTACTATATTTATTAAATAATTTTAGCAACTTTTTTATTATTTGAAAAGACATTACTCCACTTGTGTCTCGCAATGCCTTCTCAAATGGGGGTAAAATGTAGACACACAATTCTCATCACTTCCATGTTGAAATTTTAATTAGAATAAATTTATTTTAATAATTCACAAATCACTAAAACACTCAAACTAGTCCACACATTTGACATGTGTATTTTAAAACATATTGGGGCAATGCACTGTAACAAATTGTCAACTTTGTCTAATTCACTTTGATCCAATTTTTTATTTTTTAAATGATATTATGGAGTAATTAACTAAGAAAAAATATTCAAATTTAGATATTTATTAAAACAAATGGAAGCTAATTTAGATTAATTATTGCATCAAATCAACTCAAATGGCTAAGTATAAAATCCATATAAATTAGCTAATTTATAATTATGAAATATTCAAGTATTCAAGAAATATTTAATTGTAACATCATCATGACATCATGTATAAAGTTTTCAAGCATTAACACAAATGAAATAAATATAAAAATTTGGAACCCATGCTCAATAATGCATACTCAAACCACAAATATTAATGGCATTAACTATCCAAAATAGATTGAATTCTATCCACACATCTTAATATTGATCCAATGGTCACAATAAATCTAAATAATATATACATAGGAGACTCACCTTATGCATTCAATGAGCCTTTAAGTGTATAATTACTATGCATAAATTTATCAAGAACTTCAACATTTCCTCACATTTATCAATAAAAATCATTCATAGACAAGGGGATATGTCATAAAAAAGAACTTGTAACATTGATAAAGACTTTTATATCTACAATCTAGGTAGAAACACTTGAAATACATCTTGGAGAATGAATCCATTAGAAATTCATAGATTTTGTTTTATGTATTTATATTTGTTTTTATCCTCCTAAAAATTTCCACTACAAGGGATCATGATTAAGATGTTATGTTTATCATTTTTGGGGGGTTTAAATTAACTAATCTCTCTTGTACTCATGATCTAAAATTAAAGTGAAAATAAGATTTTTTAATGTTTGATTTAAGTCATGTAAGTTTATATTTAGTGAGAGAGGTTCTCTTTTGAATTTATTTAAGGATGTGAAAAAATAGCCTATTCAAAGATATGAAATGGTAGATAAACTAGGAAGAGTGCCATGATTAAAATACTTCACAAATATTTTGAAATAAATACAATAAATATTATATATGATAGAGATTAAACAAAGTGGATAATTCATTACAATTGAGTAAAAAAGAATAAATGTTGGAGATGTTGATATCCATAAGAGAAAATTAGGATGTCTTGGAGAAAGGGTGAGGAAGTACGGATAAGATAACAACAAAGGTCATGGTGAAAGAAAAAGGTAATAAACTATTGTGTGATAAAGTAAGCCCAAAAAACTCATGAATTGGATAATGTAGTTGTAAATATTTTTTGAATATTAGTGTATTAAAGAGATATAGAGGGTAAAGGTTACAAAAAATAGGTTGTATGATAAAAAATTTATGTATTGTATACATATCTAAGAGAAGAGACAAATAAAAGTAAATAAAAACATGAGAAAATGGGAATATATGGTTTCTAAGATGATGGGGTATGTTGTGCACACAAAAATGTGATTAGATTAATTGAAGAAGCTTCATGACTTGAGGCTTGAGAGAGAAGATAATAATGTTATCTTTAAATACAGTAAGGGAGTGAGGTTTCAATGTGAGAATCCAAAATTTGAATTCAAAATAATAAATGAGAGATAAATATATGATATCTATAGAGGAAAGAATCCTCAGGGAAGGGGATGTAGATGTCATATATTGTTCATTTCAAGAAGAATACCCATTAATATATGATGGGAAAGATATTCCATTATCCCATAAGTGGGAATATGTTGAATTATCCTTAGTGATTTAAGAAAGCAATTTTATATTCATATTTTTTAGGGAAGGAAGGTTGTGTACAACCTAAGAAAGTTACATGTTTCCTTGAATAAAAAATGGATGTGAATGAATAGGATAATCAATAAGTGTTTTAAGTTTCCATGGAGGAATTAATAGAAGTGGATGATGTGAAAATGAATTCACATAATTTGATTACGGTTGAAGATTATCTATGTGAGGAATAGGTAGTGAATCAAGTGAATGATGAAGAGAGGACAACTATGAAAGTTTTTAATAATGGGACTTTGGTAATCCATCAAGTGAGAATAAGTTATGGTGAGAATGAAATTAAAGGAGAAGACTTAGATAACATGGATATGAGGCATTATGAATAAATTAAAGAACTATTTATGGGAACTCTTTATTCCCTTAATGTTTTTGATATATATGCATGTCCAACAATGGATAATATTTCAAAAGATATACAAAAGTGTGGTTTGGTCCAACATGATCATATGTATGAGAAACATAGAGAATAAGTGGAAACATAGGAATTTATTTTATAGAAGTTAGATGTCATAGAAAATACTATCACAAGATATATTTGAAAATATTATAAATGTGAATAAGGTCACTCATGTGACATAGAGAAGAATGAGATAGATATGGTGGGTATGATTTGGCCAAGGAAAATGATAGATGTATGTAATGGTGAATATATGGGAAAAAATCACATAGGTATTAGATAAAAGACTCTTATGAGTCAAGGTATTTAATTTTTTCATATGTAAAATAGTAGTGAAAATTTCTTTGATCATGGCATGTATGTGATGTCAAATAAGGTGACTGAAGGAGAGAATAATCAACCAAGAGTTGATGTAAATATGAGGAGAATATAAGAAGACAATGATAAATTGGAAAAAAATAGTTTTATATTAGTAAAATCATGTGTATAAGAGTATGATGTTAAAAAAATATAATTGGAAGATGATGTGATTGAGAAAATTCTATACAAAAATTATAAGCACATGATGAAGAAGATGAGGAGAATATTGAGAAGCTAGTATGGATATAATTCTAAAAGGAGATGTATGTTCATTTTTAAATAATGCCAAATCCTAAATATTTATAAGAATAAGGTGATCTAACAGAGCTAGTAGAGTCTTTTAACATAACATTGATTTAAAAAAATGGGATATGAGGAATGTTTAGAGATCGTAATGGAGAATTTGGGTGATCATGTGGATGACCAATGGTATGTTGAGATATTTTACAATCAAGATAGGATTTAATAAGTGAAGTATGAGTCACATGTTTATATAAATATAATATAAGATATGATAGAGGAGATGATCATAGATGGACTTGATTTGTTCAAATCCAACAAAGGCTTCAGAAGTGATGGTTTTGAATAATATAAGGTGGTGGTAGATAGATATATGTGGGGAAAATAATACAAGATATTGGTAAAATGGATATATATATAATTAGAGTTGATCATATGGTTATGTTTACAATCCCAAAAGATAAATAAATATGTAATAAAAATCATCTTGCTAGAGGTGGTTAGATGCATGTGGGTCTGAACAAAAAATAAGGTGGAGAAAAATAATGAAATAATAATTTAATGGATTTAGTCAATTTATGGTGGGTGTAATCCTATAAAGGAGGTAATAAATATTATAGATAAGAATAATATAAAATATTTTAAGTGCAAGAAGCTAGAAATGGAAAAAAAATGTGACAATAAGCTAAAGTACATGGCCTATTAGAAGTGGATGCCATGGTCATAAATCTCAATGGAACATAATTTTTTTCCATTTAATCCATTAATGTGATTAGGATCACAAATTTTAAATACATTATGTGTCTAATGTAGCAACATATAATGCCTAAAGGCAACCTTGCATCAATAAAGAATAATAGTTGTGTGTTTATGAGGTTTCATTGGTTTACTTATTATTTTTCCATGATAAAGAAGATTTGAGATAATAATTGATACTTTATATATTTTTTTGTAATTAATTACATCATACATGATTAATTTCAAGAAGCTAAATGCTTCCAAGTGAGTTTGTTTCATTTCATAATCATCGATATAATTCAATAATCTGTTACATTAGTTGAAATGCTAAAATTAATAGTATGTGGGATTTGGGGGAGATGACATCAAGGCTTTTCACAAACTTAAATGTTATTATATAATTGGACCCCCCTAATAAATATAATCCCTTTCAAAAGTAAATCATCTCATTTGAAGTCTATATGAAAATGTTATGGCTTATGTAAGTTAGTAGAAATTTCATATTAATGTAATTGTAGTCTCTACTGAGCACACATTTTTCAACTATTAATGGAAGTTTAAAATATTAATTTATAGTTTAATTATTTATAGTCTCCATATAGTGGTAGTTTTGTCACTATTGTAATAGTTTAAAAACTACCAGAATGTGTAAACTAGAGGTTTCAACTAAGGGAATTGTAAAAATAATGTAATCCCTTAGAATGACAAAAATTTAGATATCTAATATCTTTTTGATGCCAAGGAATTTCTCCAAAATGAATATAAATTTACATAATATTCAAATTAGAAAGTGAAATGGCTAATGAGAATTATACAAAGGGAGTTATCTCCAAAAAGAGGTGAGAAATAGAATGTTTTGGAAGGTTGTTCTCCAAGAATGGAGTATAGGGACTATGTGAGATGTTATCTCTTATTCATGTACATAATAATCCTATCAAGATATGTTTTATTATGTTGGTGAGAGTGTAAACAAATGTGGAATTAGTTATTCATAATATTTTTATTAATTCAATAAATATTGTGTGTTAGTATTTAGCGTTTAAGTAAGGTTCTTAAAAATGTGTCCATGGGTGAATGTTAATCCAATCATATGGTATTAATGGTATACTTTCATTGGGCCCCTTATTGTGACTTCAATATGAATAAATCTACACAACCATTCAATAAGAATAGAATTCACAATATGATTCTTGAATAATAACCACTACTTCATATACATACTTTACATAGGATATGCTTACTCCATAGGAAAAAAATACTAAAATTATGAAAACATTTAGGATTTTGATATGACAAGATAAAATGTTATGTTAGCCATAAGTGAGCTATGCATATCCTTATATGTGTTATAGGTTTAGCACATAGAAGTATACTTCCATTAAATTCAATTTTATCCTAAATGTTGACTAATTATGGATGCTTATATATTAATTCTTCATCACTTCATTTTTCATACTCATTGGTAAAAAATTTAACCTTGATAAAATAATCCTTAATCTCCCTTATTTGCCACCTCATATTGAGTATCTAAAGAGTATCATGAGGTTGGAAAATGACTCTAACCTCTTCATATATCTCTAGTAACTCATTATGGGTAGATACTCTTTATATAATTACCTTATTCAAGTAGGATTCATGAAATGATATATGAATACAGGAAGACTAATGTAACTCCAACATATATACGAAACTACCAAATTTCTACATAATTTGATAAGGAACATAATACATAAAATATATTTATTTAATCCCTTTTATATTACTTCAAGGAAATTTTATTTTATGGTTTTAGGTGAATAAATAATTATTTATCTACATTATAATCATTTTTTTGTGGTTTTGATCTGCTTGTTACTTGATTCTATTTGGTGTCATCAATAACTTCTCTCTTAGACTCCTAGTTTTGAATGTGTTTTTCAATAGTTTGAAAAATTGGTTGTACCATTAAGTATGAAGTGTTGGATTGTGGTTGGTACCCATACAGTGAAATAATTGAGACATTTTGGATGAGGTATTGAAGGAAGTGTTATAACACCATTACACTAGTGGCAACCAATGAACCCATGTCTCATGTAAAACAAGGGGGGAAATAGAGATAACCTTAAACAATTTTTTTGACCAGATATATTTTACAAATAGATTGAAGATGATAGGATTAAGTATGAGTCATATATGTACCTAAACAATATGATACATTATTCCATTATTTAATTGCTAATGATGATAATATCATAATCACCTCTTATGATCTTGGGGTCCCATGTAGATTATGAATTGTAACCAAAATAAGTATATGCTATTATAATTTCTAAAAATGGACATGATACATAAAATAATATGAAAATTTTATAAGCCTATCTAGGATCACCATGAGGATATTTTCCCCTTTTGACTTAGTAAACATTATTATCAAATCCATGTAAACCTCCTCCCATATTTCACTAAGAATAGATAAAGGTTATAAAAGACCTAGGTCTTAATTTCCTTTAACATTTATTTTGTAACACAACATGAATTTATCCTAAACTTTATTGACATTCTCCATGAGTCCTTCATTAGAAGAATATTTCTTAACTCTTTCATAGTTTTTATAGAATCAAGAATGCATGCCACATTTAATAGATGCATGGAGATATGAAAGAACATTTTGATTTAGGGAAAATTATTGCATAGATATAATATATTATTTTACTAGATTTAATTCTCATTTCACACAAATTTATCTTATACACTAGAATCTTGTTTGAGATTTTCAATACGAAAGTGTGTGTTTGTGTAATTATTCCATTTATATTTTTCCTCTTCCACCCAATGCACATGCCTTATGGACATTGCACATAAGATTCAATCTATTAACACATCCATATTAAATAATGCATCAACACTGTATTATAATTTCCTTTCCTATATATTATATTAAAGTTATATCCTAAAATTTTGGACACCCATATTTGTATTTATTTAAATAAAAACATATGTATTGATATTTTTTTTTTAAAATTATAATTATCTATATTCAAATTTATTGATGTGGGTTTTATGAACACTAGGGAACCTTACAAGGTAGTCTCTAACATTTTAATATCAGTCAAGAAAGACTCACTCCAAGGCATAAGTTGTGGTTGATTGGGTTTTATAAATAATATATTGGTGGAATAGAGGTGAGAAAAGTAATTGTTGACCTCAGATGATTCATATATGACATGGGTCTTGATCTCCTTGAGATGGGTGGATTAACGATGAGTGTAACCTAAGGTGGGTAGGGTCAAAATAAACTCAAAAAGAAAAGAAGGGTAGGGAAGGAAATAAGGTCTATGAATCAAACAAGATGAAACCTTTCTAATCTTGATCTTGAACTAGGGGTTAAACAAATAATTAGGAACTAATTCTTGATGTAAGTTACCATTAGCACATAAACAGATAAACATAGTTAAGTACCCAAGGAAATAATAATATAGTGAACTCTAATGCACATAATCAAAGGTTTATGTGTTTGTAACATTATAATTGTACATCTACAAAGGGAGATTATTATTATTATTAAAAAAAATCATTCAAGTTAGTTAGTACACAATATGAATAACTATACCAAAAGACTATTCATACACAAACAAAATACTATGATGCCATATTGATATAACTTCCTAAGGAACTCATAAATTTGGAGAAGAATAAAAATTGCATGTCAATACAAATTATAGAATAATCCTTATAATTTATTATTAATATAAATAGGAAAAATTCTCCTCTCTTTGGGATCAGGAGGATACAAATATATGGAGGCTTGGGAAGGGGATGCCTCATCCTCCAAGCAAAGTCTAAATTTACATATCCAATTATACAAATATGTATCAAAAATAATGATTAGAGTGAATGTATGAAGGTGAGTACATAAATAATATTCATTGACCAAAATATAATACATATATGCTAATAAATTTGGAACTACCAATTCCAACTCAATTTAGAACTTGCAAACACATAAATATAATTATAGTGGTTTTGATGTGGCGTCGTTGGAAGATGAAATGATTGAATGATAACTCTATAAAAAAATAGTTTTTATCACCCCTTGATAAATAAAAAATTGACCTGTTGGAGTATGCATTAATGCATATCCAAAAATTTTGAACCTTATGACAATGTGGCAACACTTATAATTGACAGTGTACATAGTACTAACCCAAGAAGCTTCTTTTGAATATTTGATTTTCTCAAATAATGAATGAAGATTAAAATTATTTATTGATATTATTAAGATTGAGTATGGAAGCAATAAATATTTTTAAGTCTACATTCATCAACTTTGTATGCTCTACTTTTGATCTCTTAAATTCTTCTCCAAGGGATTCATCCTTAATTATTCAATCTTTGAAAAAAATTATTAACTATAGAATCTCATCATTAGTTTTATAAATAGTTCTTTAAATTTTATTCTTAAATATATCTAAATTATCTTTAATAAATATTTCAAAATTGGGCTTGTTTACTATTACCTAGTATAGGTTATCACATTTATGACCCTCATATTCCTCAAGATCTCTAAAGCTTCATTTTCATGGCTTGAAAAATTATCTATTAAATTTTTTGTTTATATGTTCCAATTAAATGAACCATCCCTCTGTAATTACATAACATAAATCCCATGTAATATCTTAGGTAGACATTAGGTTCAAATGATTGAATGCACTATTTATTGCACATTAAATTATGAATCTAAGCCTCTTTATGAAAACTTTTAATTGGTGTCAAAGTTTTATCACCTTCACCCTCTTAGGCTAATATTCACCTCTAGAATCTTGAATAATATTCAAAATTTCATATAACCTTGTGGATACACTCTGGAAATCATCCACAATCTCTTGGGCACATGAATGATTTGTCTCTATAGTAGCCTTTATTATGATTCTTCTTGGATTTTGTACATCTCTTTCATGGCCTCCCTAGCTAAATCCATGAAAGACCATAAATCCTCTATATATTATGTAAGATCATTTGGATTCCTTTTGGGATTTTTTACCAAAGGAAATACATTTTCCCTTTCTTCCATTACTACCTCCTCTCTATGCCACTTTATTTATCAAAATGGGTGTAAATTATAGGAAACTCTGTAAGGACCAAATTCTTAATATCATCTCTCTGACCTTGTAGTTCTTTAACCCATCAGGCCAAAATAAGTTCCCCTTTTTCTTTAGATTGGTTGGGGTATTTCATAGGTAAGAGGTGGAGTAATTATTATAGGTGGACTTATTACTATAAAAGGTATTAAATCCCTTATTTAAATGGAAAATTTGAGGGGATGCTAAATATTAATTTTCCAACCTAATATTACCCTCTAAGGGCTTATCTCAAACACATACTTGTTTAGGTTTGGGGTTTTCAAAACTATCATTATGGTTGATTATATGGGTGTATATTGTGGAAATGGTAGCTCTAATCAAGTTAAAGATTTTGGGGGCACTGATGGTCTTCAAGGATCAAAAATAAAAACTAAAACTATATCTTCAATATAGAGTCTCTTCTTAAAATCCATTATTTGGGTTGATGTTGAAAGAATAGAAGAATCAATGGAACTCGAAAATGGTGGCCTAGGAATAGTAGGTGGAAAATCTATAGCTTTAGTATCCACAAATTTAATGGAAAAATCAAGATAAGAAACTAACCTATTAATGCTTTGTCTTTATTCCTCTATAAGGACCTATTAGTCTAGTGACCCATATAAAATTTATTCTTCACCCAAGCTTCTTGTTCTTATTGGTTTGGCTCTTTCTATCTCTATGTTTTCCTCTATTCCATCTTGGGCTCTATCTTCTTAACTCCTACATTAGTCCCTTCATTATTTCTACATTTTGTTCTTCATAATTCTTAGGGTAATCAACCAGTGATATTACATGTTTTTGCTCTTCCTCTTATGTTTCCTCAAGGGATTGTTATAGGGTATCCAGATCTAATGATGGTCTTTCTCCACTTGTTGGGTTTTAGAGGATGGGATAATTATATATTTCCTTTGGTAAGTGACTATGGGGGGAATAGGATATGAGGGGGAAGATGAAAATAATGAATGAGCCATAGTAGTAGGAACTAATACTATAGGTAATGGTGAAGTAATGAGAAGTAGAATAATAGTAGTAGAGGTAAGAGTAGATGGAGAGGAAAATGACATAGTAGGGAAAATTGGATGGGATATACTCTCACTTTTTGTGATCCATTAGGATGAACTTACTCAAGGTGATTAAGGGGGAGGAGGAGTAGAGGAAAGATATGAAAAATAACTTTATAAAAACTTTAGGAGGCTTACTTGTGTAACCATAGTAAGTTGAGATAGAGGCAACCAAGAGAATATACTTATTTGTTCATGTGGAGTAGGTGTAGTCATCATAATTATAGTAGTTATGTCTAAAGTTTTGGTGATTAAATAGGTGGAGGTCTGATGAAGACTAAGGAGGCCTCTAATAATCTCTTTCCTAATATGATGATTCTCCTCCATTTGGTTTCTAGGCTCTAACCCTCATAGATTGGTATCTTCTTATGTAGGAAAGGGAGGCCACTAGTGACTCTAAGCCTATTATAATTATATTAAAATTTATTATGCAAACTCTTTGGTGATGTCTAGGTCATATTGGATGTCCTAAATAATGATCATTAACATCTGACTATCTCTCATGTGAATCCAAACTTTAGAATCATCTACATCATTTATAAAGATAACATCATATTTATATTGTTGGTTACCATATCTAATGGTCACCAATTTTATCTACTTGAGGATCTAAATATAGTTACTAACCTTTCCCTTAGGGTCCCATTTTTTGAATTGGGCCACCTTCAAATTGTAATGGGTCATGACCTTCCCCACTAGATTGAGGTTTTCCCTCACCTAAAAATGAAGATTCCTAATGTATAAGGGTGTCTTGTGGTATTTATATTTTTTTCAGGTTCAGTTCCTCATCTAAAATATTATATAATTGGTGGTTAATCTCTTATTATACCACCTTGTTAGGGATTTGGCATGGTAAAAATAAAGGGGGTGTTCTTGTTCCCTCAATTATGCTTATGGTTTAATTTGGGTAGTACCAATAATCTCCTATTTTGGAGATACTCATCATCAAATTATTATATATCCTAGGCATATAAATTCCATAAATATCCTAGTATACTTGAATATAAACCTCCTCACAAATCTTGGTAATTTTATTTCTCAATATGTAAACAAACAATAAATAATAGTCTTCATAGATTATGTCACTATAGTATCATGTAGATAGTTCCCATAGTTCCTTATGAGATATGTGTACCATCCTCATGAATATGTACAATATATAGTACATCACATATAAATTACCATCAACTGACCTTTTTTCATGTTAGAACCTTTTTGCCTTCAATATTACACTTTTAATCTCTCGTTGGGCCATAAGTTTTTCAAAAGTCAAGAGAATATCAATAATAGAACCCATTCTACCTACATTGAGTTATGTTATAAAAGCCATACAACTAATTTATAAGGTCCATAATTACCCTAATACCAATCCCAAATTTTATTATGTTGTTTTAGGAAATTTATTCCTTGGGGTTCAACCTATCTCCTTTCAACAATCACTATTTCAACTTCCCCTTCATAGTATTGTGCTCTAACCATACATTAGCCAAGACCTTATTATAGGCAACCTAGGGCACTATAATCCTAAGGTACCTCTCAAATTCCCATCTTTAAACATATGAAAATATGTTCTTCCCTTTCTTAAGATGGAAACAATCCCTATAGAAAGATCTATTATAGAACAAACCATGAATTAAATCAATGTGAGGTATTACCTTTGGTTTTTTAACTGTGTTATGGATCCCCATGGTCTTAATCGATAATATTTCATCAATGTATTGATTATATTTATGGTATATACAATCATGTGAGTATTATGGCACTATAGATGCCACTACATTCCAAATTTCTCAATAGTAGGGAATCTTGAAGTCCAAGGAGCATTTTTTTGAATATAGTGTATGTGTATTTAATACTCTCAGAAATGGAGTATAAAAAAGGGGAATAACCATGAGATGGTCTTGGGTAATCCATTTAATTAATCTAATGTTGTGTATTTATTTTGTAAAGTACCTAAAATTTCTTATATATTTGATGAAAAACTAGGGCTTTTGGTCGCTTGAGTACTTATAATTATAATGTTTGACTTGTACATTAATGGTGACGTGAATAATCTTTGCTTGTATCTTGCATATATTTCCAAATCCTATGTCTTGAATTCACATTTTGTAATACATCAATGTGAATAATGGCTTTTAATTTTATTCTCATTTGGTTTTAAATTTGACAGTCATCTTTGGCAGGTTATTTCTTTCCATATTAAAAATTTCCATCAAATTTTTGAGCTCATTCATCACTTTAAGATAGGTGTCAATATCTCACTTATAAAACTTTACTTAATTGTAAATTTATTTCATTTTTACTTTGTCCACACCTCTCCTTGATCATGACACTTGTATTCATTTTGTTTACCCTAGGTATTTAGATGTATGATATTGATTTACATGTTCTATAGGCTACAAGTTAACGAGATTGAGTCATATGTCTTTAT
Organism: Torreya grandis; assembly: GCA_037957365.1. NCBI lineage: Eukaryota > Viridiplantae > Streptophyta > Pinopsida > Cupressales > Taxaceae > Torreya > Torreya grandis. The sequence continues at coordinate 511,912 of JARHVA010006450.1, read as the reverse complement.
CTTAGAGCCTAGATTTATTTTTATATGCTTCCAATTATATTTTGTCCCTTTAGGTTCTGGTTTCATGGGATTACACCACATAGCATGATATGGTAATATGGATGTGATTCTTCTATTTTATTCTCAGAGATTGAGTAACTTAGAAGAATCACATCCATATAACCATTAACTTTAATTTCTCCATTTGAGTTTTGATTTCAAAGGATTACACCACATGGCATGATCACAGGGCTTTGGGGTACTCAAAACACTTATAATTGTTTGTGAAAATAAATTCATAATGATTAAATGTGGTGTTACCATGTGGATGTAATGTACTAACCTAGTTGTGGATAAAGTACAAAACTTTTTTTAAACTATAGAGAGTTATTATTAACATGATAGTGAACTTTTTTCCAATATTAAAGTAAAAAACTCATAAATACTTAGGCTTTATGGGGTCTGAGAAATCAAATAATTTAAAAGTCTTTGGAGGAGTTTTATATACACACAAAAATCATAGATACATTAGGATGTAATTTGTATACAAGGGAAAGTGAATTTGATCTATATATCAATCATAGCTTAGAGAAGATAAATCAAACTAGCCCTTCCACTTCTTGATACATTTAAATAATCAAGGCCATGACTAGTATGGATCCAAAAGACCTAAATAAGGTATCTCTTAACATACAATAGCACAAGAGAGGGTTATAAAGCCTCTAGTCAGGAAATACCACATAATAACCCTATCTAGGTTCTATGTTTTATTCTCAAAGTAAATGACAAAGTAAACTAAAACTAATATAGTTCTCATCAAAGCTTTTGGCACAAAATAGGGATAATAAACATAAAATTAAACATGCTAAGAAGAACTCTAATAAATTTAATGTAAATTTAATCCTAATGCATTTAAAGATAAATACATTAAAAATCCATTACTTATGCTACTTCTATCTACCAAAATAGAGGAGTAAGAGCTAGAAATACTTACCTTGAAGACAAACCCAATGATTCTCAATCTATCTCTTGGATAATTATGTTTTTTAATAGGTTTTTGCGTTTTGTAATGATCAAAAATATAGGCAAGCTCTAGGTTATAAGACTTATTATATGCATTCAAGAATTTTCCATAAGATAATATTCTTCTCTCCAATTGTAAACCCTAAGCAATGACTCCTCAAGTAGAATGGTGGAAGAGTAGATTGTAAAGAAGTAAAAATGAATAATTATATCTATTTATCTATAATGAAAATGGAAAAAAGGATGTGTTTATATAGTTAGATCTAATCATAAACCCTTCTAAATTTTTAACTAACACAACTATCCTAGTCGACCATGTTCTTTAATATATAAAGTAGTTACATCACAGATTAAATTAGATGGGATGACCTAGTCATATAACATGCTTATTTTTAAGAACATGGTCAACTCATGTGTCTTTATTCGGTAAATAACAAAATAGATTTTGTCTTAGGTAGGGGATATTTTAGGTAGTGAATTGATTAAAGGACTATGTAAAGGAGGCTTCAAATCTTATAGAAACATATAGTAGAGTTTTTTGTTGGTTTCAAGTGGTGGTATAGGGGATAATAATCTTGTGAAGCACCAACGGTCTACCCATCCCTTTCTTAGTGCACCTTTTGAGATGTGAACTCAAATAAATTGAGACTCAATAGGATATTACAAAAGAGAAGGTATTATTAATTGATAATGTTTAAAAATATTATGTGTATACATATTACCTACTCTAATCTCATCACAAGTCATGAAGTTACAACATGGGATGGTCCTTCGGTAAAAGAACACAACAACACACAATGTTGAGATAAATAAATTGTAGTATTTTAAATCATAAATTAACTGAAAGTAAATGAATAAAAATAAATAACTAAAATGAATAAGTATTATATGAATACCTTAAATTACATTTATCATTACATGTTTATATATTATGTTTGTAGTTTTGAACGTGGATGGCATAGTGACTACTTTTGACAAACCCTAAGGATACAAAACTTAAAGAGCATAAAAAAATATAGTAAAGTCAAGATAATGAAATGTGTATTCATGACATGCTTATAAATTTGGTAATCTATGGTGATAAATTCTAATTTAGGACTAAATGACCAAGCCAAAAAAAATTAGAGTAAATCAGGTGACTAAAAATCTAGGGCTACTAAATGAACAAAAACTCAAATAAGTATACCTTAAATAAGAAATGTCACAAACCAAATAAAACTAAGGATACAATAAAAATTAAAATATAACATCAATGTAAAATCAGTAACAATCCTTTAAGAAATATGGGAAAGAAATGGTAAAACAACAGTGTTGAATGAGTACTAACAATCCTACTCAATCATCAATGGAAAAAGTACATGAAATGGAAAACAACATTGGTGAGTGAGAAGTAACAATCCAAACTCACTCAACAATGGAAAAAGTATATAAAAATAGAAATGGATGCAATTATCTAAAAAAATGAGTGATAGTAAAAAAATTCAAAATAAACTAAGGTAATTCTATAAATGTAAGGCAATGGTGTAAATAAAATAATTCATAGTCACTCAAGCATACTATTTCATTTTAAATGTAGATAAAATAAAAACAAATTAGTACTAACATGTTTTAAAATGTTAATAATAAGGAATATAGAAGTGGGTAAATAGATTTAGAATATAAATTATCTGTCAAGGGAGGAATGAAATGGGAGGTGGGGTAAATGTGGTAAAAATCAAGGTAGAGAAACTCTTTCTTGAAGTCAAGGCACTAAAATTAATTTTGTTAAAATAAGAGGAATTTATACATTAAGAATTCTTAAAGAACTTATCCTAACCACACAAATCTTAGGTTATCAATTGAAGTATGAATATTATCCCATGAAGGCTATATGCATGAAAATTGAAATGGATGTACCTTCCCACAACATGTTCCCCATTCTGTAGGATCACTTACATAGCCATCAGTCTAATGTGAATATTAGGTACTTGTGTGAGAATTTAGGTATCACTATAGATTATTTTAAATTCTTCGATCCCAATCTACTGCCCTAACACACCCCAATGGACCTCGGCTCTATGATGAGGCCAATTTTGGAGTTTGAGCTTTGATTGGAGATAGAAGGTATGATATGAATCATGTCTTTTGATGTGATGTTGAATTTTTTATTTTTCCTTTTGATAATTTATTTTTGTTTTAAATAGTTCCTCTTTTAAATTTTGATGGCTTTTATTATTCCTCCTCCATACAGCTTTAAAGAACAAAACATGGGTGTTGAAAATGACTATCATTTGAAATTTTTGGACTTGGTTTCTAAGGAAAAGGACTTAATGATCATGATGTCTAAGAATATTGTTTATTCATGTGAAATAAAAGTGTTATTTTAACTTTGACCTTGTTTTATACAAAGTGGAATGAAAGGAAGGTAAATCAATGGAAAATGGACATGAAACAATTTGAGTTACTTCAAATCAAAAAAATGTGACAATGTGAAAGGTATTTAATGATAGATAAGTATGATTCCTTATTATGAGAATGTATGTGAGTTCAGGGAAATATGTTAACATAGTTTATTCTGTAAGTTTTAACCATAAAAGAAAAGAAAATTGAGGATGATAATATGGAATCAAAAACTTGTAACCATGTCTAAACATTTTAAAATAAACACTCAGTTTGGTAAAAAGGTTAAAAAAAAAATTATGACGAGAGCCTGGTCCTATCCATGGTCTTCCACTACAACTCATAAAAGAAAAACACGAGTGGGTGTAAAATGAGAAAATGGTAATTGTGAAGAGATTTTGGTCATATCCATGGTCTTACAATGCAACTCATAAAAGAAAAACCCAATTGGGTGAAAAATGTGAAAAATGGTATTTGTGAGGAGATCTTGGTCACATCCATAGTCTTACACTTAAAATCACAAATAAAAAATCCATGTGAGTGTAAAATGCTTTGGAAAATTAAAAAATTATAAAAGAAAGGAAAAAAGTATGAAAAAATGATGTATGAAATAAAAAGGTATTCATGAGTAAAATTGGGTCCTATCTATGGTATTACAATGAAACTCATGAATTAAAAAAACCAAAGGACCAAAAGATGAAACTAAGGTTTGTGTACAAGATAGACTACTACAGATCATTGGAGAAGTCTTGCAAGAAGTGTTAGTGGGATAGTGTATATAAGTATCAAAGGAAGGGGAATACTTAAGAAAAATGTTTTTTTAGAAATTATGAATTAATGGGTTCTTTAAAAACATGACCTTCATTACTTTGTAGATGGTATGTGTTAGTACCAAGAATGTATTTTACCAAATAAGGGGCCTTTTATTTTGGAGAATATTGTCCTTATTTATCATGGGTGTAGAATAATTTTAGGACTAGATCACCAACATTAAAATTTTGAACATTGACCTTTTTACTATGTTGTTTGGCTATGTCAGCCTTGTATTGACAATTATGTTAAAAAGTGGCTAAATGGTATTCATTAAGGTCTAAGGCATGAAGGTGAGCTTCACATAATTATTCATTAGGAATGATAACATGAAGAGATATATGTAAATATGGGATTTAGACTTATAATGATAAGATAGATTTATAACCATATACTAGTGATAATGGTGTTGCCTTAGTGGCAATATGTATGTTATTATGGTAGGCCCAAAGTGCTAGGTATAAGTGAAGATACTAATTAGTGCATGTTTTTCCAATGGTCTTTTGTAAGATTTTGTTAATAATGTTATTATTGATATCATCTTGGCCATTGCATTGTGGATGGTAAGGTGTGGAAAATTTGTGGTAAATTTTAAAATTAGCACATAACTATTTTATGTCCCTATTTTTTAAATTGACACTATTATCAAAGATGATAGTATGTAGAAATCCAAAGTGATAAATTACTTAGTTAAAGATAGATTTATAAATATTGGCTCTCATGATATGGATAATAGGAATGACTTCTAACCATTTAGTAAAATATTTAGTAGTAGTAATGACAAAAATATGACCATCTTGTGACTGAGGTAATTTAATAATGATATATAATCCCCACATGGATAATATCCAAAGAGACTCCATGGTTTGGAGCTCAACCAGTGGTGAATGGATTAAATCATTATTAAGTTGGAAATCATTATACCTTTTGGAAAAGTTGATAGCATATTTTTCTAAAGTGAGCCAAGAGTATCCCATACATAAGCATTTGTGTGTTTTAGCATGTCCACTATAGTGACCACTGTAAATTCCCCCATGTTCTTATTCAGGGAGAGGAGGAACTTATTATTGCATCACATAGTGGATCAAGGTACTTTCTACATTATGTAAATAAAGGGTGTTGTATCAAAAGACATACTTAAAGGCTTATTTATGTATTCTAGTCTTTTGGTGAGAATCTATTTATAGAGGAGAAGATTGATGTTAAATTAATTAGATTATTTTTTATATCATGGATTTTTAAATGATGACAGATTTAATGTGACAAATGATAGAATCATTTGGTTATATAGAGGAAGGTGATTTTATTATTTGGATAAGAAATTGGGTATCATTAAGTACTTGACGAGGATAAAATAGAGATGATAAATAAGTAAGAGAATCAGCTATAGAATTTTGATATCTTAGAATTTTCTCAATGATACAATAAGCAAATGATTTGGCAAGTCTAGTTACCATTTGATGATATGTGATTATATTTTTGATTTTACACTCATAATCACCATTAACCTAGTGGAAAATAAGTTGTGAGTTTCCCAAAGTGTGTAGATATGGGATATCTAAGTCAAGTGTTACTTTCATACCTAAGATGAGAGCTTCATATTTAGGCATCTTGTTAATAACGACAAAATTTAATATAAATGTCAAATGGATGATCTTACCATGTGGGTTTATTATAATACAACCGACACCAGCTCCTTTAATGAATTTTATGCCATTAATGTGGAGGGTCTAGGAGTCTTCATGCAAATCAATGGTAACTTTTGGTAGCTCTTTGATAACTACATTAGATTTAGTAGTGTCAGGAATGATATTGGTATACTCTTGATTATTTGCCTCTAAATCACCAGTGAAAGTATGGAAATAATATTTAAGTGAGATATCTTAGTTAAGACCTTCAATATAAATAATGTTATCATCAAGGAGATTATATTTAAGGTGATTTTTATCTGGTATAGGTGCCACTATAAATTATTCAGTGATAACTTGCCCTTTGACATATTTTTATGTGACAATTAAAAGTTTAAATTCCATCAAGTGGACCATCCATTTGCCAATTATATCTCCAGGTAAGAATGCTTTGGATAATAAATGGTAAAGTGGATCAAAGTGGACAATGACATAAGTGGTTTAATAAAGAATATAGTGATGGAGCTTTTTAACTATGAAGTAGATAGAAAGGAAGTCATGTTCTAATTTTGTATAACATTTTTGTAGTCAATGAGGCCTTGACTATTATAGTAAATGGCATACTCTCTATTGGTATCATCTTTTTGGGTAAGCATTTTCCTAACTAATATGGGGTATGATACATGTATAAGATTAAATGATGGTCATTTTAAGGTGGTCTAAGGTTTAGAGGATGGAAAAAATATTATTTCATGTTATCAAAATATTTTTGGCATGAATCTATTCATTCTAGAGCATTAATTGTTTTGAGAAGGGAATTAATAGAATATATATGATGAGCCATTTCTAAGATGAACCATCTGACTTCCCCAATCTTTCCTAAGTAAGTGTGAATGTTGGGAATGAAACGATGAATGGGAATTTTGACTATAACATTTTGTTTTTATAGGATTGACATCAATGATGTGAATAGAGACTAGGAACCCTAAAAGTTTACCAAATGTGACACCAAAGACACAATTGTATGGGTTAATACAAATTTTGTTTTTGATTAGTCGATAAAAATTGATAGCTAGATCAGTGAGGTGCATTCTACAACTCTAAGATTTATCAATGAGGTCGTCAACATAAGTTTCCACTATCTTGTGCATAAGTTTATGGAAAATGTGAGTCATTGCACATTGATAAGTGGATCCAACATTTTAAAGGTTAAAAGGCATTTTTTATTATATATGATTAAAAATAGAGAAGAGGTTCCCATGCCCTTATAATAAATAATGAAAGATATTCAAATTAAAACAAGAGGTAAAAACATAAGACTAAAACAATACAAGCTATGAACATAATGCAGTCACCAACCAAAATTTAGCCAAAAACCATACAAAATGAAACCAAAAATAATATTAGAGTGGGAATGCTAAAGCAACTATTTTGACACCTCAGAGTCAGAGTATACAACTAGATTGCTACTTCCAAATTTAGTTTTTCTTTATCTTTGTCTCTAATCCTTTTACTTAGTCCCTATTAGGTTTATTAAATCAAACTCTTTCTTTTCTAGAGTGGTTTCCACTCCTCCTCCTTGTCTAGTGATCTCTTCTTCAGCTCCATCTTCTTCTCTTTTCTCTGTTTCTTCTTCCTACTGGGGGAAGTGTTATCAATCTCCAAACATTTTTCAACCCCTATCACCAATCCTTTACCAATTTAAATTCTAACCTCTTCTAAATAAAACATCCCTTTCATATTTTAAATTTCTTCCACCAACTCTATGCAAAGCAAGTGATATATGGTTGCCTTCGTTTGGATTTTATCTAGAATCCTTTCCATGTCAGTCTATTTGTTTCTTGAAGGGGTGGTAGGGTGAATAATAGCCATGGACTTCACCTCTTCAAAGTTATCTTTTGAAATATTTTCCATGGGGGTTTTATGAGAATTACCCTTATCCCATAAAGATAGGGACTCATTTTTAACCTCAACTTCTTGACTTTCCTTAGAATCTTCACTTGATTCTTCCTCCCCACTATGAATATTAATCACCTCATTAAAATATTTTCCTTAGAGGGGTTACCCTCTATGGATAATAAGGAGGATAATCCCATGATGAATAGGGTCTAAGAAGAGATTGTCCTTGAAGGAAGTAATATAAGCTTTGAGAGACTTATATAGAGAAAAGGGGAGACTAATCATATGACCCTTAAAATGGTTCATCAATATAAAATGGTGTGAGAAGAGGATATGTATTTTGATGTAGCAATAGTTTCCCCATTATGTAGTAAATGTTTTTTATGTTGGTCTTTGGGGGCTATGTGAATTTGATTATAGCCTTAAAAACCATCCATAAGTGACAATATTTCATATCATGCAGTTGAATCTATGATGGCATCTATTGAAGGTAATGGGAAATTATCTTTTGGACATGTGAGGTTAAGATTGTAAAAATAAATGCATATAGGAATGACCATGATGAATTTTTTATGAACATGAACAATTTTTGATACCCATTAATATTATTCAATATGTTTGATAAACTTGGCATCTAAAATTTTAATAATTTCTTTATGACATAAGATGGAAATTTTGGGTTGAAATTTTTGTTGAATTTATCTAACGGTTATTGCATCTAGGTAAGTGATGATGTTATGTATAATGATACTAAGGTTAATACCTATCATATCCTCATATGAACAAACAAAGGTTTTGTGATACTTATGAAATATTAATATAAAGTTATAATTCTCTATTGGTGTGAGTTATTTAGAGATAGTGATGGGTCTAGGACATGATGGTGTACCATATTCTATTCTTGTTGTTTATTAAATGAGTATAGCATTTATGTCATATAAATTATAAGGATAATTAGTAAGAAAATAAATAGTATTATTTTTAGGGTCCACACTAGCAGTGAAACTATTAAAATAAGGAGTTTTTTGTTTGATGTTTCCAAGTTTATGATGTTGTCATGGAAGGTGAAGTTTTCTAACATGGAGTACCTTAAGTATGCTTCATCACCATAGAGAATGGGTAAGCATCCATAGTATTCCATGTCTATTTTGAGATCAATTATTTTATTACCATGGAAATCATACTTGGAATGTATTTATTATACATCTATGGCTTTAACATCAAGAGTGATTTTAGGTGTAGGTGGAATTATTCATTGAGGTTGATTTGAATCAACTAGATTGGTAATATGTGTGTTAGGTTGTGTTTTAGATGGAGGTTCAGTTGAAGTGAGGTGGGTAGTGTATGCAATAATAAATGCATCATGTCTATAAGTTAATCCTAACTTAGAGAAGATAAATCATACCATACACTTTTGATTTCAAATTGTGGTTATGTAATCATATGAAGTAGTTATGTAACCAAATTTAGAAATTGTATAACGTTCACCTATAAATAGGGATAGTTCCATCATTTTGGAAATAAATGGTAGAAGGAATTTTTTTAGAGATAAAAATGATCTAAGGAATTAATTGGGTTATTTTTTCAATATAGGGGCCTATATATGCTAGTGCAGAGCCTGGGATCAGGAGTACCCACCCTAAGTCATGGAAATTTTTTAAGTGGATGAGTTAACCATTATTGATCGAGCAAAAATTCTAATGATCACATAAGTGGTGATTGTACCTATTTAGAATAGGTTATTGTGTGAGTTGTTCAGATACTAAGATCATGATAAGAACACTTTCATGTTCCCTCTATCCCTAGGAGAGTGGACCATCACTCTCATGGATGTTTATAAGATTAATAGAATATTAATGATAGGTCAGTTGGTGGCTCTATAAAATGCCATGATTATAACTAAGGTAGTGGTCTAGGCCATCCATTTCAAATATGTAGGCACACTCAACATGGGTGTTAAGTGTGGAGTTTATCTTTATGGGATTCAGGTATCATTGATCCCCAATCTATAGAAGGTGATCATTGGTGTCCTTACCTCCCAACTAATTCAGGATAAGGGTAATGATAAGTTACTATACATATGATTCCCTGTTATTTTATATATTTAGAAGATGGGATTTTAGTTCTCCTGGGGCTAAGATATCATGGATTACATTTATAGGGACATCTACCATGTGGCTCGACTAGGAGAAATCTCGATCAGTCACCTCATGCTCCTCATGAGATGGGCATTCAAAAGTAAAATCTTTATCATAAGAGTTACCTATTATGGATTATGAGGCCATCAAGGACTTGATATGGATAAAAATTACACCCTTTCATTCCTTTCCTTGATTCATTAGGAATTTAATGGAAATAAATCTAATAGCCCTAACCTAATAAGGCATGGTTGGGTAGTGGGATGGGGAGGGTGCTTATCTTGCGATCTCCATAAGGGCCACTCACGTTTGGGATTGAATTTTGTAGTTTGAGGTACACCTAGTGTAAATGTGACTCAATACTTCATAATGGCCTATGTAGGAAACCTTGTAATGTAGGTAATTGGGTATAGAGGCATGCGAAAGGCATGATAAGGATATTGGGGAAGTTATCATAATACCCACTTATGCAAGGGGTGTTGATTACGTAGGTGATTTATCTAGAAATACTACAAGGAGCACTTCCTTAGTAGGTTAATTGATTAGGATGGGGATAAGAATATTAGGTAGTTCCACCACCACCACACTAAGACCCCACATAATAAGATCCTACATAGGAGCAATAACAATGAATAGGGGAAGATAATGAGGATCTTGAGTACATTTATATGAATGAAGACTTGGATTTGAATGAGAGAAAGGTTGAATATTATGAATATGATATAGAATAACATGAAGATGACCCATGTAAACTATTAACTTGTGTATTTTAGCTTACTACTTCATACTTTATTTCTATATTAGATTACCTAGTCAATTTTTTACTTTGAATTTTGTATGACTAGATATGATGTCAATTCTTATACTTTTTGAGTGTACATACCTTGATCAAATGGAGGAATATTATCATAGATAGTTTGATCAATATTTTTTATCAATGCACTAAATAAATAGAGGAGATATGTTAGTTGGCCTTGTATTGCCTACCGAGATCAATTCGCATATTGATGTATTATCTCCATCTTATAATTTATATGTGGTACTGACCATGTTAGATGTAGATAACAATGATCTCTAGGCTAGATCCAAGAGATTAGAGGCCTTAGTTAACATTATGGTATTGGGTATAATTTGGGCTTCTTTTAATTGATGGATAGAAGGGATAGCCTCATAGTGAGGCACTAACAAGAGGAGATAAAGGATCTCTTGGGATAAAAAGATGGTTTCCCAGGGCATTACTAGTACAAGACACTAGAGGAGCCACAACCCTCATCATTATTCTGAATTGAGATTCTCTCATGGGAAGAATATGGGATCTTGACTCATTTTTATATGTCAATATGTATTATTCACTTTTTAATATTTTTGGTCTTGAGATCTTGAGACTCATTGGCTCTCTATGGAGGTGTTTGTATAAACTCGATAGTTAATTTATATAGATAAATTTGGTTTACCTCCTAGTGACTTGTCATTATGTATTATTTGGCTTTAATTTCTATGTTTTTATTTTTAGTATGCACTCTAGATGATTAGGCATGTGATGATATATCATGTATCTCTGTGTTTTTACATAATGTTATGTAAAATGCATATATATGTGAGAATAGTTCATGTATGTAGATAATGTAATGCGATGAATAAATATATGAAAATGTAAATACACTAACATTTTTTTTAGGTGATGACTTAATTATTTTGTTTACAAAACATATAAATGTCAATTTGTAGTAATGGGTGAAAAGGGGAAGAGGTTATATTTGACATGATAAGGAATGAAAAATATAGATCAAAATTTCATAGGAGAAAGGAAGAAAACTTAATCGTTATGAGCAAAGGTACAAAATGTACTTCTTGATAAACTTACAAAATAATAACTTTGTTGGCTTCATCCAGATATAACTAGCCTTGATGGAATTAGTCACTAGGATAAGGTTAAACTTTTTATCATAGGCATGTAGGCAAGATTTTTAAATAAATTTTAAATTGGATAGTTTTTTATTCAATAGTGCTTCTACATTTATCTCTTATTTTATATTTATGACCCCATATACTTAGTCTAATTTGACTAAGAAGACACATGGGCTCATTATCAAAGTCTAGATGTAGGAAAATAAGGATACCTCTCCTCAATTCTAATCCCAAACAAATAGTAAGATGAGATATCTTAACACCAAAGGATAACAAAGGTGAGTAGTGTGAAATATAAATTTTATTTTTCATTAGATTTTGATTTTCATAGGAGTGTCTACATATATATTCAGAAGGCATTTACCCCCAATTCTTGGCCCCATATAGCTATTAAGAAGCAAGGGCTCATCATTGAAGACCAAATAAGGTGAGTAAAATTACCTATTTTTTATCATGTTAATGTTATACTTTAGAATTCATCATAATAAGAGACTCTACCATGGAAAAACTTCTAAACTAGACTATAGGCTATCATTTTCTAAGTTGTGTAAGAAGATATAGGGGAAAAAAGTTTACTTTGCTCATGAGGAATAAGGAAAGATCCAATGCAATTTTTATTTTTATAATGTTTTGTATGGGACAATAGGGTAATTTTATAATGAGATGATATTATATGCTACATTTTGAATGTTTCACATTTTACGAATTAAAAACAAATAATTACTGAACATAACATTTGATATGCAAACAAACTACAAACTATTATAATGGAATGTAAATGAGGGTAATGTGATGGTGAAAGTCTAGATATAGAAATATTTTTTATGAAAATAGTTAATTGATTCATTGAACTAATTTCCATCTAGAGTGCATAACTGATAATCTTTTTTATTCAAGTCTTCAGTCACTAGGTAAGGGCATAACCATTAGGTCTGAATATCTAACATTTTCCTTTCTTTTTGTCAATTTAGCTATCAAACCTAAGGACAAGGTCTAATATATGTATTAGGCACTCATGGGCATTTTTTTTATATTTTTTTCCATACAATCAACATAAGAAATATGATTTTTTATAGTAGCAATGTGACTTTCATATAAAGTTTCTAATTAAACTAGTCGCACCTTTCTATATTAATCATGATCAATGAGACCCTACAAAGAAACATGTAGATATCTCCCTATACCTATATGGAAAACATAACCTCAAATCCAAACACAAATGAGTATGGAGTTTCCCCTTTGGGTGTTTTAATAACTGTCCTATAAACCCAAAGTGTTTGATAGATCTATAAGTGCCAATCTCATTGAGAATCTCTAATAATTTTGATCAATATTGACTTTATGGATTTTTTATTGGTTTTTGGCCATTGGGTAATACAAATAGTTCAAGTGGTTTTATATATAAAATTTATTACATATCTCATGAACCTCAAGCTATTTTAAAGGAGTCTCATTGTCAATAATAATGACCTATGATACCCTAAATCAATAAATGTTTTAGTTCAGAATAAAATTTTCAATGACTAAACCCATGTCAGTTTTTAATGACATAAATTACACCCACTTATTAAAATACTTAATATATGTTATAATGAAATTATTACCATCCAAAGAATCAAGGGATACCTTACCTAATAAATATAAGCCCCAAATGATAAAGGGGCCATTGAGTGACTAAGGGATGAAATTCCCTAGTGAGAATATATATATCATGTGAAAAACTATGACATTTATATAATTTGTGTACATAATTAATTAATCCTTGGTATAGGGTGGCATATAAATATCCCATCATGTAGATTTTATGAGTTGTCACATGACCACCAAAGTGTCCACCATAAACACCACTAACGTAATGAAAGAGGAACTTTTCTGACTACTTATGGTCAACACATCTAAGTAACATGTCATCAAATGATTTATGATAAATAACATATCTAAAATAACATACGTATATGAAAAGATATGAATTTTTTATTTATTATACAAATTTACACCTTCAAGATAAGTACAGTCAATTAGGTAGTTAATGATATCCATGTACTAAGGAGAGGAACTAGGAGTAGGTTTTCCTATGTAGCAGATCAATCATCAATGAAATTAGTATCAAAAACATATCTTACTTATAAATTATAATCATTGAACAAATCATTGATGATCTATCCCTTTAAAATATTGGCTAACATAAGTTAGCTTGAACTTGCTCAATAGTGTGATTAAATGACCAAATTTCCTAGAGAGGTTCAACTAGTTTAGAAAAGTACACAAGGGTTGAGATATAATGATAACTCTTGCTTCTTAATTAAGTATATAATGCTACAATCACCTAGTCAAAAACACTATAGCTATTTTTTTTTTCTTGAGTGTACCATGTCTCATAATTGATGAGGGTGTAAATAATGAAGTAGAAGGCATGTTCATTTCCACCATCATACTCTTGGATGAACATGTAGGTGAGGGAAACTTCAATCACCATAGTGTAAAGTATCAAGGTACTATTGTCCAATATTTTAGACCACATATATAAATTCACCTGGATGGATCAGTTTCTGGAAGTCTTGGTATGGAGTGACTAGCTAAGTAAAGTTCTTGATTGAATGAATTTCCAAATGATGAAGAAGGTCAAATGTCACCTACAAATATTTTGAAACACTTTAATTGATATTAAAGTGTAGTTCATTGACATTTGAGAATTAGGCTTGGAAATAGGTCCAATATTGTAAAATGAAAAAGACCAGTAGGTTCTCATGGTGTTTCAAGCATTCAGGGGCATGAATCAGGTTACACAATGCCTTATAAGTTCATTGGAGCCTTCTAAAGGGATAAAGTATCTTACAAAAGTCTATAAAGACCAGACCATTATGGAAGATCACATAAAAATAAATGGATTATCTTGATTGTGAATTTAATAAGTTCACTTAGGAGGCCTCTCAGAGTCAAAAGATCACATGGACATGGTTTTTTTCATGCCTTGAAAATTCTCTACAAATTTCATATCTTGATGAGTTGTCTATCTCAAGATCTAAGTCCTCAAAGTTGAACAAGTAAAATGAAACATGTGTGGGGACATCAAGTTAAAGATACATTAATTAACTATTTGGATTTAAAAACTCTTTAAAAATTAAGACATGCATAGGGACATTAAGCTTAGGCCTCATAAATTATCTATTTTTATTCAAAAATTCAATCAAGATTGATGGTACATGTTCATGTGTACAAGTCGATATCAATGCTTTGCATCAAAGATTGAGACAAAGATCAATGATGTACGTTCAATCATGAAATAGATATCTAATGGTGAACTAACAAGGGCAGGGTCAGTGGGTCCCAAATATCTAATGGATTGTATTTTATTATGCACCTAAGATTAATGACAAGATTAAAGACAAAAGGTCAAAGAATCTTGAAGATAAGAGAGAAGTTACTAGGTGTCATGACCATGATATCTTCTAGGTAAATCAATGGTATGCATTTAAACCATGTAAAGGAAGATCGATGGTGCACAATAAAGAATATTTAATGGTGCACTTTTAATCACAAGAAATAAAATCCAATGGTGCATATTTAATCACAATAAATTAGATCCAATGGTATGCATTAAATCATGAGGAAGTTGATCAATGATGAGTGAGAGGTAAAAGAGTCAATGTATCCTAAGGATGAATGAAAAGAAGATGGCATGATTTTGAGGAACCCATATCAAGAATAAATGTGACCTAAGGTTGAATCAAGGTAAATATTTCAAAGGATGCCATTGAAGCTCAGTCAAGACCTCTATTAGAGGATTCAATGCATATAGACTCAGTTTTCTTATGTTTTCAATGTCATCTTATGAAGGGAGATCCTTGTGTACAATGGTAGCTCTATCACCATTAAATTTTAGAAGAATAATATGTTTGTTTATACCTAATAAAATTAAAAAATGAAGTTATGCATCTTGTAGTCTTTCATTGACATGATAGCTATAGGAAAACCAATAAATGAGATTGGTTTTAAATCTATAGTAAAAAGTTGCATTCAAGTTTAGAGTAGGTGTAGATATAAAAAATATATGGAAGAGTGACTTGTCTTACAAAATGGCCACATCCTCGATAAGAAGGTACCTAAAACCACTAAAATCAGACTTAGGCATGGCTTTGTGAAGTCTAGGGATATGATGACTTTGTCCTCATAATGATGATCAAAGGGATTTAGGGATTATAGAGTATAGTGGAGAATTTATTTTTTCTTAAATAATTTTGGTCATAATTGGATCAAATATGGATTCGAAATCAAGAAGGATGGTAACTCAATTAATGATCTCAAATAGTGTGCTTGCCCTCTATCTCCCCTTTCTCCTATATCACTTATTCTTTTCCATTTATAAAGAGGAATCTCACTTTTGATAAGAAATTTTCTCTCAATTTTGGAAGAGTAGATAATCTCATTTGATAAGGCTAGACCCTATCAAAATATGTATGAAATACCTCTTAAATTAATAAAGACTTTATTTACCTATCTCTCCCTTCTTAATTGGGCGTAGCACAACTAATGAATGAGAATATTCCATGCCCATTATCCTTCTTTCTTGCTCATTTATAGGCATCTTAAAGTTAGTTTCAGGTATAATTTAGTGTTCTTTCTATCTTTGATGCAATATCTTAGTGAGTCTTATAACTTATCTTTTTCCTCATTCATTTCTTCCTAAACCTAGTTTATGAAATACTTATGCAACTAGCTAGTTTTGTGAGATTGTGTGAGCTAGCATTGTCTTATGCTTCCTTAGTGTTTATTTCATGATTATGTGAGTTATCATTTAAATTTAGTGCATCACCCTTTTATCCTTCTTAGTGACCCTTTACCTCTTCTCTAACCCTTTTCCCAGTGCAAACATTAGTATAGGTGATCCATCAAGAGAAAGTCAGCCTTCTCCAGAGGTTCAACCCCACCATAGGTGACCCACATCTTGGGGTTGTTCCCATAGTGTATCTCAATTGGAGAGAGCCTAAAGAACCCTATCCAAGGGAGAAAATTGATGCTACACCATGTCCTATCTAATTTAGGCACCATAAGTGTGGGTAGAAACATGATAAAGTGTTTCATCACTTCAAATGCTTCATGATAATAATTTACCCAAGTTAGGCCACTTATATTCATAAGAAAGTTATTGGTTATATATACTACATATTAGATATCAAGAGTTAATTATCGAATAGATCCTAACTTTCCCAAGATTGTCTCAATTTATGATTCATCGACATGAGGGAGCATTTCCAAGATTGTATGAATTTTTATAGGATCGATATTGATCTTAGGATAGGAGATGATATAACCTATAATTTTTCAACCTATGATTTCAAAAAAATATTTTTTTAAGTTAAGAGTAACACATATTAGATTAAGAATGTTAGTATGATGTATAACACCTATAGATGATCAAATCATCACTTCACTATTTTTAGAAGATCATCTACATAAACCTTCAATATCTTATGATTAATATCATGAAACATATGGGTCCTAGACCTATGGTATGTTTCCAAAATATTTTTCCACCAAATTGTAACATGACATAAAAAAGGTCCCCCATGGTGTAGTGAAGAAGGTCTTACTCTCATTCTCATCAAATTTTTAGATTTGGTTATATCCTGAGAATCCGTCAATAAGTGATGTAAATTCATACCCTATTGTTGTTTCAATAATGACATTGATGGAAGGGATATGGAATTCATATTTTGGACATGCTTTGTTGATATCTTGAAATTATATACATATCTTGATATTATTATTCTTGAGAATGGGGACTATATTATAAATCCACTTGGAATAATCCACTAGTTTGATAAATCCAGCTTTTTTGAGTTTTATAACTTCCTATTTCACTATCAAAGTGACTTTAGGTTTTATTGGCCTAAGCTTTTGTTTAACTGGATTTGCATCAAGAATCATATTGATCATGTGGAAAACTGCATCAAACTAGATGCCTAATATTATAACTCAATCTTTTACCCTTGAGAGGGTGATTCAAGCCTTCTAAATTTAAGCTATACAATGGCATTAGTCCTAGGTTATGGGTGACATCTAAGTGGACTAAACCTATAGATTATAGGGATAGCTTGACTTGATATATCAATTAAGCTCATTACACTACACTACTAGCTTGAAAATGAAAAGGGATAAGGATAACATAAAATAAACCTAACTTGGGAGGTGATACACCAAATCAACACCCTCCACTTGACTATCATGCACTAAGATCATGTATTAGACTTGAATCTAATCACACTACTCAACAAGGACCTTCAAGCATGAGTGTTTCAACATGGAGGCCATTGATAATGAATTGAATGAGAGGGTTGGTTAAGAGTTATAAGAAAGGCACTAATGACTTAAATCCACTTTCAAACAATGGAAAAGTACACCAAACTCACCATGTGACCTGCAAGAAGATAATCCATTTGTAAATAGGTAGGACAGGATAAATGAGAGAGAGTAAAAACACTACTACTAACATTCATCAACAATCATAAAAGTACACTAGTTTCAATCATGTGAGAAGGTAATAATAATATTTATTCATCATTAAAATCTATATTACAAGTGTTTATTTGATTAGGGCTTAGCCATACTCAACCAAATGATCCTTACAAAGCCAAACAAGGCTATATATAGATTGAGAAAAGGAGAGAGAGACAAGTGGCATAAAAGAGAGAAATGATAAGTATCAAGCACTCATTAAAATATTTACAATAAAAAATTAGGTTATATAATAGCCTCAATAAGGTCTTTAATGCCATTTTTTTTTAATGATGCTTCATCTTCTAAATAACATAGGGGTTTTTCTATTTGCTTGGCATATCTTGTCTTCTTATTCAAATTACCCTCTTTTTGGCTTAAAAAGTGACAAATGACATTACATGGTCATAAAATAACCTTTAAATACTATTTCATATCCTCTTTGACACCTTTCATATACTTGGTAATTCTCCATACTAATATTATAATGATGATCATACCTCTTTAGGTGTCTTGAAACACATCGATTGCACTATGCTCAAATGCCTCAAATCTTGCTTCTATAATCATGAGTGCAACTTATCCACATGAAGGAATTATCTCTACCTTAAAAAAATTGTATCAACCCCCTTTGATGACTCAAACACTCTATAAGATATAATTTCAGACCCAAATCCCATACTTGTCTTTATTTCCTTATAGCCTTCAAAATAGACAAAACTCCTTGTATAGAACATTCTATAGATGTTCCTAGAAAAATAGTCATAGATTTGAGTAACCATTTGGCATTTACTTCTCTTTAAAAAGTATCATGATTAAACACTCAATGTAAGTATAATTACTCCACCTGTTTCTCTCTCCATTAGCCCTTAATTAGGTTTCTAGGACTAGGAAAAGGAGAATTGGATTTAATCAATTCTCGTACATGTGAAATTTTAAGAGAAAATTTCATCCACTTTAAGGACCTCCTAATCATTCTTTAGGTCCAATTTTGGGGTTTTACATAACTTTCCATGCTTCCAAATAACCTACAAAAGTCATTTTTATCCCTTTTCCGTATAATTTATACCATGCATGTGCCCACCAATGACTAGAGAAGCTAATCAAGAGATGTATGAAGGTTGATAAGATAATTTCAAGGGTCATACATTATATTTTAGGCACTTAAGATACCAAACTATCTTATTTTTTCATTAAAATATTTTAAGGAGGTTTTTAGGTGTCTTAGACTCTTAAGGATTGTTCATAGAGCTAAGGCCCTTAATGAGCATTAACCTCTAGTGGAGTTAACTAGATAGTTGAAGTGTTGGGATTATTGAAATAAAATACTAGGTAAGATATCAATGGTGGTTATTTTAAAGACACTATGTTATTGTAATTTTTTGAAATTCTAAGGATTTATGTTCCCTTGAATCATGTAGATAACACCATTGTGAGGAAATTTGACACATTGGCATGTGAATGAAGTGAATGTTCTCATATAATGAGTCCAAGGCTAAATGAATAAGATATTTTAAGAAAGTGGAAATTTAAATATCATGTCTTTCACATGGATAGTAATGGTAATAGAAATCCAAACACAATAGAGAGGAGGAATTTGTCTTTTGTCATAGCCTTGGCATGTACTACATATAGATTTAAGGTTACATTCAGAGTATCCAAGTGTCCTAATAAAATCAAGGGAGCCAACACAAGTGATTGAACCTTCATCCGTTAAATCATGCTTAACTTGGATATCACCTATTTTGATGTTAATGAACAATGGATGATCATCTGCATGAAATAATATCTCATTGGGAATCATAGAAGAGATAAGAAACTTAAGTGAGAGGGAAGTATCCACTATTTCATTGACATGGATGGACATCTCCTCACATTATTGAGGTATTTTATCTTCAAATATGTCTAAGGTTTCATATTTACCTATAGGAGGAGGACAAGGGATGTTCATTTTGAATAATAATTGTATTAGTCTACGATGATGGGGAAAAGTTCTCATTATATCTAAGAAGGGGATTTGAGATGGAAGATAAGAATGTTCCACAATAGGATCCCATTCATCACAACCCATGATAATATTGTTAGATAGAGTTGCATAGTGTTGCAATAGATCCTAGGAAGGGGGGTTGGATATATAATTAAATTTATGTTGATAAGGTATGGTTGATTTAGGTTGGTTTCAAGTGGGTTGAGTGACTATAGGTGATGTGATGGGATTTTGAGGTAATTCTTGTGGTTGAGTAGAAGAAATATAGTTGAAAGTTTGAGGTATGTTTCCTTGTGGTATGGTATTTGGGGAAAGACTAGAAGTTATATCAATGCTATGATACATATGGTCAATGTGTGTTTTTAGAGGTGGTACTTGTATAGGTATTGGTTCCTCTTGCCCCAATCCAATAGGATGGGATGGGTAAGTGTCTTGAATGATGCAGTATGTTGTAGAGGTGTGATGTGTAGGTGTTTGATTTAAATCAATATAAACAACCACTCTTATCATATTAGTCATATTAACCACATTTTATTCATTGGTGTTAAGGTCTATAAGAATCCTTATAATATAATTTAATTTTTGGTAGACCCTAGATACATTTAATGGAAGTTGTCCTATCTACACTTAATTGATGTGTAAAAGTCATACATGAGGGAACTTTATTATCCATGCCCATTGATGACGAGCCCTTGAAATTTTTCAAAATGATACATTCAGATATTGAGGGTATTCCTACAGTAATATCACCTCAACAATCCATCCCTCTTGAGAATATTCACACATATGAAATAGGTGAGTCAATTACAATGAATCCTTTGTCTCAAAACACCAATAAGGCACTGAATTATGAATTATATATTCATGAAAATAAAGAGAAAGACCCATTACCAAACATGATAGTAAAACCACAAGATTCATTATCATTTGAGCTTCCTTTATTAGTCAATACAGAGTAAATTGATGGCCATGTTATAGATTACTTTAATAGTGATGATGATATGATAGATGAGAAAATGTAAAATTTAAAATTTGATCCACTAGATCACCTATATCATAACCTATTAGAACCTATAGGTCTGGGCACATATAAACTCAAGCCACTTGCATAAAATATAAAAATTAATCTAAACAAGGGCAAAACAAAAATCCCAAATGTGCTTGTAAATTATTGTTATTCCATACATCTCTCTTAGTTAAAAACACTTAATCAACCTTACATGGACCAAATTCAACTACATCATTTGAATAATGTGGATTCTTTTCAAAAGGCTTCACTCTAGATGTTACATATCATAACAGAATATGATACTACCAATACCATCTTAGCTTTGTTAATTGAACATTGAATGATTTTTTTACCTTATACCATACATAAATCAAACATTAGAATCCTGCCTACAAAGGGAGTACCATATTGTGATTATCATCAGATCATTGGACATACTACCAATCAATGTGTGGCATTAAAAAAACTAATATAGTAATATAAGAGTGAAGGATGCATATGCAATGTGTCCACAATAGGTAAAAGGCAAACTCCTTCCTATCTTTTAGAAGAGAAATATCCCTTAAAGCAAAAAAATAATGATGATTTAACTAAAACAATGATGATTTAACTATTACTGCTAATATTGATGGGGTATATTATCATAATATTTAGTTGCTTTATTGTATGCATCATGGCCATGACACTTGTCTCTTGTTTTCACACACTCAAGTTTTAGATGCCATGTGGGACTTCATGTATTTCCCATTCTTACTTAGGTGTTGTGATGGATATCATGCCCCATCCCCATAGGTACATAATTAATTATTATTTATATTTGATGTTCATATACATTATTATATCTATATTGGCAACCTTGTGAATGCTAGACCTAACATAGATTTCACACTATAATATTTTGCTCATATTATCTAACATTATCATGTTATATATGTACATTATATTGGTTTATTATGCATATATCATATATGTTCTATCTAACACACACATTTTATAGATCTTTTTATTTTAAAGAAAATTATTACAAAGGTTCAACAAATCCTCTCAAAATAGGGGAAATTCATAAGGTTTTGTTATAGAGATTAGGATATTTGAATGCACTTAAGAGTACAATTTTTAGCACACAAGCTCAGAACATAGAAATCAAATTCAAGAAAACACAGTGGGAAATAGTGACATAGATATTAATAATAGTACCCAAATTCGGACACTAGTGCCACATGGTAATACTATCCAAGATATGGTGTTATTGTCTAGTAGTTTCAATTTTATAACATTTTATATTGGGTATAAAAGTAGAGTAGGTACAGTCCAACTTTGTATAGATTCAATTATAGTTGACTAGTTTTGGGTCAAATTAGTTTAGATTCATATTAGTTTGCTCATATTAGGGGCATCATGCATGTCATGATCATTTTCATTTTATTTTAAATACTCAGGTATAAATTATTACAACTCAATCCAGAATCCATATGCCCATATATCAGATTTGGGGACATGTGTAGGGCACATTATTTACGTATGCTTACTTATACATCAGTTCATCAGGTGGAATAACATACTCAATGTAATTATCTATGATATACACATCAAACACCATGTTCTAAGTTACACACCAGATTCATGCCTTACTCCATATATAATTGTTGGTATTCTCAAGTGACCCAGAGTTACCTAATATACCTAAGTGGTTGTAGAGCCAACATCTCTAATTATACATCTCTAGTTACACATTCTCAGTTACATCGTGTAGTTTTAGCTTTATATGAATCAAATACACATGGGTAGGTAGTGATGGAGTTATAGTCTACTTGATTTCTTGAGCCACCTACATGAGAGGGTTGGACACACCATCAGTCTAATCCAATCTATTCATAGGTCATGATCCACAAAGAAAGGGTGGGAAATGATGGAGTCAAAACTAGATTGAGTTCTTCAATAACCTACACATGAGGATTCAACAAACCATCAACTTTGTCCAATTTATTCACTAATTTATCATTATATACATGCACACACATAATTTATCACTAGGTTTATGCATTAGTTCATGTACCCAATGAAGACATGTAATAAAACTTGTTTTACACATTCAAGTCCAAATTCATAGGCTTCACCTCATAGATAAGTCTAGGTACATTTATTGTTAATTTATCTTAGTCATTTCACTTTTTTATATTTATAGAATAAATGGGGGGAAATTGTAATCACCTTCAAATGACATCCAATGTTAAGAGTGCTACTTGAGACCACCTATCCCTAGATTAGCGCCATACCTATCTTAGGGCCTGCTTAGACACTTATCTAGCATTCATGTAGGCCACACACATCCCTAGACATACCAAAATTAGTCCTAAACCCTCATCTTGACATCCTATGCTTTAGTGTTTCTGGTTCTTCCACTTGGACACTAACATCATAATAGGGATAGTAGTAGATAGTGCCCCAATTTTGGTGCTACTATCCCTTCCCTCATTTTTCTACCAATGGATATCTTTTAAAATCTAAGACCACCTAAGGTTAGCCTAGACCTATTTTAATACCCACATAAGCACTAGAATAACACACACGCGCGCGCGCACACACACACACACACACATGAATTTTAGCCCTTTAACCACTAGGTAGAAATCAAATTTAAATTACACATATAAAATTATAACATGTTGTGCAAAATTAAATTTATCAATACCTACTCTAACCTACTTCTGCATACAACCATATATAGTATTTATAAGCTAATATTCTTTAGATTTATAGTCTCATTCACATTTAAAGCACTCACGTCAACATTCATACTAGCCTCACTTAAAATTTCACCAACACTTTGGTGGGGAAAACTAAATCATGCTTAATCCCTCTTTGGAGTATTGGTATGCAGGAAAATCTCATCACATTAGGGTGTTAAGGATGTCCAACCTACCACACTAACAACACATTTTAGGAATAGTCTTGACAGACCTAGACACAGTTGCACCCAGAAGCTTGGAATAATTTTGCATAGAAGACATTATCACCAAAATAAGGACCCTAATGCCACATGGTGTTATTATCCAATTAAGGCACTAATGTCTAAGAATGGTTTTCACATTTAGATCTAGAACTCATGTGAATAAGAATAGGTTGACAAACCTAGACATAGGTGAACCCAAAAGCTCTAAATAGTTTTCCATAGAGGACACTATTGCTAAAATAGAGACACTAGTAACACATGGTGTTATTTTCCAATTAAGGTACTAATATCTAATAAGATTTTTCACACTTAGATCTTGTTTGTAACACTCAGACTAACCTCTATCTTAATTCAAATCACTCACGTCAACATTCATACTAGTTTCACTTGCACTTGCACTAACACTTTGGTCGGGAGAACTACATCAGACTTGATCCCTCTTTGGAGTATTGGTATGTAATAAAATATCATCATAGTATGGTGTTAAAGATGTCTAACCTACCCCACTAACAACACACTTTAGGAATATGCTTGAAAGACCTAGACACAGGTGCACCTAGAATCTCAAAATAATTTTGCATAGAGGATGCTATCACCAAAATAGGGACACTAGTGCCACATGGTATTATTATGCAATTAGGGAACTACTATCTAAGAAAAGTTTTCACACTTGGATATAGAATTCATGTGAATACCAATATACTCGATACACCCAAACATAGGTGCACCCAGAAGCTCAGAATAGTTTTTGCATAGAAGACACTATCACTAAAATAGGGACACTAATGCCACATGGTGTTATTTTATAATTAGGGAACTACTATCTAAGAAAAAATTTTAACACTTGGATCTTGTCTAGCCTCTGTCTCAATTTTCAGCGTCTAAATATCTTTTTTTAGTCATTTTTCAGCTGAGTTCTTATATACATTATTTATTTATATTTTTATAAAGGGAAAATGAAGTAAATTTTTTTTTACAGATGAGTGGTTATATTTATTTTATATTTATACTCTCATTTACTATACACAGACACTTTAACAACATAGAATTTAGATACATCTAAGTCCTAAAAGATTAAAACACATGGTTATGTATGATATAGATTGCATTTAAAAATCCTAATTTCTAAACATAAATATAGTCTACTTGAGTTATTGAGACACCTACATGAGAGGGTTGGACACACCATCAATCCAATCCAATCTATTCATAGGTCAAGATCCACCAAGTAGGGTTGGGCAATGATGGAGTCAAAACCATATTGAGTTCTTGAGCAACCCACACATGAGGATTTGAAATCCATCAACTTAGCCTAAATTATTCACTAATTGATCATTATATACATGCACACACATAAGTTATCACTAGGTTTATGCATTGGTTCATGTACCTAATTAATACACACAATATAACATGATTTACACACTCAGGTCCAGATTCATAGGCTTCACCTCTTAGGTAGTCTAGGTATTCTTCTTTTTCCTTTATACTAGTTATTTCACTTTGTTGCATTTATAGAAAAAATGGAGGGAAAATGTAATCACCTAAAAAATGATGCTTGAATGTTAAGAGTGCTACTTGAGACCACCTATCCCTAGCTTAGACCCATACCTATTTAATAGCCTACATAGACACTTATCCATCCTCCGTGCAAGCCACACACATCCCTAGACATCCAAAAATTAGTCCCAAACCCTCACCTTGACATTATATCCCTTACTTCCTTAGGTTTTGCCACTTTGACACTAATTTCATAATAGGGATAGTAGGAGCTAGTGTCCTAATTTTGGTGCTACTATCTATTCCCTCCTTTTTTTACCAATGGATATATTTTCAAATCTAATACCACCTAGGGTCAACCTAGACCTCTTTCAAGACCCACACTGGCACTAGAATAATATATATACATGAATTTGAGCCCTTTAACCACTAGGTATAAATCAAATTTAAATTACACATACAAACTTAGAACATGTCATGCACAATTAAGTTTATCAATCCCTACTCTACCCTACTTCTACATACAACCATATATAATATTTCTAAGCTCAAATTCCTTAGGTTTCTAGTCTCATTCACATTCAAATCACTCATGTCAACATTCATACTAGTTTCACTTGCACTTGTACCAATGATTTGGTAGGGAGAACTACATCAGTCTTGATCCCTCCTTGGAGTATGGTATGTAGAAAACTCTCATCATAGTAGTGTGTTAAGGATGTCCAACCTACCCCCCTAAAAACATAATTTACTATATACAAAATAGTGACATTGATGCCAAAACAAGGACACTAGTGCCACATGGTGTTATTGTCAATTAGGGCAATACTGTCTAAGAAGGGGTTTTCACACTTAGATCTTAAAATTGTGTGAATAAGAATATGCTTGATAGACCTAGACACAGGTTCACCTATAAGATTAGAATAGTTTTATATAGAGGACACTATCCCCAAAATAGGGACACTAGTGCCACATGGTGTTATTATCCAAATAGAGAACTACTATCTAAGAAGGGTTTTAACACTTGGATCTAGAATTCATGTGAATAGGAATATGCTTGACAGACCTAGACAATAGGTGCACCTAGAAGCTCAAAATAGTTTTTATAGAGGATGTTATCACCAAAATAAGGATACTAGTGCCACATGGTGTTATTGTCCAATTATGGAACTACTAAATAAGAAGGGTTTTCACACTTGGATCTTATTTATAACACTCAGACCAACCTCTATCTCAATTTGCATCCTCCAAATATTCATTCATATTCAAAGCACTCATGTTAACATTGATACTAGCTTCACTTGCACTTGCACCAACACTTTGGTAGGGAGAACTAAATCAGGATTGATCTCTCTTTGGAGTATTGGTATGTAGGCATATCTCATCATAGTATGGTACTGAGGATGTTCAACCTAAACTATTAATAACACAATTTACTATAACTATTCACATTCAAATCACTCACACCAACATTCATAATAGCTTCACTTGCACTTACACCAACACTTTGGTGGGGAGAACTACATTAGGATTGATCCCTCTTTGGAGTATTGGTATGTAGGAAACTATCATCACATTAGGGTGTTGAGGATATCCAACCTACCCCACTAACAACACACTTTCCAAGATTAGTACAACCATAAGCTCAAAATAGTCTAATATAGAAGACGCTATCATCAAAATGGGGACACTAGTGCCACATGGTTTTATTGTCTAATTAGGTCACTACTATCTAATAAGGGTTTTCACACTTGGATCTAGAACTCATGTGAATAGGAATAGGCTTAATAGACTCAGACATAGGTGCATCCAGAAGCTTGGAATAGTTTTACATAGAGGACACTATCATCCAAATAAAGGCATTAGTGTCGCATGGTATTATTGTCTAATTAGGACACTATTGTCTAAGAAGGGTTCTCACACTTGGATATTATTTTTAAAACTTAGACTAGCCTCTATCTCAATTTGTAGCCTCCAAATATCCATTCACATTCAAAGCACTCACGTTAACATTCATACTATCTTTACTTGAACTTACACCAACACTTTGGTGGGGAGAACTACATCAAGCTTGATCCCTCTTTGGAGGATTAGTATGCAAGAAACTCTCATCATAGTAGGGTGTTAAGGATGTCCAACCTACCACACTAACAACACACTTTACTATATCCATTCACATTCAAATCACTCACATAAAAATTCATAATAACTTCACTTACACTTGCATTGACACTTTTATGGGGAGAACTACATCACGCTTGATCCCTCTTTAGAGTATTGGTATGTAGGGTGTCTAGTCTCATTCACATGCAAAGCACTCATGTCAACATTCATACTATATTTAATTGTACTTCCACTAATATTTTGGTGAGGATAAATACATGAAGCTTGATCTCTCTTTAGAGTATTGGTATGTAGGAAACTCTCATTATAGTAAGGTGTTGAGGCTATCCAACCTACCCCACTAAAAATACATTTTACTGTATCCAAAATAGGGACACTAGTGCCAAAATATGGACACTAGTTCCACATGGTGTTACTATCTAATTAGGACACTACTATCTAAGAAGGGTTTTCACACTTGGATCTATAACTCATGTGATTATCAATAGGCTTGATGGACCCATACACAAGTGTACCCAGAAGTTCATAATAGTTCTGCATATATCACACTATAACCAAAATAGGGACACTAGTTTCGCATGGTGTTATTGTCTAATTAGGTCCACATACCACCTATCCCTAGCTTATTCCCATACAACTATGGTGTTATCATCCTAGTCATTTCACTTTGTTGCATTTATAGAATAAATGAGGGAGAAATGTAATCACTTAAAAATGACACTTGAATGTTAAGAGTGCTACTTAAGACCACCTATCTATATCTTAGAGCCATACCTTTCTTAAGGCCTACTTAGACACTTATCCAACCTCCATGCATACCATACACATCCCTAAACATCCCAAAAATAGTCCCAAACCCTCATCTTGAAATCCTAGCCCTTAGTACCTTAGGTTATACAACTTGGACACTAATGTCATAATAGGGATAGTAGGAGCTAGTGTCCCAATTTTTGTGCTATGATCATTTCCCTCTTTTTTCTATTAATGGATATCTTTTCAAATCTAAGACCACCTATGGATATATATATATATATATATATATATATATATATATATATATATATATATGAATTTTAGCCCTTTAACCATTAGGTAGAAATCAAATTTAAATTAAACATATAAACTCAAAACATGTGCACAATTAAGTTTAGCAATCCCTACTCTACTTTACTTTTGCATACAACCATATAAAGCATTCCTAAGCTCAGTTTCCTTAGGTTTCTAGTCTCATTCACATTCAAGAACTCACGCCAATATTCCTACTAGCTTCACTTGCACTTGTACCAACACTTTGGTGGGGAGAACTACATTAGGCTTGATCCCTCTTTGGAGTATTGGTATGTAGGCAACTCTCATCATAGTAGGGTGTTGATGATGTCCAACCTACCCCACTAACAACACACTTTACTATAACCAAAATAGGGACACTAGTACCACATGGTGTTATTATCCAATTAGGGCACTACTGTCTAAGAAGGGTTTTCATACTTGGATCTAGAACTCATGTGAATAGGAATAAGCTTGACAGAACGAGACACAGGAGCACCCAGAAGTTCAAAATAGTTTTGCATAGAAGACATTATCATCAAAATAAAGACACTAGTGCCACATGGTGTTATTGTCTAATTAGGGAACTACTATCTAAAAAAGGTTTTCACACTTGGATCTTATTTGTAACACTTAGACTAACCTCTGTCTCAATTTACAACCTCCAAAATGTCCTTTTTCAGTCATTTTCCAACTATGTTTTTATTTACATTATTTATTGCTATTTTTATAAAGGCAAAATGAAGTTAATTTTATTATAGATTAGTGGTTGTATTTATTGCATATTTATACTCTAATTTACTATACTCAGAACCTTTAACAACATAGAATTTTCATATATCTAAATTCTAAAAGATTAAAACATATTGTTAAGTTTGTTATAGATTGCATCTAAAAATCCCAATTTCTAAACTTAATTAAGATTTAAAATCGTAAATAGGTTTATAGAGTTCAAAATTATCTTCCCCTTTGCTAATCATAGTTTTATTCTTGATTTGGTCTTCATTTGACATTTTTGATCATCGTAAAACTAATTAGAGTTTTAATTCTAAATAGGTCGGGGGGACTTTTAAAAAATCATTCTTTACCTAATTGGGATAAGAATCTTGACTAGGTCTACAGGGCATGAAAAATGCAAGTCCTTTTTTGATTGGATTTTATTTCCCAATTAGGTTGGTGAGCTTGGAAGGATGGGTTTCCTTTGGCAATCCGAACATTTTCCCGCATGGGTCTTTGTTTAATCATTAAATGCAATGAAATCTTAGTAAGGCTTAGAAAGCTTGACTAGCTCGGCAACTTTCCCTCCACTCTATGTTGATCAGGAATTGTTTCCCGCATAGGCATAAGCCCCTTCATGTAGTAAGCCCATGGATTTGGCCATCGGGCTCCATGTTTCTGATTAGATAAGTTGGGGGAGTTGTGTCCCCCTCCCAATTTCGTTTGTTTATTAATATTATTAGATAAATTTTATTAACTACAATTTGTTTAAATTAAATTATTTTGATTTAGGTTTATTTAATTTAATTATAATCAATTCTTTTTTCTTAAATTAGTTTAATTATTATTAATTACGTTTTTTATAGTTTAATTAATTTTTATAATTATTTTTTAAAAATATTTTTCTGATTTAAATATATAATATTTGTAATTGGGAGCTCAAGTGACATGTAGAAACTCTTTTTATCATAATTTTTCTTCGTTAAATCCATTTTGTGAATCATTTATAATGTAGAAAAGCTAATTTCAGATAAACACAATAATACTTTTAATTTTGAAAATTGTTACATGGTTTAAAACATGTTTATATTTTCATTCCATATTTTATTAAGAGTTATTTTAAATACTATTTTATTTTATTTTTTTGGATTGTTTTGGCAGACAAAAAGGGAATGAGGTGTAACATTGGAGATCATTTTAGAAGGAATGGAAAGTCAAAGTTGGTTTTGGAGGAAAACTCTTTCCCTTCCCTCACCAAAATCCTATAAATTTATATATCTTAGCCATTCCAAGGGTTGGATTTTTTAATCCAAAAAAGAGCATAGGGTCAATCAATCTTTTATTTCACGTAATTCACTATTTTTATAGTGTAATCTTTTAATGACATTCGTTACCTTGTTGTTATGTTAGGATATTTTTTATTTAATTGATTGCAATCAATTTTATTTTTATATTAACAAAAATATATTGATTAATGGAAGGTTTTGGGATTTTTATTGGTGATATGCATATGTGAATAGTGGTCATTGATTTTTCTTCATAGTTTTGTTCTCCTCAAACACTTGTATTATCTTTGTGATGGTTGTGTATAGGTTGGTTTAATGAGGGATTGATTTATTGTGTGATATTTAATTCTAAAGGTTAGAATTTTTCTTTGTTTATAGTAGGATTTTATTTTATTTCTCCTTTTTATATTTTTTTATCAATCTAATTAATCTAGGGTTTGAATGCAATCTGTTGTTTTATTTTGATTATAATATCTATCTCATTCCTATAAATTCATTGTTGAATGTTTGAATTCAATGTAATGAATGTCATTTATTATCACTTATGAAATGTTAAAATTATGTAATAAACCCTTTAAAATAATTTACAAAATTATTTTAAAAAACTTATAAATTTTCATTTTATTGAGTGGACAAACCCAAAAAATGCATGTGCTCTTTGTTTCTAATACATGTGAACAAACACTGTATCACAAAAGAAGACTGTATAAACCTTATAAAAAATGTTTAAATAAAATTTTATTAAAATTTTAGAACTAACAAAAACTTTTTATATCGTAATAGTTCTGCATAGACTAATTAAATCACCTAGTATATTATAATCCAACAATAACACACCTTTAAAAACCCCTACAAACATTTTTTAAAAATAGTTGTAGAGAGAATTGTCTAATATTGAATGAATGTGCCAAACAACCCATCAAAAATCTCAACAAAATAAAAAGTAGATCTTATGAAATAACTAAAACCTACCATGTAGCATGACACCAATAAAAGAGGGCACATCAGCGTTCAAGTTATAAAATATAGGTCCATTGAGTAGCAAGGGAAGGTGATTCTCAAGAGAATAATGAGAGTCTATCGGATGGAAATTACATATTATGAAAGGGATGATGTAAACCTTGATTGACAAGATCAATTTACAAACCATCCCGTCAACATTAAAATAAAAATTGATGGCCGACTTCACCCATCGAAGCATTGAGATTGAGAATGGATTGGAAGTCAACAAGTGATAAACCGTGTTGAAATTGGACTTGTATCATGATGGAAATTTATTTTCAACACACACAATTTTAGGAATACTTATCAATGACATCTCACTTAGGTTATGCCCTCTATTCAACCAAAGAGACAAGATACGCCAAATATCTCCTTAAATAGGAATGGGATCTATTGCAGCGATATAGGTATCTACTTTCCCTATACCATTCCAACCACTTCTAATTGCTAAGATTAAAGCGAATTTTTATTATTATGGCCCTAGGATTTATCATGATTATTCATTGAATATAGACTTTATTTTTTATTCCTCATTGAATGCTTATAACCACCTAGGGGTGAATGCTTAATGCTCTCTTAAGAATAAAATTTCTATATAATACCAGCTCACAGACATAAAAATGTTTGTTTCACTAATTGATAGATAGGGATAGAGGGATGATTAGGAAATTTTTGTCGTTTATTTATTTATTTAGTTAGTTATTTAATCTTGTATGAGCCTATGATGTTTTGAATATGGTCTTGTAATTCATTTTGGTATTTTATTGGTCTTAGCAAGTGTTTCATCAAATATTTTTAATTTCAAAATATGTGAATATTGATATTAAATATATATATATATATATATATATATATATATATATATATTGGTTTTGTCTTTTTTTTATATATATATTTAATTTTTTTCAGATATTAATATCGTCTTTTTCTCAAGTTGTATATAGATTGGTTCAGTAGAAGATTGTTTTTTCAAAAGATTTGTCTACCCAACAAAATTAGTCTTGCCTTTTTATTTCTCCTTACCCTTATCTTTTGAATTTTGTTTAATCATCCATGTTAGATTAGATTTAAATTAGGACTCAATTATGATATGACTATGCATATTTAAACCTTTTGATTGAAATTGTTTTTCATTTTTATTATAAAGAGTACTAATAAATTTTAGTGAAATGATATTTTTTAATCAGCCATAATTATATTTTTTAATCTAAATGAATTTAATATTTTGGTCAAAGTTAGTAAAGTTTCCTTTATATTTTTTTTTAAGCTTAAACACACAAACCCCTTGTATGGAACAAAAACACTTCAACTACTAAGTTATATGGTATGACTTGACCTTTTGATATAGACATTCAGTGATACTTGTTTCCTTTCAGGGGAGGTAAGGCATGTTCTTACCCCTGTCCCCCCCCTCCCCCCCATTTCCTAAGTATGTTGGCATTGAAAACACACTAACAATAATATGTAAGCTTTCAATTACTCTAATAACTTTTCTCTATTTCAAAAAAATATATATATATAAACTATAGTTTATTAATCGAAATCAAAACCAATAAATACAAAATGCATATTACCTTAAAAATATTATAGTAAGTTATGTTTCAAGCAATCAAATATTCCATTTTGTATCATTTTTTTTCAAACCATTCATCTAGGTCATTCATAACATGAATTATGTTACACTATTACTGAAAGTCACAATAAAATATTATAAATAACCATAACCAATGAATATTGAGCCGAAACACCTTATGATATATCAACAAAAGAAATTAGACCCTGATATTCAAATGCTACCTTTAATAATTACATTATTTACCACAAACCAAAACAATATATTTCAATAATTGTTTGAAGACTTTATAAATTTCCAAACAACTAAGTTTGTATGACAACATATGCAAAGAAACTTTGTGTAAATTGATAAAACAACTTTTAAATAATATATAGAATAAGTTACTTAAGAAAATAAAGCATTAAACCAATGAGTTGAAATATCCAAGTTTAAAGTCTTACTTTAAAGAAGAAAATAACCTCAAATTGTAGCTGAAAATAGTGCGTCAAAAATATTAATCTTATGAATCAATTTATTAACAATACAAATTATCAAGATCATACTGAGATATTTTGAATTGACCAAATAAAATTCCATCATTATAACATAGATTTTTAGTGAAAAACATATAAAAATTAGATTGAATTTGAAACAACTAAATGTTTGTCAAAATCGTTTGAAAGAACTTTAGCATTCAAAAAACTAGCTTTGAACAATATATCCATTTTTTTTAAAAATATTTCAGCTTCTTCACAAATTATTTCACATATAAAATGAATTTTGAATGGATGGATTCAATTGTGTTCACATTTACAAATAGAACTCTTTGAAAACAAACCAAACTCCTTTTAAGGTATTTAGATAATATTAAATTAAAACTTATATCATGCCCATTATGAAAGAAGAACATGAATATGTATAAAAAGGTTTCAACTAAATGTTTTTTCATGCATACATGCGCGCGCACACATACATAAAAGTTCAAATACAAAATATTAACCATTCTTATTTTCAAAACAACTAAAAATAACCATGGAAACTTTAAAAGTCATTCAAAACTACAAACAATTTTGACTGAAACTTTTGCATAAAAAACCAATTAAAAATAAGAACCAAAACGTGCATGAGAATATTAAATTATGAAAATTGCATCCACATATTCATAAATGTGTTTTGAAATTGAAGTTCGAGAAGACAACTACAAAAATGATTAAGACTGGACTTAATATCATGTGGACAAAAGAATGCATGACGAGAGAAAATGATATACAATTTTAAACATATCTACAAACTGAAAATAATACCCATATTTTATTTTTAAAAAATCATCATTTTTCTTTGAAATAAAAGATAATTACTTGAAATCAAATGGATTTCATACTTACACGTCTTTAAATTTATGAGTGAAAATAAAACTTCAAAGACTTCAAAAAAATTACAAATACACAAAAAGAGGACATATACCAATCTCTAATACCTTAAAATTTGTATAAAACTCCAAAATAACCAAAAACAGGTTAATAATATTTGAAAAAGAACAAATGACAAAATATGGCTTATATAAATAATAGTTTAGATGAAAATATAATGATGAAATTAATTTATATGACCACCTTACTCCAAGCCCCATGTCACATTGATTGTGAGCTCCAAGGCTCGGTGACACGTTTACTTTCTATAATCTACATTGTTGTTGAGTTAATGGTGGTAACTACCGTTTATTAATTATTTTGTTCAAAAATATACTAAAATTTTCCAATTATCTTGATAGATTTAGTAATACTACTATTCTTATTTCCATTGACGTTAATTGCCTCAAAGTCTACCACTCGTCAGGAAATTAGTATTCATTCACGAAAAATATCCAATACCACCAACATATTTCTAATTTGAGTCATCAAATTGACATTTTTGAATATTTCTTTGAGACCATGAACAACAATATTAAATGATTTGAAAGTGAATTTGAAGTCCTTGTTCTAACTTCTAATTTTTTAATGAACAACTTCCATATATAAAAAATATTTAAAAAAAAAATCTGGTGGATGCCTTATATATCCCAAAATAATATATTCAAACATGACTTGAACATAATCTTTAGATAGGATTTAAGGCTTAGGATAGGGTTTACGGATTTAGAATTAGAATATTAGAATTAAAGTTTTTACTTTATAGTAAAACCTATTAAATCTCATTTAAAACATTAAAACATAAATTCGTGTCATGTATTGAAGGCGATTATGACACAAATAAGCATCAAAGTTGAGATTATTTATGTTCACAAATTGTGGTAGAGATGAAAAATTTGTTTGAAAATACAGAAAATAGAAATTTATATGAATATTATATTTATTATTGTTCTTGATATTATCTAAGATCTTCCCAGATTCAACATCTACATAAATCATATCATTTGAATATTTTTTAGCCTTGTCATTAACCAATAGGTTGAACATGAAAACATATTATATTAAACATTATATGTAATTCCATTTTTATATATACATTCTGATTAAACATGTTATGATGTTTACTGATAATTATATTAGAATTAATTAATTTCAATAATAAACACACAATCAAACAAGTGTGATGCCAAACATAAATTATAATTTGAGTTTCCCCCACCATGTGTAAACATTCTATGTTTTTCAGTTTTTAATTATTTTTGACTAAATTATTAAAATTTAACATGAACATTATCTTTATTATTGTTTTATGTATTATTTAAAATCTTACCAAATTCAACATTTACATAAATCATATCACTTAAAGTATATTTATAATTATCATTAATCAATACATTGAGCATGAAAAAATATTAGTATAAATATTATATGGAATTTCATTGTTTTATATACATTCTGACTAAACATGTTATGATGTCTACAGATAATTATATTAGAATTAATCAATTACAATAACAAACACAATCAAATAAGTGTAATGACAAAAAAAAAAAATGTTATAATATAAGTCTCCCCACCATGTGCAATGTTTTGAATATATTACATTCTATATTTTTCACTTTTCAAATTTTTTCATTAAAGTATTAAATTGGGTTGTCTAAATGGATTAATGTTAGATTGGATTCATATAGGTATTTTATTGGATCTATAAGGTTGGGACTTTTTAGATAATTTTATTTATAAATTTAATGAAATTAGACAAAGCTAGACTTGAGGATGAAATACGAATCTAAATTTGAAGGCTAAGATTTGAATTTATTTGACTAATTAGCCTTCACACATCTTAGTTTGCTTAGTTAAAAAATTTAGATAGATAAATATGAGATAGGATACATATATTGAGTGAAATAATTGTATCCTAAACTCAGATTCTATATTAATTTGGATATTGTGTGCAAGGATAATGGGTGGTACTTGAGGAAACATTCTTAAACTATGTAAATGCACTTGTTCAAAAAACATCATTCATGGGTCAAAGAATTTAAATTTTTTAATGTTTTAGTGTTTTTTTCATTCATTTTTTTTTTAATTTTTTTTATAAAATTTGTGTTGGTTAAATGTTTTTGTTTGACAAATTATGTGTTTGCTGATTTGAAAATATGAATGATTCAATGTTTTTCAATGACAACTTGTTCAGAAATTAATATTTTGAAATGATTAAATAAACTACACTACTATAAAAGATAAATGTGATGAATTAAAATAGTTAAAAAATTTTTTATTATTTATTTTATACAATAATTAATGAAAGTGTAAATGAATTTTGAATTAGAACTAACATATACGATTGGTGAGTTTTCTAGTTTTTTAAAGTACAAACAATAATTATGCTTCTTGAAAATGAATGTTTTAATTTATGTTTTCAAACAAATGAAATAAAATATGAATATATATTCTAAATTATAGATATGTAGATGAAAAGTACTTATACATTTAAAAAAAATTATACATGCAACAAAATTATTGATATTCGAAAATGTAACCTAAATGCTTTTTTGTTTTTGATCTTTAAATTGAATGCACCTAATCCTAATATGCAAATAAATAATTCTATTTTTTTATTATGATTTAATTCATATAAGTTTTATAAATATGCAATAGGGAGATATGATTATATATATTCAATTCTTTACTTATGATGTGTTTGAGTTTCTATGCAAGTGGGTGTGAGGAATATAATTTGTTTTTTATATGAGTGTATGTTGTCATGACTCACCCTAATAGCCTTCTACAAACATTTGATTATAGCCTATTTAGCATGTTTTACTAGCACTAGACTGACAGTTGTTGGTGTTGGACCTGTTTTGTTAGTATGATGCAAGATGTTCAAGTAGATGTTGTAATTAGGGATATTGTGGCTGATGTTTACATTAGATTCATTTTAGCCTAATATAGATATATTGCTTACATTTTGATTTATTTTATCCTGATACATATATGATTGCTTGACCATTATTATTGTCACATGCTTAAAATACTTTTGCATTACCTTTATCTAGTCAGACAGTATTGATGGGTTTTGATATGTTGACATGTTGATTATAGGTCGATGGTCATGTTATATTTAATTTACTATACTAATGATATATGAACTAGTGGATGCAATTTATGTTTTATTACAATTTGGTATTGCTTTATGTATTATTGTTTAGGTACTGTTGATGTATAATCAGTGGTTACAAGCACCTAATGTGAGCTAGGCTGGATGACAATGTTGGCACCTTGGATGATGAAGTGATTCTTGAGCAGTCAAATGGGTTATGATAGGTATATGTATTTATAGTTTGGTTTCATACCATTGGACAAGTAGATCATCTTCGTTATGTAGTCACTTTTTATTTTCATGGTTTGATCATTTTATTATTTAGTTATTGTGTATCAACGTGTTATTGGTAAGTTTTGCTTTTCCCACTTGAACTCCCCATTTTCAATCTCTCTTTCTCCCCCATTTGAAAAATCATCACCACCTCATCATTTTTTAGCCAACTATTTTATATGGTGACCTAGACGTCCTAGGTGGACTCACCTAAACCCCCTATGACCCCACTTGGACTATAGAGTTGACCTCCCTGTGTTATTGATGGTTCAATCCATGTACTACTTAAATATTATATTCTATTATCTCAGGGGATTTTGTTAACTAGTCTTGCATGACCATCACATTTATTTTGGTTGGCATATTTGGTGCTTGGTATGGAGGTCAACGGCTTGGGGGATAATTTTCTCTCTCTTTGGCATTCAATACCCAAATTGAATGGGTATGGGGAGGGTTCTTGGCATGCAGGTTTGGTGGGTGTGGTTGGTTAGCACATGGGAGAAAAGAAAGAGATAGTGTATGGGAAAAAGGGAGATGATTGGGCATAGGGGAGATGCAAGGGTAAACTGAAGGAAAGGGATGATAAATGGAAAAAAGGAAGAAGAAACCAAAATTTTGGTGAGGGAAATTTGTTTTTGCTAATATTTCTATACTATGGTTTGGTAGTTTGATCTCCTTTTAGTTGGGTGAAGGAAAAAGTAAATGGATTGGGTTGGCGTAATGGAGAAGAGAGGCACATAACTAGGGTTTTTTGTAATTCTAAGAATGGGAAAGTAAGTCAAAATAAGGTAAATATTTTACTCAGCCTTGATCTCTAATCGATATTGGAATGTGTTATATATATTCCAGTTAGGAAATAAATAATAAATGTATGAAGGAAAATATGTTTCATCTTCAATACAAGATCGAATGTTAGGTAGACAGTGTGGGAGGCGAGATGAGGATGATGTGGGGGAAATAAGAAAAAAAATGTAGTGGGGGTTTTGTTTTTGGAATGTGGTATTTGGTGCCTTGAGGGGGTTGGTCAACATGAGTGGGAGAAGGTATGGATGTGGGGAGGGAAATGGAAAACAAATTAAAATAGAGAAAATATTGTATTTTACCCTAAATCTACAATCATGGCTGGAAGGCTTTGCATACTTGAGTTAGAAAAGGATAAAATGATAGTGCAGGGTATGGGAGAGGAGATAATGGAATGAATTGGGGGATTATAGTTTTGATTTTAGGGCATCAAACCCTATGACCTGGTCATGGCATTTTCTCCTCAACATCCAATCCTTATACTACAAGTGAGTTCTACTATATTATGTTTGAAAATGGTTGAATGAATTGATCGGGGGTCATTTTGCCCCTTTTCCCCCTTATATTAAAATTAAATAATTATACTATTATGTTTTAATTATGCAAATAAATTTAGTATGGGGATTAAATCTATTTAGAAACAAATTCCCTCTATTTGTATCTTAAATAATTTTTATACTACTTCTCATTTATTTGAAAACATCGATTTTGGGTCATTCTTAGAATAAAACCAAGTCGTCATACCCTATTTGGCTACATAAAACATAGGGTAGAATTATTAGTTAAAAAGAGTTGTATGTATATGTTATGTTGTTTGTTTTAAACCTTGTTGATATATATATATATATATATATATATATATATATATATATATATATATATATATATATATATATATATATATATATATATATATATATATATATCAACAAGGTTTAAAACAAACAACATAACATATACATACAACTCTTTTTAACTAATAATTCTAAAACATCGATTTTGGGTCATTCTTAGAATAAAACCAAGTCGTCATACCTTATTTAGCTACATAAAACATAGGGTAGAATTATTAGTTAAAAAGAGTTGTATGTATATGTTATGTTGTTTGTTTTAAACCTTGTTGATATATATATATATATATATATATATATATATATATATATATATATATATATATATATATATATATATATATATATATATATATATATATATATAGGGCCGTGATACCTCTCGGGTAGGAAAAAACTAAGGTTGTGGAATAATGTTAGCATGAGGTTATTTATTTAAAAACCTGATTCGCACCCTTTAATTTTTTCTCAATTACTATATGGGGTTGATGTATGATTTGGAGCTTTAAAATAAATCAATTCGGGTCATTTATTGTTGGAATAAAATTGGTTTGATT
This sequence comes from Torreya grandis, assembly GCA_037957365.1. Taxonomy (NCBI): domain Eukaryota; kingdom Viridiplantae; phylum Streptophyta; class Pinopsida; order Cupressales; family Taxaceae; genus Torreya; species Torreya grandis. The sequence goes on along the minus strand of JARHVA010006450.1, from coordinate 471,479 downwards.
TTTGATTCAAAGTTAAAAATTGATTTGAATTTATTATTATTCCCATGGAAAATGGGTTTTCTATTTTGTTCAAAGATTTGGTTAAATAATAATGGATTGTGGTTTTGAGATTTAAACTAGTTTTATGTATATATTAAACTTGCATTGTGTTGGATTATGGGTGAAGCCTTGTTAGGATTTATTGACTTACGATTGAAGCTTGCTTGTAACTAAATGTTTATGTTTTATATAAAAATCATTTTAAATCTAATTTTTAGATTTGGGGATCATATGAGGTCATGAGATAATGATGATCCCACAAATTCATTATATTGATTCTTGACCTTTAAATTGAATTTTAGAGTTTGAATGGTTGCTTGAATCTTTATCTTATCATTGTGAAAAATATGGTGTATGGCTAGAAGTCATCTTGAATGTTTTGACTAGTCTCATGTGTTGATTGTTAAAAATGAATGATTATTTTTGGATTTTGGTATTCTTATAAGTATACCTTGTTTGGGTTATAATTTTAATTCTTATCATATTAAATGAATGTTATAATATTACTATTGTTATATAATTATCCTTTGACTACGCTTAAATAGTTAAGTTGTAGTTGAGTGCTTATGAGCATGGAATATGGATTTGTAGCTAGGATGTTAAGGTTAACCATATGCTTGGAGGTTTTCCAAGCATGGTGATATATAATTTCACAGACATGGATTTGGTTTATAAATCTATAGTTATAACATTTGAGTAGCCTGCAGTGGATTATCCCCACTTCTAATTTATAGCAATGGAAATTTCTTGGTTATTTATGTTTCATCTTGGGATGATGTTTTTGTTAGTATATTGTATGTTTACCTTTTATTATTTTGTTGAGTTGTCTAATGTCTTGGGAATTCTAACTTTCTCATAACCCCTTCCTAACCCTAGTTATTGGAATCACCATATAGTTGATGGATGGGGTGTTAATGGATAATGATGGTTGGGCTCATAGAGCTAGAGATGAGGGTTTGTTTCATGTCTATTCTTGTGACTTATTAGTCTTTGGACACTCTTTATTATGACCTATCAACTAAAGATAACCACTGCTATGTATATTTTACTATTAGATGTACTTCTTGACATTAATTACATCAATATATTATACTTATGTATATTCTACTTGTGGATGCGTTACTTGTAAATAGTTGTTATATGCAACTGAAATCCTTGATAGACATGATAATAGATTACACAAATTTTAATATGTGCAAAATTACTTTATGTTTTTTAACCTATTGACATTGTGGGTATGTTAAAAAATAAATTGACTTAAAGGAGAAATTGTAAATTTTTGCCATTACTTAGGAAGTTGTATTGTCTCATTTATGATGAAGGTTTGGTGTTAGATATTAATGTTGTGGAAGTTAATTTTAAATCCTATGTTTATTGGTTACTTAACCCAATATTTATCTATGAATGCTAGACCTTGATACTGCATAACAATGGTAATGACAATTCAACAAATAGTTGTAAGACCTTACATATACACATTGTGAAATTAGGAAATTAGAAACATCTAGGATAAGTAGTGTTCAAATTATTGATATCCTCATGCTTATCATCAAAATGTTCTTTTTATTCCATGATTGGTCATGATATTGTAATCAGGTCTATTCTTTGGATTTGTAGTTATTATTACTAATTTAGATCTAGTCTTTAATAACATTGATTAAGAAATTTATTTAGTAAATTGATTGATATATTTTGGATTGATAAAATCTAAGTTGTACTTATTATATGCCTAATATTGGTCATCAAATTTCACATTTATTGATGAGGAAATATTAGTATGTGTTGTTGCCCTCACATTGGTAACTATGTTGTATATAATATGTGGTTCTAACTTCTTATCATTGGTACTTGCCCTCTTTATAGTGGATTTTGTAAATGCTTTAAATTTTTATATTGATGATCATGTGGTATGCTCAATTGCTACTTAGTTTTTTTATAATTGTTAAGCACTTCATCTATTTGAAGGATGCTAAAACCTGGTTACCATTGTGTCTTTATTGGTAACATTAGATCCAGCATTAAGCTTGTTTTGGAATATTAATAACCATTATTTATGCAGCCCATATCTGTGTTTTTGCATGAAGGAATAACAATAAAATAGTCAAATTCTTGAAGTGATGGGTTCTTTGGTTTAATTTACAAGATAGAGGAACCTAATGAACTTAGATTTATTTAAAAGTAATTATGAAACTTCTTGGTATTGGATTTTATCACTTATATAAGAAGACCTATTATATAAAACCAATCTTAGCCTTGTATGCACTCTTCATATGAGAACTTGCAAGGAACACTATTTCCATAATGAGTTACTATTTAAATTTTTTCTTGTAAGAGGATAAAAATTGGGTTATGGTTTATATATCTTATGGTCAAATGGTTGCTACAATTGTATAGGTTTGTGTGATCATTATTGTGGGTTAATAAGTGTAAGATTTGAGTTATTCACTACAATAAAAAGTTTGTTATGTCTTGTGTTAATAACTTAGAGATTTCATGATAGCATGTTAAACATTAGTTGGATTATTGTGACTCTTTACTCTCCTTTAATCATTGAAGGTTTAGTAGCTAGCCTATAATTTAGATGATCATGCATGGGCTATGTTGTACATATTTTATTTACTTTATTTTCTATTAACTAAACACTGGATGGAAAATCTTGGAATTGTACATGATCTACATATTTATGTAGTAGGTAGATGAAAATTACCATTGAGTCCATAGCTAATCATATATCAATTATATGGTGGTCCTTATATTGTTGTGATCACTGTCAATTATTTAGTGTCTCGCAAAATATATATGCCTGGAAATATTGGGTATCAAATGATGTTTTGATGAATGTGTAATCCTTCTTTTGATATTTATGTGTGTATGCAAGTGATTTGGTTTTGCATCACAAAGTGGTGTGTTAAGCCCATGAATAATGTTGTTTGCACTTTGATAATGCAAATCTATTTTTTTAGGGGGGGTTGTTTCATCTTGTATCAAAGGTTATGCTTAAAGTTTTAGGAAGAGTTTTGACACATTTCACTAATTTTTTGGTATGTGCTTAGAAAAACTGGTTGAGCTTTTGTGAATTCATGCATACCTTTGCAAGGGCTTTTATTGCATAGTACATGTTGTGATGGCTGAAATCACACATATTATATGTGTACGTATTCTTGTAAAAGATTATTTTATCACCATGTATACATATGTCTTGTGATGGTTGAATGCCGCATGTATATTTATGTTGTCTTACTAAGACTGAATTGAAACCTTGTATGATTGTATGCATACTAAACCTTGGTTAGAATTATATGCCTCATATGGACAATATATGACTTCTATGCTTGAAAAGGATATGTTATGATATTTATAAAGGCACTTAACCTCTTGGATGAGTTGAATAGTTATTTGCTTATGTAAGTCTTAAGTAATGGAAGTTACTGTATTATGGAATGTGTGTGTGTATGTGTGTGCAAAAATTGGTAAATTTATGAAATTGACCTTGATATGCTTATCTATAGCCTTAGTTAGGTTAATCCTTCCTGCATTAGTTTGTATTAAAGAAAGCATCAGCTATAAACTATTGACTTATATGGGTAAGTAAATGGAAGACTGGTGATAATCACTTTGCCCTTAGAATTAGGGAAATGATGTTCGGTATCTATTGTTGACTTGTATGAGAAAGTCATTAGTATATGGTTAGAACATTATGACCTCAAGAAGACTAAGGGTTAGAATTAAACCTAGAGGGATGTCTAAGGTAAGGGTGCCTAATTTACTTGGGTAAATTAGTGAGGCTTGGGATATCCACTTTTAAGGGAGTGTATTGTGTTGAATTAAGAGCATAATCTTATTTTTGTATTTTAGTCTCCTTTGAGTTAGATAGAGAAGCATGTGGCTTCATAACTCCAAATGGATGAAAGTAAATAAGGGTGTGGGGATGTTTACTTCTTATTTTGCATCTATGATGTTATTTCGATCATGGATACGCTTACATCTATGAAGTTATTTGATCATGGATAGGTTGATTTCCATGAGGTTGTGATGTTAACCATGGATATGTTTATGTCCATGGGGATGTATATTTTGATTATGGCTGAGTTATGCATCTATGAAGATGCCCATTTGGAAACTTGGATATCTTTTGAAGTCCATGAGATGTCTATTATGATATAGATATTCCCTACATATATGAAGATGTTTATTTTGAGTTCAAGTAAACTTATTGATTGTGGGAAATTATAATTCCCATGGTAGTGTTTTAGCATTCACCTCGTGCCTTGGCTAGGTTAACCCTTTCTCAAAAGCATTGTTGTGTCAAAGTAAACATCGCTAATTAACATTTGAATTATTGAATTAAGGAAACTAGAAGATTAGTGATATAAGCTTATTGTAATCATGTGATAATGCCATAGTAGCCATTGATAGCTTGCATGGATGAGCTATCTAATGATGCTAAGGTATAATATATTGGGAGGTCCAAGGGTGCAAATTGAGCCTGGAGGGTCTAGTAGGTCAGTGTGCTTGACTTAATTGGGCAAGTTAGAGAGTTTTGGAAATCTCATATTGTCATCAGTTAGCATGATCCATCTATCTATGATTAATGAACATTGTTGATAAATTTCTAAAGACACATGGAGATAGATTTTATAGGGCTTGTTGGAACACAAGCTTCCTAGAAGGAAGGTGACCATGATTTGAGATCCCTAAGACTAATTATGTGTATTTATGATGGATATTTGGTGTTATTTGTATGACATCTAGACATGAAGTGACCTGGTGGTAATTTTAGACTCTTGTGCTTCACACCATGTGTGTTAATCAATCTAAGGTTATGGAATAATGTTGGTTTGAGGTTGTTTCATTTTATCTTACTTTAAAAATTGGATTCACCCCCTTTAATCTTTGCTCAATTATTATATGGGGTTGATGTATGATTTTGGGGTTTATAATAACTCAATTTGGGTCATTTATTGTTTGAATAAAATGGGTTTGATTTTTAAATCAAAGTTAAAAATTGATTTGAATTTATTATTATTCACATAGCTTAAATCATTTAATGGACTATGGTTTTGAGATTTAAACAAATTTTATGTATATATTAAACTCATGTTGTGTTGGGTTATGGGTGAAGCCCTGTTGGGATTTATTAACTTACTGTTGAAGCTAACCTATAATGAAATGTTTATGAAGGTTTATGTTTTATGTAAAAATCATTTTAAATCTAGTTTTTAGATTTGAGGATCATATGAGGTTGTGAGATCATGATGATCCCAAGAATCCCTTATATTGATTCTTGACTTTAAAATTGGTTTTTAGACATTGAACGGTTGCTTGAATCTTTATGTTGTCATTATGAAAAATATGGTGTATAGATGGAAGTCATATTGAATGTGTTGATGGGTCTCATGTGTTGATTGTTGAAAATGAATGACTATTTTTGGATTGTCTTATTGTTCTAAGTATACCTTGCTTGGGTTATACTTTCCATTCTTATCATATTAAATGATTATTAGAATACTACTATTATTGTATAATTATCCTTAGACAGGGCTTATAGTTGAGCGCTTATGATCATGTAATATGGATTTGTAGTTGGGATGTTAAGGCTGACCATATGCTTGGAGGTTTTCCAAGCATGGTGATATATAATTTCATGGACATGGATTTGGTTTATAAATCCATAGTTATAACCTTTGAGTAGCCTGTAGTGGATTATCCCCACTTCTAATTTGTAGCAATGCCAATTTCCTGGTTATTTTTGTCTCATCCTGGGATGATGTTTTTGTTAGTCTCTTGCATGTTTACCTTCTATTATTATGTTGAGTCATCCAATGTCTTAGGAACCCTGACTTGATTAGAACCCCTTCCTAACCCCTATTAATGGAACCACCATACATTTGATGGATAGGGTGTTAAGGGACACCAATGGTTAGACTCATAGGGGTAGAGATGAAGGTTTGTTTCATGTCCATTTGTGTGCCTTATTAGTCTTTGGACACTCTTGATTATGACCTATCAACTAAGGATAACCCAACCCACACACACACACACACACACACACACACACACACACACACACACACACACACACACGCACGCACGCACGCACGCACGTACACACACACACATGCACACGCACATGTGTGCGCACACACACATGCACACGCACACGCACACACGCGTGCACGTACGTGCATGCACACACACACACATTACTATTAGATGTACTTCTTGACACTAATTGCAATAATGCATTATGCTGATGTATATTCTACTTTTGGATGCCTCACTTGTAAATAGTTGTAGTAGTTTTTATATGCAACTAAAACACTTGATAGACATGATAATACATTACACAAATTTTAATATGTGCAAGATTACTTTATGTTATTCAACCTATTGGAATTATGGGTATGTCAACAAATAAATTGACTTGAAGTATAAATTGTAAATTTCTTCCATTACTTAGGGGGTTGTATTATCTCATTTATGACAAAGGTTTGATGTTAGATATTAATGTTGTGGAAGTTAATTTTAAATCCTATGATTTTTAGTTACTAAACCCAATATTTATCTATGAATGCTAGACCTTGATACTGTATAACAATGGTAATGGAATTCAACAAATGGTTGTAATACCTTACATATACACATTGTGAAATGAGAAAATTAGAAACATCTAGGATAACTATTTTTCAAATTCTTGATATTATCATGCTTATCATCAAAATGTTCTTATTATGCCATGATTGGTCATGATATTATAATTAGGTCTATTCTTTGGATAAGTAGTTCTGATTACTAATTTAGCTCTAGTATTTAATAACATTACTTAAAAAATTCATTTAGTAATTTGATTGATATATTTTGGCTTGATAAAATCTAAGTTGTACCTATTATATGCCTAATAGAGGTCATCATTGTTCAGATTTATTGATGATGAAAGATTAGTACATGTTGTTGTCTTCACATTTGTAACTATGTTATATATAATATTTGGTTATAAATTCTTATCATTGGTAATTTCTCACTTTTTAGTGGCTTTTATAGATGATTTAAATTTTTATATTGATGATCATGTGGTATGCTCAATTGTTACTTAGTTATTTTATCATTGTTAAGCACTTCATCTGTTTGAGGGATGCTAAGACCTGGTAACCATTCTGTATTTACCGGTAACATTAGAGCAAACATTAAGTTTGTTGTAGACTATTATTAACCATTAGGAATAATAAGAAAATAGTCAAAATCATGAAGTGATGGTTTCTTTGGTTTAATTTACAAGATAGAGGAACCTGATGAACCTAGATTTATTTACAAGTAATTATGGAACTTGTTGGTATTGGTTTTTATAACTTTCATAAGAACACTTATTATATAAAACTAGTCTTATCTTTGAATGAACTCTTCATATGAGAACCTGAAAAGAGCACTATTTCCATAATGAGTTACTAGTTACATTTTGTCTTAGGCTAGAAATTTTGTTATGGTTCATATATATTATGGTCAAACGGTTGCTACAATTGTATTGGTTTGTGTGATCATTTTTGTGGGCTAATAAGTGTAAGATTTGAGTTATTCACTACATTAAAAAGGATTTGTTATGTCTTGTTTTAATAACATATGTAATATATTTGAGATTTCATGATGGCATGTTAAACATTAGTTGGATTATTGTCTCTTTACTCTCCTTTAATCATTGAAGGTTTAGCAATTAGCGTATAAGCTAGATGAATGTGTATGGGCTATGTTATACATATTCTCTTGACTTGATTTTATATTAACTAAACACTAGATATAAAATCTTTGAAATCTACATGATCTACATATTGATATAATAATTGGCTGAAAATTATCTTTGAGTACATAATTGATCTTATATCAATTATATGGTGGCCCCTATATTATTGTGATCATTGTCAATTATTTGGTGTCTCACATAATAGATATGCTTGGAAGTATTGGGTATCAAATGATGTTTTGATGAATGTGTAATCTTGTCTTGATCTTTTATGTGTGTAAGCAAGTGATTTGGTTTTGAATCACAAAGTGGTATGGCAAGCCAACACATAATGTTGTTTTCACTTTGATAATGCAATTCTAAAGAATTTTTTTTGGGGTTATTTCATCTGGTATTAGAGCCTATGCTTAAAGGTTTTGGAAGATTTTTGACACATTAAACTTATTTTTGGTATGTGCTTAGAAAATTTGGTTGATCTTTTGTGCATGTGTGCATACCTTTGCAAAGGCTCTTATTGCATAGTACATGTTGTGATGGCTAAAATCACACATATTAGAGATGTACGTATTATTTTGAAGGATTATTTTATCATCATGTATGTGTATGCCTTATGATGGTTTAATTCCATATGTATGTTTATGTTTTCTTACTAAGACTAAATTTAAACCTTGTATGCTTGTATGCATACTAAACCTTGGCTGGAATTATATGCCTTTTATGGATAATATATGACTTATATGCTTGATAAGGCTATGTTTTGACCTTTATAAAGGCACTTAACCTCTTGGATGAGTTTAATTGTTCTTTTCTTATGCCATCCTTAAGTAATGGAAGTTTTTGTATTATGGAATGTGTGTGTGTGTGCAAAAATTGGTACATTTATGAAATTAACCTTGTGATGATTATTCATAGCCTTGGTTCGGTTAACCCTTCCCAAATCATTTTTCATTAGGGAAATCATCACCTATAAACTATTGACATGTATGGTCAATTAAATGGAAGATTGGTCATAATCACTTTGCCCTTAGAATTGGGGAATGATGTTCAGTATTTATTGACAATTTATATAGACATGTCATTAGTAGATGCTTAGAACATTATGACCTTGAGAAGACTGAGGGTTAGGCTTAAACCTAGAGGGATGTATAGACTGAGGGTGCCTAATTTACTTGGGTAAATCAATGAGGCTTGGGATTTCCACTTTTGAGGGAGCATATTATGCTGAATTATGAGCTTGATCTTATTTATGCATTTTGCTCTCCTTTGAGTTAGATAGAGAAGCATGTGGATTCATAAATATAAATAGATGAAAGTAAATAAGTGTGTGGGGATGCTTCAATCATGGACACTCTTATATTTATGATGGTTATTTGATCATGGATAGGTTGATTTCTATGAGGTTATGATGTTAACCATGGATATGTTTACGTTCTTGGGGATGTTTATTTTGATTATGGATGAGTTATGCATCCATGAGGATGCCTATTTGAAAACTTGGCTATGTTTTGGCACTCATGGGATGTCTATTGTGATATATATATGCCCTGCATCTATCAGGATGTTTATTGTGAGTTCAATTAAACTTGCTAATTGTGGAAAATTATAATTCCCATGGTAGTGTTTTAGCATACACCTCATGCCTTGGCTAAGTTAACCCTTTCCCAAAAGCATTGTTGCATCAAAGCAAGCATCACCAATTAACATTTGAATTATTGAATTAAGTCAACTATAAGGTTAGTGATATAAGCTTGTTGTTGGTATCATGAGATAATGCCTTAGTGTCCATTGATAGCTTGCATGGATAAGCTATACAATGATGCTAAGATATAATATCTTTGGATGTCCAAGGGTGTGACTTGAGCCTAGAAGGTCTAGTAGGTGAGTGTCCTTGACTTGATTGGGAAAGTTAGAGAGTTTTGGGGATCTCATATTATTATCGGTTAGCATGATCCATCTATCTATGATGTATGAACATTGTTAGTAAATTTCTAGAGACACATAGAGATAGATTTTATTGGCCTTGTTGAAACAAAACTTTCCTAGAAAGAAGGTGATCATGATTTGAGATCCCTAAGACATATTACATGTATTATATGATGGATATTTTGTGTCATTTGGATGACATCTAGACATCAAGTGACCTAATGGGAATTTTGGACCCTTGTGCTTCATGCCATATGTGTTAATTATTATGATGTAGAAATACCTTGGCATAATTATTTAAATGCCTAAGTCACATGTGCATGACCTGATTTCATGTGGATCCTCCTTATATATTAAACTATTATGTTTTATATAACTTTTAATTTTTATTGTAATTTTACTATGATTTATGTATATAGTTGACCTTGTGGACTTTCACATACTTGTCTTGATACTAGCACTATTGTATGAGCATTCTATACACATATATGTATATTATTAACTATAAAATGTGAGAATGATTATTAATCACTATGTAAGGGAGTCTCCTATTTTTGTAATTAACCATGTGGACCATTTGTTGCTCTATGTTTTTAAAATTGTTATATGAGTACCTTGTGTGCATATCTTAAAATAATTGTGACTTTGTGTTGTTAATAATTCTATGCAATAATGTGGTTATAAATTTATTGTGTGATGTGCCTCTCTCCCTCTAAAACTAAATTCTATTGATTGAAATCTACCAGGGTATAATGTTGTATTATGTGATGTGATCCTACATCACTACTCCAATATTGAGTATTGGTGCTAGTATGAGGTTAAGTGTAGAGAAGCACTACATCCATAAATATTTTGACTTGGTACAGGAAAATAAGTGGAGTCTCTCATAGAATAAAAATCCACTTTTCCTCTTTACACAAGTAGCCACCTGATTCATTCAGAGTGTGTACCATGTGTGCCATGAGTTGGTCATGTAATATTAATGTATAATGGCCACTTTATGGATTTAGAATTCCTTTATTTGCCTCTTGAGGTTCTTGGTAAAAGCAACCCCTATGAATTCTATTATTTTACTCTTGGTGAAGCACTTATTTGTCCTATAGATTTGGACATTTATGAAAATTAGCAAGGTGGTACTTACTGAAATGCATACATGTGTTGGCCTGTAAGTGAAACCATGCTTTGGTTAAGGTATTGGTTTTGTTATACTTATTAAAAATATTCAGTGATGATTTTTTTTTGTTGAGAAGCATAACTGGAATGTATGCTGATTTTTAACTCTGATAAAACAATAATAGAGCTTATCAGGTGGTGTTTGAAATCCTAGGTACCCACTTGACTCTTGGATGGAGTGATGAGTGTTGGGTGATGCCCTCAGATGGTTATTTTTGGATGGTGGAATTGGTATCCCTAGACCATAATGTGATCTCATGTGTGTGTTGGAGAACATGTTTTAAGCCTTTGGGTTATTGTGATGCCTGATGTTTAACATCATTAGTGTGGGACACTGCACTAATCCCTAAGTAGTTGATGATGTAGTGGAGTAACCATAATAATATGGATTACTACCCTTGTGTAGGGACACTCTATAACAAATGTTCCTAATATTATGCCTATAACATAGTGTTATAGTGGAAAATTCAACTCTATATTTATGATTCTAGTTGTGATTTGGTGGGATTGGATGATTATATTTGGTGACCTCAAGTTGGAGGTCTATGTGCACTAATACCAGTGGTTATGATCATGGTTAATTTTTTATACAGATTGTTAATTTAGTTTAAACAATCAAATTATGTCTAGTTGTCCTAAGTTTGTATTTATTGCTTAGAAGTGCCTATATCACTTTTTATTAGAAATTATTTTAAGGAAAGTGTAAACTACTATGTTTGGAACACTATTTTCCTATTATGTTAATTTAAATTGCCTCCATGAATGATTGAAATGATTAATAATAATAGTGTTGTATGCAATTAGTAATTATTGCTTAGATTTTTTCTACTAAATAAGAAGGACATCTTTGATCTAGTCAACCTTTTGTGTTGGTTTTGCTAAATTTTTATGTTTTGATGGCCTTTATTGAGGCATGAGATTGGAAGAGTTCTAACCAGGTTGGGAGACTTGGTGGAATCTTATGATGTGATATTACTATTAATTATTATTTTTCCCTATCAGTGTTGTAAAGGATACATGAAGATGGGAAGGACTCAAGGGGATATTACTTGGCCTATTATATTAGATAATGAGGCTATCTTGATGACAACAAATAGGAGTATCAAAGAGATAAGGTTGGGGCATTTCCAGCCCAAAATAGGTGTAGAGATTGTGTAGAGGTATTGATTGCTTTAGTTAAACTTTTTCAAATAATTTTGTCCTTGACTATTGATAGTCACCAAGATGACACCTATTTAAGGAGGGGAAGATGTCATGACTTGACCTGGTAGCATTCTACAGACATTTGATTTTACTTTGTTTAACATGTTTTACTAGCACTAGACTGATGATTACTAGTGTTGGACCTATTTTGTTGGTATGATGTGAGATGTTTAGGTGGCTATTATAATTAGAGATATCATGGATGATGTTCACATTAGATTCATTTTATCCTAATATATGTATATTGATTACATTTGGATTTGTTTTATCTAGATACATATATGATTACTTGACCATTATTATTGTCACATGCTTAGTAGACTTTTGCATTACCTTTATCTATTTGGATAGTATTAATGGGTTTTAAATATGTTGACATGTTGATTGTAGGTTGATGGTCATGTTATATTTAATTTATTTCACTAATGATATATAGACTATTGGACATAATTATGTTTTACTATAGTTTAATATTTATTTATTTATTATCATTCAGGTACTATTAATGTATAATCGGTGGTTACAAGTAACCAATATGAGCTAAGGTAGATGACAATGATGGCACCTACTCTGATGAAGTGGTTCTTGAAATTTTAGATGGGTTCTAATAGGTAAATGTATTTCTAGAATGGTCTGATGCCATTGGATAAGTATGTCATATTTGTTGTGTAATCACATTTTATTTTGATGCTTTGATCATGCTACTATTTAATTATCATGTATTGACATGTTTTTGGTTAGTTTTGTTTTACCTTTTTGAACTCCCCATTTCCAATGTTTCACTCTCTTTCCCCTATTCATGAACTCATCATCACCTCGATACTATTGAGCCAACTATTTTTTATAGTGACCTAGATGTCCTAGGTGGACTCACCTAAACCCCTTCCCCCATGGCCCCACTTGGACTATAGATTTGATCCCCTGATGTTATTTATGGTTTGAACCATGTACTATTTAAATCTTATATTCTATTATCTTAGGGGATTTTTTTATCTGGTCTTTCATGATCATTACAATTATTTTAGTTGGTACATTTGGTTCTTGGTATGGAGGTTGATGGCTTTATGGATGTTTCTCTCTCTCTTTGGCATTCAATACCAAATTGAATGGGTATAGGGAGGGCACTTGGCATGCAAGGGTGGTGGGAGTGGTCAGTTAGCATGTGGGAAAAAGGAGAGAGATGGTTTATGGAAAAAAGGGATACGATTGGGTGTGTGTGATATGTAAGGGGTAAATTGAAGGAGAGGTATGGTAAATGGAAAAAGGGAGAGGAGAACAAAATGTTGGTGGGGGAACTCTATTTTTGTTGATATTTTGTACTACAATTTGGTAGTTCAATCTCCTTTTTATTGGGAAAAGGAAAAATTAAATGGAGTGGGTTGTCGTAGTGGATAATAAAGGCACACAATAGGGGGTTATTTTAACATCGAGGCTAGGAAAGTAAGTCAAAATAAGGGAAACATTGTATTCACCCTTGATTTGCAATCGATGTTGGAATGTGCTCTGTATATTCCATTTAGGAAAGAAATAATAAATGTATGAAGGAAAATATGTTTCCTCTTCAATGCAAGATTGAATTTTAGGTGGATGGGTGTGGGAGGAGAGATGAGGATGATGTGGGGGAAAATAAGAAAAAAATTGTAGTGGGGGTTTTGTTTTTGGAATGTGGCATTTAGTTCCTCAAGGGGGTTGGTTGACGCGAGTGGGAGAAGATATGTATGTGGGGAGGGAAATGGAAAATAAATTAAATAAATGAAAACATTGTATTTTCCCTTGAAATATAATCAATGTTGGAAGGCTCTGCATACTTGAGTTAACAAAGGAGAAAATGACAATGTAGGGTATGGGAGATGAGAGAATGGAATGAATTGGAGGATTCTGGTTTTGTTTTTGGGGCATTAAACCTTATGGCATAGTCATCATAGTTTCTCCTCAGTGTCAAATCCTTATACTTTAAGTTAGTTCTACCATATTCTTTAACTTTGAAACTAGTTGAATGAATCAACTATGGGTCATTTTGCCCTTTTTTCCCTTGCAGTAAAATTAAATAATTATACTACTACATTTTACTTGTGTAAATAACTTTAGTGTAGGGATTGAATCAATTTGGAAACAAATTTCCTCTAGCTATATTAGAAATAATTTTTATACTACTCTCATTGCTTTGAAAACATCAATTTTGGGTCATGTTTGGAATAAAACCAAGTTGTCATACCCTGTTTGGCTACATAAAACATAGGGCATAATTTTTAGTTAGAAAGGGTTGTGTGTATATGTTTTGGTGGTTGTTTTAAACCTTATATATATATATATATATATATATATATATGTAGTACTATTAGATGTACTTCTTGACATTAATTATACCAATGTATTATGCTGATGTATATTCCGCTTTTGGATGCCTCACTTGTAAATAGTTGTAGTAGTTTTTATATGCAACTGAAATATTTGATAGACATGATAATACATTACACAAATTTTAATATGTGCAATATTACTTTATGTTGTTTACCCTATTGGCATTGTGGGTATGTTAGCAAATAAATTGACTTGAAGTAGAAATTGTAAATTTCTGCCATTACTTATGAAGTTGTATTGTCTCATTTATGATGAAGTTTTTATGTTAAATATTAATGTTGTGTAAGTTAATGTTAAATCCTATGTTTTTTGGTTACTTAACCCAATATTTATCTATGAATTTTATACCTTGATACTGCATAACAATGGTAATTGAAATTCAACAAATGGCTATAAGACCTTACATATACACATTTTGAAATGAGGAAAATAGAAACATCTAAGATAACTATTATTCAAATTCTTGATATTCTCATGCTTATCATTAAAATGTTATTGTTATGTCATGATTGTTCATGATATTGTAATCAGGTCTATTCTTTGGATGAGAAGTTCTGATTACTAATTTATCTCTAGTCTTTAATTACATTGCTTAATAAATTTATTTAGTAAATTGATTGATATATTTTGAATTGATAAAATATGAGTTATACCTATTATATGCATAATAGTTGTCATCAATGTTCATATTTATTGATGAAGAAATATTAGTATGAGTTGTTGCCCTCACATTTGTAACTATGTTGTAGATAATATATGGTTCTCACTTCTTACCATTGGCACTTTCCCTCTTTGAAGTGGGTGATGTAAATGATTTAAATTCTAAGTTTTATGATAATGTGGTATGCTCAATTCCTACTTAGTTATTTTATAATTGTTAAGCACTTCATCCATTTGAGGGATATTACAACCTAGTTACCATTGTGTCTTTACTGGTAACATTAGAGCCAACATTAATCTTTTTGTGGACTGTTGCTAACCATTATGTATGCATCCCATATATGTATTGTTGCATGAAGAAATAACAAGAATATAGTCAAATTCATGAAGTGTTGGGTACTTTGGTTTAATTCTAAGATAGAGGACCCTGATGAACTTAGATTTATTTACAAGTAATTATGGAACATGTTGGTATTAGTTTTTATCACTTCCATAAGAAGGCTTATTATATAAAAATGGTCTTAGCCTTTTATGCACTCTTAATATGAGAAATTGTAAGGAACGATATTTACATAATGAGTTACTAGCTACATTTTGTCTTGTAAGATGCTAGAAATTGTGTTATGGTTCATATTTCTTATGGTCAAACTGTTGCTGCAACTATACATGTTTGGTGATCATTCTTGTGGGCTAATAAGTGTAAGCTTTCAGATTTTCACTACATTAAAAAGAATTTTTTGTGTCTTGTGTTAATAATGTATGTAATACCTTGGAGATTTCATGATGTCATGTTAAACATTAGTTGGATTATTGTGACTCTTTACTTTCCTTTAATCATTAAAAGTTTAGTAGTTAGCCTATAAGCTAGATGATCATGCATGTGTTATGTTATAGGGTTTCTCTTGACTTGATTTTATATTAACCAAACACTAGATGGAAAATCTTGGAACTCTTCATGATATACATATTGATATAGTAGCTAGCTGAAAATTATCATTGAGTCCACAACTAATCATATATCATTGATATGGTGGTCCTTATCTTGTTGTGATCATTGTGAATTATTTTGTGTCTCACATAATAGATATGCTTGGAAGTTTTAGGTATCAAATTATGTTTTTATTAATATGTAATCCTAGTCTTGATATTTTATGTTCATAAGGAAGTGATTTGGTTTTGCATCACAAAGTGGTGTGGTGATCCCACACGTAATGTTGTTTGCACCCTGATAATGCAATTCCAAAATAATTATTTGGTGTTGTTCCCTATGTATATTAATATTCATAGAAGCTAAACTAGAAATAAATTGTTTTATGTTAATTAAATATATATTTTCTTATCTAACTCTAAAAATAAAATGTAAAACTATGTGTTTTCATATTTATTATACACAAGAAATTATAGAAGATTTAATCCTTCAAAATACAACAAAATTGAGAAATATTTTTTTTGTTATCTTTTCTAATATGAAATTATAACTATTTCAAATAAATAGTTTAATATACTGGAAAATGTAAATAAAAAAGAAATAAAATTAAATCTTGATCCTGATGAAAGCAAAGGATAGATACAGGAGAAAAAATTTACTTGGTACTAATAAAAATTGATCCTGAGGCTACTTTTTCTTTATTTGTTGGTCACAATGACCCAAGAAATCTCCAATAATATGCTCAAAAGAGTAAATGGAAATACAATAAAAAGTGAATAGATGATGCATCTAGATTGTGGTTGGTTCCCCTATTTTATATGATGACTAGAAGGTTGTTATGGGTTTTATGTTGATTTCTCAAGGAAAACACATAAGATAATTATAACTATATCAAAACATGTATACTCAATTCTCAATTAAATTTTAGGGTCTAAATTTCAAGGTAAAAAGAGTTATTTTTAAGAGAAGAGATGATTTTTCATGTGGAATTTCATAATATGTGGCTAATATCTTCTTAGAGTTGATTTATAGTTAGCCAAAATTAGCATAGACATGACTTAGAGTGGACTAGAACTTTAGGGAAAGTGTAAAAATAGAGTAGAATGTAAGATTAAACATGAAAAATATGTTAAATCATGTGCCTTGGGATGTATTTTCAAAAATCATGAAATGATGTTGAGAGCACTACTTTAGGAGGTGTTTACCACTATAGTGGTTTTGATGTTCGACCTAAAAATGTGAAATTTTAAAAGGGTTAAACTTAAATTTCATAAATTTGATACTTGGGTGAAGATTTCAGAGAGGAAATATATGGAAATCTAGATAAAACCAGGTCTTATCATATTATTTTTATGTATATCCTTGCATCATCATTGGATATCATGAAATGTTACATCATGCAAAATTTAGGTCCATAAATATTACCTTCTCATAGAGGTGCCTTGACATGAGTTAGAAATGCATTTTTATTGATTAGTGATGTAATGCAAATGAAAATTAGGGTTATAAAACATACCTCACTTAATTTTATGGCACATCCAAACTAACTAAGACACATTTTTGACCTACAAAAGAAAAGATGAAAATCAAGTACAAAGTTATGAAAAAAGTAGAATATTTATTAATTAATAAAAACTAATACAAGCATTACTTACCATTTACATGGTGATGAAAATACTATCTTAACTATTTTATCATGGGACTATGTTGAGTCGTGTGTGAAGAGGCATCAATTTCTATGACTAAAAATCATAAATAACATGTTTTACAATTAAACTATGGGAAAAAATGTGATAATTTTTGCCAATCTAGCTATTATACTTTAGTTTAGGCCTATAAAAATCTCATGATTATATAAATATGTGGAGAAATTATAATTTTTATAAAAATAATTTCAAAAAATGGAGAATTTTTAAAACAAAATAATAAAATACTAAACTATAAATTATTTGTGTATTATGATTTATGAAATTTGAGCTTAGATTTCTTGTGACAAATTTTCATAATAATACATTGAAATCTAAGATTGTAAGGAGAGGATGGCACAAGTTCAAATAGTAGCATGGAAGGTGAAATTACTGGTGAATTCTATCAAAATTTTCCAAAAATTATTAATCTTTGTATGCTAGCAGTATTTATTTCACATATATAATTATGTAATTATTACCATGGTTATAAATTTTTTGATCAACTAGATAATGAGTCATAAATCATTGTTGTATTTACACAGCTACCATGATAATTACATAAAAACCATTCTAAAAATATTTTTAGTTTCATAACTATCATGATATTTTCACCGTGTTAACATGCACATAGTGGCGGTTTCTCTACATTAGAGGATCAATTTTTTTTAAGACATTTTAAGTATTATAGATCCATTTTTGTGATTTCATATTTATTTATATATTGGAACAAATATAGAGATCATTTTCATCTACCTAGGGTCATCAATTTTTTGATAGTAAAGAATATTTCCATTGTTGACAAGGTAAAGATATAGATGGATACACATGTGGGGATATTTTCCCCATTAAAGAGGTTATTGTGTGACCTATTCATGTAATAGTATGCCTATAGGAAAACATTATTGATCCCATTGGATCCTAAGGGAGTGGATGATTACCTTTTCTATGCTTAAAATATTATGGGATTAACATTTATATGGATTAAAGTGACATTGAGAGAGGCCATTGAAATATCATAGGCCCAATGACATGATAAGTAATTTGGAGATGTATATGCATCTAATGTGTGTACAAAATATGGTATGAGAATAAAAAGGATTGAGTGGGAAGATATACAAAACTTCTACAAGGTGATTATCAACATCTTAGCTTTACAATTGATAGGGACAATGTGACTAACCATATCATTTATAGTTTGTATTCTTTTTGAGGAGCATTGATAAGTAAAACCATGTGTTTATTTTGGAATAGAACATGGATTCCTAAACCTTTATATACTCCTACCAATTTTTTAAATTATGATCTCTTTCTATCATTAACCCAACTCTCATCATGTGTTGGGTACATGAACACATGATCACCTATAAGAGTGTTTTTTTGAGTGGAGATGTAGGTGACATATTATATTCTAGATGGACTAGGATGGTGTTGTTGTCCCCAAAAAATATCACTCATTTTTGGGACATCATTTGAACTATTTTGGTCCTATAGACCAAAATTGTCTCTTCCCTTTTCAAAATTTGTCCTGGGCATTCAAATTCCTCATTTTTCAAGATTCTCAAAAATCTACAGACTCTGCAAGCTTGAATCTATGGACTTTGTAGGAAGAGAAATCTACGGACTTTGTAGGAAGAGAAATCTACAGACTCTGTAGGCCAAGTTCAACAGGCTTCACAGGTTGATTTCTATGGACTCTGTAAGAAAGAATCAAGCTTTCAACACTTAGTTGATCTCAAAGTTGGTTCAATGACCAGGTTCAACCAAAAGAGTTCATCGGCAAGCTTCTAAGCAAGGATTGAACCTTTGAACCTTGAACTGTTTTGGTTCAACAGGCTCAACAGGTTCAAAGGTTCAACATCAGCAGCAAGAGTTCAACTGCTCCCAGGTTCAAAGGCTTTTACAAGCAGGTTCAATCAAAAGAACAAGTTTTCAAGGCTTGAACCATTGAACCATTGAACCACTTTGGTTCAAAGGTTCAACGGGTTCAAGGTTCAATAGGTTCAATGTGTTTGGTTCAATAAGGATCAAAAGGAATTAGCTAAATAAAAGAGAATGAACCGATGAACCATTGAACCACTTTGGTTCAAAGGCTTGTTTCAATTTAGTTGGTTCAATGCTTCGTTTCACTCAGTCAATTCAATCAAAGGGTTCATCAGCTTGGTTCAAAGCTTGGTTCATCGGCTTGGTTCAAAGCTTGGTTCATCAGCTTGGATCAAAGCTTGGTTCAATGCAAAAGTTCAAAAGAGCCTCTCGAAGGACAAGTGCCCTTGTAGAGGGCAATTGGTCAACAAAATCACCCTTCAGAAGGGTCATTTTCAAGGAAGCCACAAAGGTAAGTTCTTTCTGAATTTTATTTAAAGCAGTCGAAAGACAAAGGGATTTCCTTCAGGAAAAAGACTAAGGCAAGAAATAATTCTTTCAGACTTTTGTTCGAAGGAATTCCTTCAAAAAAAAGTCTGAAGGAATTCGGGAAAGAAGTTGCAGGAGGAAAACCCGAAGGAATTTCCAAAGGCCAAAGACAAAGCAATCGGAATAATTCTTGCAGACTTTTTGTTCATGGGAAAATGTCCACGAGAAAAAGTCTGTGAGAAAAAGTCCATGGGAAAATGGCATAGTTCACATCTACGTACCCATTTGTATACATCTTGAAACAGAGTAAGACAGTAATACTTGGCTTGAAAAATATTATGGGTAGTCACATGAGCAGAAAAATGTCCTCCACAGGCTAAATTATGGAAGGACTTCAAAAGTTGGTTCTAATGCTCTTTATCCACACAGTGAGAACACTCCATCAAGGTTCCTTTTATACAGGCCATTGTCCCAGAGGACAAAATTGGTAGCTGTCAACTTGACAGTCCTCCTTTTTTAATGATACAGGTGAGCAGGACACTCACCATAAGTAAGGAAATGAGCAATACTTGAATACCACTCATTTGTGGTGGAGACAAAGAGGACTATTGGCGTGTCTTCAATTTCTTCTTCTCCATGCTCTGCTTCTTCTAGTTTGTTGTCAGTAATCAATTGGCATAGGCCCCTTCCCTACACCAGATTCATTGGTTTGATGACTAGATCGAACTCCTATATTTTGGCAATCTAATTACCCATTTTGGTTCCAAACTCCTACTGAGTTAATATGGATTTGAATATGGTATCAGGAACCAGGGTAGTAACTTGTGAATTTAGGATGTAAAATTGAAAATGATTCACTGCCTTTACCACTACATAAGCATGCTTCTCCATGTTTGAGTATTTCAACTCATGAGCTTTGAGAGGAAAACTCATGAAAGAAATGGGAGATTCCACACCTTCTTGGTTCTGTTGAACTAGAATTGTTAAAAGTGTGTGTTTAAAAGCATAACTATACATGGTGAAATCCTTGATATAATCTGGACAAACTAGAATTGGGGCATGGGTAATAACAGTCTTCATATCTTGAAACACCAATTTGCCTTCTTCAGTCCAGTGGAAGGTGGCCTTTCCCTTCATCATGTTTACAATATGGTGAGTCTTCTTAGAAAACTCGAGGATGAATCTTCATAAAAAATTCACCTTTCCAAAGTAAGAGTGAACTACAGTCTTACTTGTAGGTAGGGTAAGATCATGGATGGACTTGACTCTGTCTAAGTCAATCTTTATGCCTTCTAAGGATATAATGTGTCCGAGAAGTTTCCCTTCTATTACCCCAAAAATAGACTTCTTAGGATTTAAATAAATGTCATTCTAGTAGTAGCATTCTATCACTTGTTGCAAATGGTGCACATGATTAGGACGATGCTTGGAAAAGACTGTCAAATCATCTAGGTACACTATAATGAACTTACCCATTTCATCTTTGAAATCAAAATCCATTACTCTATAAAAAGTGGTGCCAACATTTATCAAGCCAAATGGCATTCTTAGATAGGCAAAGGTACCCAAAGGTGTGGTGAAGGCAGTATTATGCTAGTCTACTTCACCAACTTCAACCTGATTGTATCTTGAGAAGCCATCTAGTATGGATAACATCTTTGAACCGGTCACCATCTGAAGAACTTGATCCATGATAGGTAGAGGATAGTTATCCTTTAAGGATGATTGATTCAAGTTTCTAAAATCCACATAGAGGCAAATTTTTCCATTCTTCTTCCTCACAGGGACTATGTTTGCAATCTATGTGGAATGATGGATTGGGAAAATTATCCTAGCATTCAACATTTTTTGTATTTTAGACAGAATATTACCTGATATCTTTGGATTATACTACCTAGATTTTTGTTTGTAAGGCACATAATCATCCTTGAGAGGAATGTCATGGCATATTTGTTCAGGGCTGAGTGACTTCAGATCATCGTAGGAGTATGTTAGGACATCCATATATTGGCAGAGCAGAGCAGTGAACTTGAACTTGAACTTTTCTTCCTGAGTGTGCCATTTTCCAATGTTCACCATCTTGGGATTTTCTTTGGTACCCATATTCATTTGATCAAACTCCTGGGAAGAGCTTGAATCAGTTTGTTGCTGTTTGATGAATCTATCATGCTTGTCAAATAACTTCTCAAGGGAAACTAGGCCTTTTGGGATTTTATTCCCTTTAAGCTGCAAGAATTCTTCACCTACATCTGAACTTGATTCAGGGGCTGGTTTAATCTTATGAGGCTCACTGCCTTCAAAATGAAGCTATTCAAAGCTATTTTTTTACTCCAGGAAGGCAATGATTTGGTGATTGCCATTAAACACTTGCCAATGATTGGAATTATCAGGCACACTTGGTCGATAGACTCGTTTAATAGTGTACCTATTTCCCTTAACATTAGGGTGAGGGACCAAAATAGTTGCCAAAATAGTCAATGCATCAGCTCTGTCATTAAATTCCCTAGGTATGACAGAGATGTTGAAAGCATCAAAGGTTTCAATTTGATCCCAGACTAGATTATGATAATGGTACAATCTCTCATTTTTGGTTTGATACAAGTTCCTTACTTGACAAACCACCAGTTCAACATCTCCTTTGGCATGAAGAAGTTTGATGCCTTTGTCTTGAGCAGCCTTCAATCCAAGCAATAAAGACTCATACTCAGCTATGTTATTAGTGTTATTGAACTGCAATTTGTATGAAGAAGAAAAAATATCTCCTTGAGGAGATATCAACACAATCCCAGCTCCAGAATTGGTAGAGGAGTAGCTGCCATCGAATTCTAGAATCCATACCTCATTAGACACTAATTTTTCCTTAGATTCTTCTTTGTTTGGATGTGGAGATTCTTCTACATTTGCACTATGATCCACTAATCCTTTTGATATTTTATCTAACCCAAGTTTTAGATTGTTATCTTCAGGAGTTTTATCAGACACCTCATGAAATTCCTTTGTGGACAAGAAGTAATTACCCATGCCTAAAAACTCAAAAAAAAATTGATCTTTAGGCATTGAAGTTTGAGTGACCAGGTATTTACTTCCTTCTAAGGGAGCAATCTTTGCATAACACCTTTAAGAGGGATTCTCACCTCAAATAAGTCTATGCTCAACTCACCACCAACATCCTTGAAAACATTTTGCCCAATAAGGATGCCGTATGAAGCTGGGATGTCAGCCACCGGGATAGTCATCTTAATTCTCTTATATGAGAATGATACAAATGCAAATTGGGCATCCTTGATTTGTCCCAATAGTGGCACTTATTTTTTATTCATGGAGAAACATCTCCCAAATGTCTTGGTCAGTGTGAGACCAAGGGATTCCACCACTTTGGTAGGCATGACATTGTTAGATGCACCAGAATCTATGATGCAATTGTTCAGTTGATGTCCATTTATCAGCAGGGAGACATAAAATGGTTCAGTCCTCTTGGGAGTAGTAGGAGGGGTAATGACAAGGTTATTCCTGGTGGATGTGTTCTTGGGGGGATCACAAGTTACATTTTGAATTGCTTGTCCTATAGGGATGGCTTGGTTCTTTACACATTGAACTAACTTATCTAACTGCTCAAGGTTGGATTACATGAATTCAAATTCAGACATTTGAATTTTGGTTTTCTTGGCATGTTTGATTATGTCAAATGACTAAAATAGACTAGGAATAGAGGACCGATGTTCATCCTTTTGGTTTTTAGAAGGGGGAGGATTGGTCTACGAATTTGAAGTTAGAGGTGAAGGCGCAATTGAGGTACTCACCTTTTTAGCAGTCATCGAGTCCTTTGGCTGCAAGGGCAGAGTGGTTCTCTACTTAGCAATTTAAATTGTAGGATGAGTTCATTCCTTTGTTATTTCCTTATCATCTTGTTGGGTTGACTGGTTCTTGGATCAAGTGAATAAAATGTAAGTTCCCTCAACTGATCCACCTTCACTTCTGGGTTCATCCTGGTAATTCAGTAAACCAATGTTGGAGTCACCAGCTAATTTTTCTTCCTCCTCAGTGAAGAGATTAGCATCATCTTCTAGGTTCAACTCAGGCTAAAAGGAGAATTCTAATTCTACTTCAAGATATCCAACTACTGAATTGGTTAGATGTGCTTCAATGGCCAATTTCCCTTGAGGGGGAGGAAGATGATTTGGCTTCCCTTGATTCCTGGTAGCCTGGCCTTGGTATGACTGATTGGGGAATGTCCTCCTTGGTATATCTCTGTATGAAGGAGCATATGATATCCCTTCCACCATTTGCTTTCTAAGATCTAACAACTCATTTTCCAACTTATGCACCATGGGATCAGTGGTGACTGTAGGTGAGTATTCATAAGATGAAGAGGATTTACCTTTGTTAGGATCTCTCCTTATCTTTCCTGCCAAGATAAGGTCATCTTCTACCTCAGTAGCCAAATCTTGAGCAGCAACAAGGTCTATGTGGCTAGCTCATCTCAGCAAAAAAATCACTTTAGGTAGTTGTGAGTTGATGAAGAAGAATTTAAGGTTCTCAGGTGTTGGCTGAGTGATTATAGGAATCTAATTCCTCAGCTTGTCAAACTTGGTAATGAAGTCCCTCATAGGTTCATGAGGTTCCTTCTTCATCTGTGTGAGATGGGCTAGCAAGGCATGTGCATCTTCTGCAGGCTTGAACCTGGCCTCAAATTTAGCTTTAAGAGTATTCCAGTCGGTCATAGTCTGGGCCTGTAGATGGTACAACTAGTATGAAGCAACACTTTGCAATGTTTCCACAAATAGCCTAACTGCTACGTCTTCATACTCCATGCCTATCACACCATAGGCTATGCTGAAGGCAGTAATATGTTCATCAGGATGAACTTTTCCATCACCAAAGAATTTGGAGAAATTCTTCCTTGAACTACGTGGAAGCTCATGTAGAGGTGGGGTTAAATTGAGTGGGCTGAAAGAGTTACCCTAGGGGCCTTGAAATACCATGATTTGAATATGAAAAAAGGGGATAACAAATCTTAGTGGAGTATGTATAGGCAAAGCTCTGCTAATAGTAAAAAAAGAAGCTTTGCCTTGTGTTGGTGACTTGGTACAGGTAGGAGGAACACTCTTGGATCATTAAACTTGAAGTTAGGGAGGGAACAAATAGAAATTTCCCTACTGTACCAACTCAAAAATAGGACCAACAACACCTTGGACTCTCTGGCTTCTAGTATAGCATGGAGTTGTTAGATTGTAGAATAAAAATGGGAAAGAACAAGCTCTGCTTTAGCTTGAAGCTTGAGGCTTCAAACTGCGCACTTTTCCCCAGTGGCTCTAGCTTGTAGAATAGATTATATAATGGAAATGGATATAATAGAAATGGATAAGGATAGGTACTACTTCAATCTGAAACTTGAGGCTTCAAATTGCATGTTTGATCCCTAGCAGAGTTGCCAAAAAATTGTTGGGTGAATATTTTGTCACCAGCTAACTGATGAGTAAAATAGGTCTCTTCAACCACATCATAGGGAGATTGGTTGGCCAAATGTGTAGGTTTACCACATCAGAGGTGGAAAAATCTCTCCTCTCATCAAGGGGAGGTTCCCTATATATATGAGGAGATATATACTATATATATAAGTAGAAAATAATACTCAGGGGTAGGACTACACCATCCATCTCTCTTTTTTTTAGAGATGATGTTCCAAGACAAAGGAGAAATCCTGGTAACAATACTGAAGGCACTTCTCTTCTTTTAGAAGTGGTCTTATAGTAGGGTGCAAGAGTTCTTTTTGGTGGATAATCAACAAGTAACAAGGGCACAATAACCAATAGAATGAAGTGTAGCACAAAGTCTCCACCTCAGCTACCCAAAGAGTGAAATATGAAGGATAATGGGGGCACAAAGTCATTTCAAGATCCTTTACACAGAAATAAACTAAAAACACACTGAAGACAACTTTGACAGCACAAAGTCTTTCCATGATTGGCTTTAGGACACCTTCTTGGTTACTTCCACTAGTTTTGCTTATTTCAATAAAATGGACAAGAACACATTCAAAAAAGAGAGATAAGAACAATCTCTTAAAATGACACAAACTATAATAGCACAAAGTCTGAAAGTAACTTGCTTTCTCATTCAAACAAAGAAATATGATGAAAAATCTAAGCTCAAAGTCTCAGTAATCGCCTCTCAATTTTGGTAGAGTTTCACTTCTATAATGGAAAAGTACCTCTTGTATAAAACAAGAGATTATAATATATAGTGGCCAAGAAAAGCCTGGCACTTTGTTCCACGTTGTGGTCAATGCCTTGAAATCATTTTTAGTTCTATCAAGGGGCCATGCTTGGAATAGTGCATCAACCTTAATTATGGTGTGCTAATTCATCTAATATGTATCCTCCAAAGTATATGCCACTTGGTCCCTTCCTTCTCATTTCCATAGTTGTCCACTTTGCCTTTACTTTATGAATAAAAATAGGCCGCGTCCTTGATTTGGTGTGCTCAAAAGTCTACTTGGTGGACTATTTCACCTACTGGAAATAACTCCCTTGTAGATGTTTTTGATTTTTTAGTATTGTTCTCTCCTTTCCTGCTATAATTGGAGCTCTTGGGCTATCTTCTTCAGCTGGTCACTTGGTTCATCCTTCAAGTTTCACACTATATTTTAAAAAAATGGATATTCCATTACCTTAAATTTGACGTCTACGAGGACGTCAATGGTTGTAGGCTATTTGAACCATATTGAACCATGAACCTTTGAACCTATGAAAGTTTATTGGTTCAATAGTTCAATGGTTCAGGGAGTCTTTATTGGTTCCCTAGTTTAATCATTTCCTTGCTCTTTGGTTGAACCATCCCTTTGAACTGGTCTCTGGAATCATCTATGTTTTTCCTTTGCTTGGGGTTGTCTTTGAACCCTTGAACCTGTGAACCATTAAACTTTAAACTCTTTTGGTTCAATGTTCAATCGATTCAGTGGTTCATTCTTTGTTTCATTGCTTCCTTTATTTTTCTAAGTCTCTTTAAAGCTTTGAAATTCCTTCGGCTCTATGTCCTTGAAATGCCCCGAAGGGAAGGTGTCCCTTCAGGCTTTGAGAAAGGTCCTTTTTGTGGGTGCCGAGAGCCCCCCGAAAGGGCACCTACCCTTTAAGGTCCTTTGGGTGGTCTTCAAGCTTCAATTCCTTCAGAGAGTGTTCAAGCTTAAATTCCTTCAGATAAAATGTCCGAAGGAATTCCTTCAGACATTTTGTCCGAAGGAAATATTTCCTTGGCTTTGTCTGCTTTCCTTCGGGATTTTCCTTTTAGGAAAATTCCTTCAGACAAAATTCTGAAGGAATTCCTTTGGACGTTTTGTTTGAAATAATTCACCTTGTCTTTGCCTTGAACAAATCCGAAGGAATTTCAACTTTTCTGCCTTGTTCACTTTTTTGAATAAAATCTTTCTGAAGGAATTCTTTTGGTTCCTTGGTAATTTATTCGGACAAAAATATGAAGGAAACCTTACCCTTTCATCCTTTTCTTTGATCTTTGAACCAATGTTCCCTACCCTCCATAAGGGCATATACCTTTAGTTCACTACCCTCCACAAGGGCACTTATTCTTTCAGCTTTAGGGCAGTCCTTTGAACTGACCGATTAAACCAATCGGTTGAACCAACTTTGGTTCAATAGTTCAATCTTGCGTTTGAAGCCCTCTTTTCTTCTAAGTCTTTTGATCTCTTCAAACCCATTGAACCCGTTGAACCCGTTGAACCATTTTGGTTCAAGGTTTAACGGTTCAATGATTCAACTATTCATTCCTTTGTTTTTGCTAAGTCTTTTGAAAGAATTGAACTTACTAAAGTGGTTGAACTTTGAACCTTTGACAAAGCGCTTAACTCTTTAAGCTTGCTAATGTTGTTAAACCTTTGAACCTGTTGAACTATTGAACCTTTTTGGAAGCGGGGTTTAATGGTTCAATGGTTCAATCCTTCCTTTGAAGCTTGCCGATGAACATTTTTTGGTTGAACCAAGGCATTGAACCAATCTTGAAATTGCCTAAGTGTTGGGAACTTGTTCCTTTGTGAGAACTCACCTGTTGAAGCCTTTGAACCTACTAGTCCCTTAACTGAAAAAGCTTGAATAATGAATAATTATAATGCTCAGAACAATTTTTGAGAAGGGAAGAGAATATTTTGGCTTGCAAGACCAAAATAGTTCATATGTTGTCCCAAAAAATGAGTGACAAAGTTTGGGAACAACATATTTTTAGAAATATGTAATTTTAAGCATATCTAGATGTCAAAATGAAACCAAATCAGATGTTATGGGTAGGAAAAACTTTATAAAGAAATGATTTTGAAGAGTTTGGGAAAATAATTTCTAGAAGGCACTTTTTTCATAGAATACAAGGGGTCGACAAGGAAAAACAATTAGGTCGACCTAGTTGACCTAGTAGGCTAAAATTTTGCAAAATCCACACTACTGACCCAGTAGGTATGTGTCGACCTTGTATATTTCATAGACTGCTAACTTGGTATAGTTTACCAACTAATACAAAAAGTCTAGATTTACAATGTAGAACTAGGGGGAAATAAGAGGGTTAACTTAGATTTTTAAGTTAACCAAGTCAAAAATAAGGAAATTTTTGTCAAACTCGTTTGATGAAAGAACCAAAATAGTGTAGAAATGCATGCAAGTGGCTGAAAGTGTGCTAGAATGACCTAAAATGATGAACTATGGGCTAAAACAAATGAGTACACTAAAAATTGGTTTAAATGAATATATTAAATAAATTTAGGCTTATTTTTATTAAAATTTTAAAAATAATATATTTTGATTATACATGACATGGATGATCTAATACATATTTTATTATTTTTGGATTGTAGGGATGACCTAGATTATGGTATCTAGTAGTTACGTCATGGCTACCAGATCTAATAAAGTGTCTAAAGATAGAGGATAGGGTGAGACTAATCTTTTTAGGCCTAGGTGGCATACCAGATATGTGTAAGATACCCCTAAGCTTAGATTTGTTAGTCGTGTTCCTAAGATACTAGAAATAGTTAACTAACACCTTCAGATCAGAGGTGGAGGGAGATAAAATAGAGGTGGATATCACCCTAGAGGATGTACATGCCATCTTAAGACTACTTATAATACGGACACCTTTGATGACTAGGATACAGATAGTGACAAGGGGAAGAGAGCTTAGTAGTATGGGCTACAGGATTGGAGATAATGGATGTAGGCCAGAGAGTGAGTATGTTTGACATATATACCTCATAAATTATGGATATTTAGAAGGCTATGATAGGGCTTATGAAAACATAAGTGTTTTTCCACAAGTAAGATGGAAAGGTATCACTATTTGTGATAGCCTTGAGTCAGATGATACTGAAAGAGAGATTACTATATGATTTAGGATCTTTCAACTAGGTTCAACTTGTATATGACATGTATGGAGTGTTGGTTAGAGGGTAGAAGTCTATTGGACCAATTATACTAATGATGACATGGATTTATGAGAGGTTTCCCATATATCAATTAGCTAGGTTTCCCCATGTGGTCAATGATAGGTCACCTCAAGTACTAAGATGGATATAAGACTAGGTATCATAGGTCATGCCCCACATGCTAATGGTATAGAAAATTAGATGGACATACATAGTATGTTAGCACTATGGAAACATAGTAATTACATGGATGAGCTAGGACATAGTTGCACCAAATTTAGTGTGGATGAAGGTGATAGGACATTACACCTGGTGGATGGAGCCACATATGATGGCATGAGTACTAGGGAAAATGGGCTTGCATCACCTAGTAACATTGATAGTGATGCCTATGGTTTGGGCTCAACATGTTAGAGAGCCATGAAGGAGAGGAGGGATAGGGCCACTAGTGTTGAGGTTGATCCTTAGGCCACATCATAAGAGACCATGGATTGGTCAAGCATGATAGGTAGTAAAGTGAGAGGAGAGGGATGTGGAGGTGATAATACATTACACTTGGTGGATAGAGCCACATCTAGTGGTATTATTACTAGGGTAAATAGGCTTGCA
Organism: Torreya grandis; assembly: GCA_037957365.1. NCBI lineage: Eukaryota > Viridiplantae > Streptophyta > Pinopsida > Cupressales > Taxaceae > Torreya > Torreya grandis. The sequence continues at coordinate 441,396 of JARHVA010006450.1, read as the reverse complement.
TCACCCAATGACATTAATAGTGGTGAACATGGTTTAGGACCAACATGTTAAAGAGATAATAGGGTCATTAAGGAGAGGAGGGATAGGGCCACTAGTGGTGAGGTTGATGCTCATTCCACATCATAAGAGACCATGGACTGGTTGAGCATGACATGTAGCAGAATGAGAGGAGAGGCAAGTGAAGGTGACAAGACATTTCACTTGGTGGATAGAGCCACATTTAGTGGTATTAGTACTAGGTAGTATGGGATTAAATCACCCAATGACATTAATAGTGTTACCTATGGTTTGGACCTAATAGAGGAGGGCTAGGACCACCAGTGGTGAGGCTAATGCTCAGGCCACATTATGAGAGGCCATGGATTAGTAGAGCATGATAGGTAGTAGAGAAAGAGGAGAGGGATGCAAAGGTGAGATAATTAGAGGTACCACCACCAGATATATAGTAGGAGGATCAGTGACCATCAAGGATATGGCATTGATATAGGTATAAAGATTTAATAGAGACTGTAGATGTCTCAAATGACCTAGTAAGTGAGTTAGATCAGAGTTGGACTATAGAGAAGCCACTCAAGCATAGACTGAGATAGACTCAAGATATGACTATAGGATTTTGTTTTAGGAGGTGATTGATATAGGATGTTCTTGAAGGCTACATGTATGGGGAGACTATGCTCGGTGGTCGCATGGATGGTGATACATTAGTGGCTAATACATAGACACATAATAAAAGATGGTTAATTTATTTCTTAAGTTTTATTTGAAATATAATAGAGATAAATATATTTTGAGATATATCAGTGATCTAATATCTATTTGGCTTGCATTTTCAAGGTTGATCAGAGGAAGAGGAGATGAAATGGGGGTCCCTAGTGAGGGGATCACTCCATGATGTCTTAATGAGGCACTAATGTCATATGACCCTGCTACATTGGAGGACCCTAATGTACCATCTACCCCAACTCAGATGAGTTGGTTTAGACTACATGGAGAGGTAGCAAGGTAGACACGAGAATACAAAGAGAGGGTACAACCACCAACATATATGGGTACTTGTGAAACATAAGCATGGTAAGACTTGGTGGAGAGAGATACACATTTAGATATAGTGAAATAGATGACATAGGTGCATGCTCAAGAGAGAGTGACACATATAGCAGTCTTAACTCATATGACATAGGTATAGGAGTAGGAGAGAGTGACACATGCAACATCCTTAACATATGACATAGGTATAGAAGTAGGAGAGAGAAACACATTTGGTGACCCTAGCTTAGTTGGCATATGTATAGGCTCAGGTAGCTCATATATAGGGGTATGTGTTAGGATTGAGATCTCAAATAGCCTCTTTATATCATTCTATTCGGAGGGGTCAGATTGAGGCATCTATAGGTAGTGTGGCTAGGCCATGATATAGTTAGGATGGGGCCCAACCATAGAGTTGGAGAATTATATATGATTGTATTTATTGTATCAAAATCATGATATATATATATATATATATATATATATATATATATATATATATATGGATTATTTTGGCATTTTTGATATTGGTTGTATGTGTTATCATTATGGCTATGTTTGTGGATGCTTTGGATGTATTTATTTATAGCACATGTATTTATCTGTTTATTGTATATGTTATGGGAAATATATGATTTATGGTTCTTTATATCATTATTAGAACACATGCATGGTTAAAAATAAATAATCAAAAGGACTTGGTAAAATATAATCAATCAGGAAATGTACTACACACTATTTCACATTGGGAAATGTGTAATAAGAAGAAAATGACTAAGTATAAAGAACCAAATGGAATGGTAAACTAAATGGTAAAAATGAATTTGTTTTTAGACCAAACAAATGATTATAACTAAATTAAAACAAGTAAGATCACACTAAATTGCTTGGGGAAGTATGAAAATAATGTAATAAAATTGAAGGTCAAATGGTATAAAAACAAATAGATTAAATCATTCAATCATACTATATCATGTTGGGAAGTATAAGAGAAAAACAAAATTGTAAAAAATTGGGTTTTAAATTTATCACACTAATTCAAGCTAGGAAGTATGAAAATTTCAATAAAATGGTTGAATTCTTACATGAAATCGAAAAATAAGAAGATAAAATCAAAAGAGAAATTAAGTAAGCATAAAACATACTAAATAAAGATATGAATCATGTCAATGATGTGTAACTTCATAATCAATCACATCTAATCACATATTTGACACATGTCATTTTGATTGTGACTTGTATTATTAGAGATTTTTTGTGAGGAGAGGCAGGTCCTATCCATGGTCTTACATTAAAACTCACAAAGGGGACACCAATGAGGTGGAGTAAATGTGAAAATTGGGTAATAAAGAATGTGGGTAATAGGAAATTGAAATTATGGTAATTTGTGAGGATGGCTAGATCCTATCCATGGTCTTATAAAGCGACTCACAAAATGAAATCTCGAGGGGAGTGATTAGTGAACAAAACAATATTTCTCAAGAGGAAATATGAGGAATGTAAGGAATGAAAAAGGGAGTGTAAACATCATAACTTATGCATCCTATGAGAAGACCTTAGGAGACATGAGGCATACTAAGGACATAAGAAGACCCTTAGTGACTAGTGACCATCAATGTATAAAGGAAACATGTTCACTATAGACACTAAGCTATGTAATAAAAAAATCATGCTACTAAGATCAAATCATGAAGGTAGATTGGTATATAAAAATTGAAATGGACCTACCTTCCCATGACATGTTCTTCATTCCTCAAGACCCCTTACAGAGCTATTGATCTACTACGAAGATCAGGTACTTGCATGAGAAAGTAGGTAACACTAAAAGATTTTTTTTTTAATTCTCTTTTTCTAATCTACTGTCCTACTACACCCCAAATGACCTTGGCTCTATCGTGAGGCCAACTTTTGATTTTGAGATTTGACTATAAAAAGGAGATGTTCCTTAAATCACATCTTTTAGTGTGATTTGACTTTTAATAATTTTAAATATTGCATTTTGTATCATTGTCTTTTGTTAAATGATTTGGATTTTACATAGTTTTATGGATTTTATCATTCCTCCTCCTTACGGACTTGGAATGACCAATCATGAGAGATAGAGTGATACACATGAATGAGTTTTAGGCTTAGGCCAAAAGAAGCTAAATAACCAAAGATAAGACTAAATAGGACACTTAGGCTTAATAATGAACCAACATGTGATATCAAGTCTCAACCATGTTTATGCTTAGTTTACAAAAATGGAATAAATGGAATAAGGAGATCTAAAGTGGACTTGGATAAGGAAAGTATAATGAGATGATTTTTTTTAACTGATCACATGGTAATAGGAAATGACTAAAGGGAACCAGGGTTTTATAAACAAGTTATAATTATAATTATCCATGAAAAATAGAGATAAGAAAGAAAAAAAACATAGAAACACAAGAGTAAGGGATAAAGAAATAAAATGTGACAAAGAAAGAGAAATCAATGATAAATAAAGATATCCACAGGCAAAACATAAATGACAATATAAGTAATACAGAGTGCAAAAGTAAAGTTACCATGTAAGATAAATAAGAATTTGACACAGTGTCAAATGATATAATAGATAGATAAATATATGATTGGAGTGCATGCCCAATCCAAATATAAATTTGAAATAACCATGCATGTGCTCATAAATACTAATATATATACCCACACACATTATCCAAAACATTAGATAGATATATATTAAGTTGGACACAAACTATTGCTAATGTCTTATCTATCTTCATGGAAAATTGGGAAAAATACTTCTCATCTAATCTCCTCCATAGAAAAAGTAGGAATGTTAGATGGATCATGTTGAGGGAAATTGGGTAAAGGATGCTCAAGAGAATGCATAGGAAAAGGCTTTATGGGAGATGTAGGAATCACTAGTGGAGAAGTATCCATGGGTGAGGGACTCATAGGTGGAAAAGGATCCACAGGTGAGGGAAGGTCCATAGGTGAAGGATTCATAGGTGGAGACACATATGGTGTTGAAGGAACCACAAGAGGGGATAAAACCATAAGAGGTGGAACCATGGGAGAAGGAGGAGCCTTCTTATGGGAATGACCTATGGGAAGAATGGAAGAAGGGCTAGGAAGAGCTATAAGGTGATCCTTAAGGTGTTGCTAAAGGATGTAATAATGATCAATGTGATTGGTGCCACATTGGTGACATAAATAATATACCTCACCATAGTTAGGAATATATTCAGGAAGTACCTTTAGGGGAGGCATGGTCTTGTCTAAGGACCAAGGGGAATGAGTAAAGTATCAATATATTATTGTAGCTTATGATAATGGGTAGAATAATGTTTATAGTTTCATGGAAGCAACATATATGCCTATGAGTCATTTTAGTAGAAACACTAATAGGAAGAGTTGTAATAGGAGTGGAAGGGGATGAAGAAGAATAATCATCCCATTTGGTGGGTAATAGAGCCATATTAGGCAATGGAATCAAACCATCACTAAGGGAGGGTGGTGGTGGAGAAGTAACTAGATTAAGCTCAATGGAAGGAACAATGGGATTGGAATCAGGGATAGACTCTGTAATAGTGGAAGTAAGAACAAGCTCAACTATAGTGGGAATAAGAATAGGCTCAACTATAGTGGTAATAGGAATGGGTTTTGATGTAGGTTCTACTGAGGAAGGGGTAGGATCTATGTTGGGGGATCAAACCAACAATAGATTACAATTGTGACAGCAATAAACGTGGAAATAAATCAGATAGATAAGTAACTGAAATGATAAATAGCACAGAACAAGATATACAAGAAAACACCCTGAAAACTTGTATTGAAACTCTTTACAATAGGAATACAATTTGAAGAAACTTCGTTCTTCCACACCTCTCTCAGATGCACACAAGATCTCTCACTAGATCTCTATTCCTCAAGAGCTCTCTCTCAAGTACACTCAAATCCAACACCCTGGATTGATGCAACTCAGTACTATCCTTCAAACATTCACAATGTTCTACTATTACTTACTAAGCTAAGAAGATCTTTCCTACATATAGAAATAGGGAACTTGAGCATGCTCTTACAAAAAATAGTTAAGCCTCTTCAACAAGGGCTCTAAAAATAGTAATGTTAATAATAGAGACGCAAGCTTGAGTCCACGACTCAAACTTATCATGCAAACACTCGCTTTTGTCCATGAAAATAGCTTTTTGGACACGCAGGTAACTGACGTCGATTCCTGCCTGTTCGCCTGTGACCGTCACCGGCTGACCCTACTACTGACATCAGCGCCTCTGTAACTGCAACTGACCGACGTCGGTCGCTCCTGACCGACGCCAGCGTCTGTGTAGACCCAAACCTATTTTGTATGCTCCTTGGTGAAGCTTTTAGCTCCACACCCTAACAATCTCCCACTTGGAGATAAACCAGCTGCACCAGTACCTGTACAGTAACATCTTCTAGTTCTTCCATCTTTAACTCAATCATGAAGACCAATAGAAGTTGAATGAAGATTCAACTTCTCCTTCGTAACCGGCTTTGTTAGCATATCAGTAGGATTCTTGTCTGTATGGATCTTCTCCAGCTTCAACTCACCATCTTCCAATACCTGCCGTATGAAGTGGTACCTTAGCTGTATGTGCTTGGTTCTTGAGTGAAAAGCTAAGTTCTTAGCTAAATGGATTGCACTCTGACTGTCACTATACAATCTGCAACTCCCATGCTCCCTTCCAAGCTCTTCCATGAACCGTGTCATCCATATCATCTCCTTGCTAGTTTCTGTGGCTGCAATATACTTTGCTTCTATAGTTGACAAGGCAACAACCTTCTGCAACTTAGATATCCAACTAACCGCCGTTCCACCTACAGTAAAAACATAACCTGTGGTGCTCCTCCTGCCATCCAAATCCCCTGCCATATCTAAATCTACATAACCATGTAGAGAAGTATCTGAACCTCCATAGCACAAATGCTTGCTGCTGGTTCCTCTCAGATATCTAAGGATCCATTGAACCGCTTTCCAATGTTCCTTACCTGGATTGGCCATATACTTACTTACTACTCCCACTGCTTGGGCAATATCTGGTCTAGTACACACCATTGCATACATCAAGCTTCCTACTGTGGAAGAATATGGAACCTTACTCATGTACTCTACCTCATCATGTGAATTGGGAAATTGTTCTTTACTTAACTTAAAATGTCCAGCCATAGGTGTACTTACCGGTTTTGCATCCTGCATATTAAACCTCTCCAACACCTTGGTCACATAATCTTCTTGAGACAATATCAACCTGTGATTTTTCCTGTCTTTCCTAATGCTCATGCCAAGGATTTTCTTAGCTGCTCCCAAATCCTTCATAGCAAACGTTTGAGCTAATTTTACCTTAAGCTCTGAGATGTCCTGCATGTGAGACCTTGCAACCAGCATGTCATCTACATACAACAATAGAATAATATATCTACCGTTATCAAATCTCTTGAAATACACACAATGGTCTGATTGACACCTACTGTAGCCATGCTCAGTCATAAACCTATCAAATTTTAAGTACCATTGCCTTGGAGCTTGCTTGAGGCCATACAAGCTTTTCTTTAACCTGCACACAAACTTCTCCTTACCCTTGACCTCAAAACCTTCTGGCTGTTCCATGTATATTTCCTCATCCAAATCTCCATGAAGAAACGCTGTCTTAACATCTAGCTGCTCAAGATGCAAATCCTCAAAAGCAACCAAAGATAATACAACCCTTATAGAAGTCATCTTAACAACAGGAGAAAAAATCTCACCAAAGTCAATACCTGGCTTTTGTGCAAATCCTTTCACTACCAATCTGGCCTTATATCTCATCTGTCCATCCTCACTTTCCTTCAACCTGTAGGTCCATCTATTCTTCAGTGTTCTCTTACCAGCTGGCAATTCGACCAAATCCCATGTTTGATTCTCTCTTAAGGACTCCATCTCCTCAACCATGCCACGCTCCCACTTACTCCTGGACTCCACCTGTAATGCTTCTTCAAAACTCTCTGGTTCTCCACCATCGGTTAGCAATAAATAATATAAGGAAGGAGAATATCTAATTGGAGGCTTACTTACCCTTTCAGACCTCCTGGTGGGTGTCTTGGACTCATTCTCAACAATCTGTCCACCCAAATTTTCTGACAGTGACCGACCTCGGCCACCTGTAGACCTGTCACTAGCCGACGTCGGTTCTGCCTGACCGACCTCAGTGCCTGGTCTGCTGACGTCGGTCTCTGTATGACCGACATCGGTTTCTGTACTGCCGACGCTGGTTCCTAACCTGCCGACGTCGGTCTCTGTGTTTTCCTGCAAGTGATTATTTCTTTTTCCCACGAGCTCATTTTGGACCATAACTTCGTCCAATTCACCATTGCTCTACCCAAATTGATCCAGCTTCCTTATCTGATCACTATACATCACTCTTTCATTGAAAACAACATCACGGCTCCTGATTACCTTGTTAGTTCCTAGATTCCAAAATCTGAAACCAAAATCATCTGAGCCATAGCCAATAAACGTGCACCTCATAGACTTAGCATCAAGCTTCTTTCTATTTTCCTTATCTATGTGCACAAAGGCTTCACAACCAAAAGCTTTGAGATATGAGAGATCGACCTTTTTACCTGTCCATGCCTCTTCTAGAATTCCACCATCCAGAGCTGTAGAGGGTCCTCTGTTAATCAGGTACACTGCGGTGTCAACTGCTTCTGCCCAAAACTCTAAGGGCAACCCTGCATGCAATCTCATACATCTTGCACGATCCATGATAGTTCTGTTCATCCTTTTAGCAATACCATTCTGCTGAGGTGTCCTTGGAACCGTCCTTTGCCTTTGAATTCTGTGAGTGTAACAATACTAGTTAAACTTAAGACTGTAGAACTCACTGCCATTATCAGATCTCAAGCACTTTAATCTTCTGCCTGTTTCATTCTCAACCATAGCTTTCCAAATCTTAAAAGTCTCAAAAACATTAGATTTATTTTTAATACAGTAGATCCATACCTTTCTTGTGGCATCATCTATGAATGTAACATAGTACCGTGATCCGCCAATAGAGGCTACCTGAGTCGGTCCCCACACGTCTGTGTGAACAAGCTGCAACTTCTGCCTTTTCTTAGTAGACCCAGTCTTGAGAAAACTAACCCTTTTCTATTTTCCAAATACACAATGCTCACAAAATTCTAGATCCATACTTTTCAAATCTGAAAGCATACCTTTAGACTTAAGAATTGACATCCCCTTCTCACTCATGTGGCCAAGCCTTGAGTGCCACAATTTAGCATCCACATCTGAAGTAGATAAAGCTGAAGGAGATTTGTTAATAACACAATTACACAAATAGAGAGTACCTTCTCTCTTACCTCTGGCCATAATGAGTGCACCCTTGGTCACCTTCCAAGAATCTGCTGTGAGAGTTACTGTACAACCCTCATCACCTAGCTTACCTGCAGAAATCAAATTTCTCTTCAAACTAGGAACATGCATCACATCTCTCAACACCCATGTGTTTCCATTCTGCATCTTCAGCTGCACTTTACCTTTGCTAGTAATCTTACAAGGCTCATCATCCCCTAAGTACACTATTCCAAAATCTCCATGGATATAGTCACTGAAATATTCCCTGTTAGGAGTAGCATGGAAAGATGCACCAGAATCTAATACCCAAGACCCTATATTATTATGCAGAGAGAAAATTAAAGCATCCTGTGCAATACCTGCAATCTTGGCTTCTTCCTTTCCTTCATGCTGGTTGTCCTCCTTGGGCTTTAACCAACAATCTCTGCTTATGTGCCCCATCTTTCCACAATTCCAGCATTGTGGCTTCCTGCCATTTCTGGATTTAGATCTGCCTTTCCCCTTGGACTTGGATCTTGCTCTGCCTTTCTTGCTCTTCTCTTTTTGCCTTCCCCTGCTCTAAAAACTTAAAGCATTCCCAGATGCCTCTTCTGTGCTTTTTCTGCATATTTCCTCATTCAAGATAACACTAACAACATCCTCTACTTTCAAAATATTTGATGCAGATGCAGTATTAGAAACTGCCATTACTAAGCCATGCCAGCTTTCAGGCAAAGAACATAATATTAAAAGAGCTTTTATCTCATCGTCAAACACTATATTTACTAAGCTTAATTGATTCACAATACCATTGAAATCATTCAGATGAGTAGAAACAGATCCACCTTCATTCATATGCAAATTAATAACTGCTTCATAAGATATACCTTATTTGAAGTTGAGGGTTTTTCATACATATTTGCTAACATAGTCATCAACTCTATCATAGTTTTTGCCTGTGACAAATTAGATATCACAGTGGAGGCCAGACTCAGTCTTATAGACCCAAGAGCCTTTCTGTCAAGAACTTCCCATTCTTCATCCTCCATGTCCTTGGGCTTCTTTGCTATCCCACCTAACGGTAAGTAAAGATCCTTCTGATACAGATAGTCCTCTATCTGCATTCTCCAATGTTGGTAGTTCTTGCCATTAAACTTTTCCATTCTCAACTTACTTTCTTCTGCCATTGCTTCTCACACTCAAACAGAAATCCCTGCAGAAACCCCTGTGAGCAACCTGTAATCCAAACACACTACACAGATCTGAACCACCTGTTAGTAAACCTGAGCTTTGATACCAAATATCAAGCTCTGAACCTGTAACCAAGGCTCTGATACCACTTGTTGGGGGATCAAACCAACAATAGATTATAATTGTGACAACAATAAATGCAGAAATAAATCAGATAGATAAGTAACTGAAATGATAAATAGCACAGAACAAGATATACAAGAAAACACCCTGAAAACTTGTATTGAAACTCTTTACAATAGGAATACAATTTGAAGAAACTTCGTTCTTCCACACCTCTCTCAGATGCACACAAGATCTCTCACTAGATCTCTATTCCTCAAGAGCTCTCTCTCAAGTACACTCAAATCTAACACCCTGGATTGATGCAACTCAGTACTATCCTTCAAACATTCACAATGTTCTACTATTACTGATACATTCTTACTTAATAAGCTAAGAAGATCTTTCCTACATATAGAAATAGGGAACTTGAGCATGCTCTTACAACAAACAGTTAAGCCTCTTCAACAAGGGCTCTAAAAATAGTAATGCTAATAATAGAGACGCAAGCTTGAGTCCACGACTCAAACTTATCATGCAAACACTCGCTTATGTCCACGAAAATAGCTTTCTGGACACGCAGGTAACCGACGTCGGTTCCTGCCTGTTCACCTGTGACTGTCGCCGGCCGACCCTACTGCCGCCGTCGGTGCCTCTGTAACTGCAACTGACCGACGTTGGTCGCTCCTGACCGATGCCGGCATCTGTGTAAACCCGAACCTGTTTTGTATGCTCCTTGGTGAAGCTTTTAGCTCCACACCCTAACAATCTATAGAAGGTTAAAGAAGGGTTGCATGCATCTTAGGGATAATAAATATATATGGGTCAAGGTACCTATAAAAATATTAAGGCCCAGTCATAACATGATATATGAGTATGATCTTATGAGGCTCCTTAGAAATTAGAGGCATCGGTGCCATATTTACCCTATGATAAAGAGGAAAAATAATAAAATTAGGAATTATAATCTAAGTAAAATGAGAAGATACGTGAAAAGAATTAAACAAATAAGAATGATAATGAACAATATTAGCATCATGGGCTTAGAAAAGATCACATTAGAATGGATCATCTAAAGAGTAACCATCATCATAATCTGGTGTGTGAAGATTAATGATACAAGTAGGGATGACCTTATCATCCAAGGAAGTATGCTGAATATAATTCTGAGTCTTAGTCAAGACAATGGGAATGCCATTGTAAGGAGGTTTATAAGAATGAGGCTGTAAAGAATTCAAAAGCTATTAGATGAGATGAGGTAAGAGATCAAAATTTTTAATCTTTAGGTTAATCTCATTAGACTCATCATCTTCGGAGTCTAAGAGGTTAGGAGGAATGTTCCTAATAAGTTGAAGACTACCATTGTAACTTCTAGTGGAATTAATAGGGAAATTGAGGCATTGAAACTCATAGAATGGAATATTGGGTAAAGGTTTAAGAGTAAGAATCTTGAAGACACCATGGTCTTGAAATTATTTAAAATTACAAGGGTTAGTGTCACCCTGAATCCTATAAATGGATCCATTGTGATGGAATTTAACACATTGGTAGGTATAAGAAGAAACTACTCTTATACGATGAGTCCACAACCTACCAAGCAATATGTTATAAGAGAAAAAAAGTTAAACATCATCACCTTCACACGAATGATGATAGGTGGGATGGTAATTGGAAACCACACATAACCTAGTGGAGGAATTTGAATTCTATCATATCCTTTACATGTGTTTCATTTGGACTTGAGATTGCATTTGAAATATCCAAGTGTCTTAATAAAATTGAGAGAGGCAACACAAGTTATCAAACCCTTGTCAATCAATGCATGATTGACTTGGATATCACCTATTTGGATACTAATGAACAAGGGAGGATCATTTAGATGAAGTAGAATATCATCAAGAATCATAGAGGATATAATAAATTTTAAATTAAAAAAAGTGTCCTTTATTTTGTCAATGTGAATGGACATCTCTTCAAAATGTTGTAATATATTATCCTCGGATCTAGATAAGTCTAATTCACATCTTTCTAGGGGAGGACATGGGATGTTCATCTCAAATAAGAGTTGCATAAGATGGTTTATATGATGTGTAGAGGTTTTCATAATCTCAAGGAACATAATTTGGGATGGGAGATTAGTGAGATCCATAATGGGGTCCCACTCATCATAACTCATGAGAAGGTTATTATAAATAGGTGCATAGTGATTAAGAAGGTCCTCGAAAGGAAGAACTGAAGTGCATTGGAATTTATGTTGATAATAAGGAGAAGTTTGAGAATAAGGTTGTAAATTATGTTTATAAGAGGTGGTTAGTTCAAGTTGGTTTTGAGAGTTGGTAGAAGAAGTGTTAGTAGAGGCTTGATTATCATTATTTTTGGAAGGTGGAGGAATGGTATAAATAAAATGAGAAGTGTTATCTAAGGGAAAATAGGGAATTAGATCATCCAATATTATAAGGTCATCTTTCCCCAACTCATTTAAATGAGTTGGAGAAGAATCCTAGATAACATAGAATGTGAGAGATAATGGAAGAGTGTAGATAGGTTGAGGATCAATAAAATCAATAACCCTTTGCATATTAGTCATGTTGACCACATTCTCTTCAGAATTGGGGTCAACATGACTTTCTACATTTTTGGTAGAAGGGGTGGGCTTGTCTTACGTATCTTGATTAGGTTGATTATTAGGAAGAGGGTCTTTGTAGATATCTAAATGAACATTAGTTTGATTTAGGGTTTGATATTTAATATGTGATTCATGAAACTTAAAAGCAATGTCATAGGTTTGTTGATGTTTTTGAATGATAAAATAATGATTAATATTAGGACTAATAAGAAAATCCATAACTAAATTATGGAGTTACCTACATGTTTCATGAGAATGAAACCAATAAAACTTGTGAGGATCATACCAAGATTTCATAGAATGAGTAGGGTCAAGTTCTCATAGTAGAGGCCTAAGTAGACACTTATGTAATGTAGCTAAGGATAAGGGTTTATGAATGTTGATATAGTTGGTGAAGATAAATGAGGATTGGTATATTATTAAGAAGGGGGAGCTGGTTTTGAAGATTGCTTAGGAATGACAACTTGAGTAGTGTGAATGGTGTCATAAGGTTCATAACATCATAATTGGTAGTATTACAATTTTTATTAATAAGTAAGAGATGAGGACCTGAAAAAGTTTAGGGTGGATCGGATTGATGCATAAGGAAATCTTAACATTTATCTTGGTTAATAACCTCCTCCAAAGTACATGGAGAGAGAGTGTGGACCTGATATTTTAATTTAGGAAAAAGAACATTAGTGATGAGATGGAAAAGGTTAGCATCAGCCATGTTATGTTCATACTTTTTTGACAAAGTTTTCCACCTTTTAACAAAATCTTGAGTATTTTCATTTTCAATTTGTTTACAATTTATGAAGTGGACCAAAGTATTTTTAGGAAGATCACTATCTTGAAATTATTAAACTAAGGCATTCACTAAATCTTCCAAACTTGCAATGGAATAAGTTATAAGTTTATTGTACCAGTCTAAGGCATCACCCATGAGGGTTTTGGCTAAGAGCTTGGTAGTAGTAAAGGTGTTCAATTTGACCTAATCCTTCTAAAGATTTATAAATGTTTTAAGATGAAGGGTAGGATTAGTTAATCCATTATAATAAATTGTAGGGGAGATATCTCCTATATCAATATTAGAAATTTGAGTAGTAAGAGGCTCATTGTGAAGATGCTTAATGGTTTTGTTGACCAAAGGATGTTGAGGGATGAGATTGCTTTAGGAATCTCAAAGAGTAAGAGGGGGGAATTTTTGGTTATGCATGCCCCAAGTCATTGGTTGAGGATGAATTTGAAGATGGAGAAGGTGATTTTGCATTCTAGCAATTTGATTTGTATTATGAGCTTGAAAGGCATTCATTTATTAAGTTTTTGTAGTAATATTTAGTTGGTTTGATCAATATTATTTAAAGCATTAGAGTTAGAATTGGAATCGTTATTAGTGGCTTTGGTACCACTATTGGTGTTGATAGGATCTTGAGAGGAACTATAAGAATGTGAAGTAATAGTGGTAGAATTTTCTTGTGTAGTAAAGGATAGACTAGTGAAGGGATGAGAAGAAGAAGCACTAGAAGCATGATTACCTTGGGTAAAAAATAATTCAATAGTGGAAGGATTAAGGATAATGGATCTTGTAAGAGGTCCAAAATATGTAGAACCTACCATATTAGTGGATATACTAGGCATGGAGGTAGAATAGGTTAAAGAGAAAGAGGTCATGGCATGAGAAGGGATCATAATAAAGGGAAGAGGTTGAGAATAAAAGAAGGTAGAACCCACAAATCCATTTGATAATGTGGGAGTAGGTGAATGAGGCTCTTTAGATTGACATGGTAGAACCCACAAATCATAATATGGTAAATGTTAGAGGCATTATTTCCTCGATGTTGATGAAATTTAGAGATAAATAAGATCATTTCAGGGGTATACTCTAACTCAAGTTGGTATTCTAGGGAAGAGAGAGGATTACATTGTGAAGAGGTATTAAGAGGGGTCCCATAGTTCATTGTGCTAGTGGCTATGTGAACATTACTCTCATCTAATGGATTAACCCTACTTTATATATGGGAGACCCTATGAGGGTTGGTAAAACTAATCATGTTTGTTGAATTCAGCTTAGTGTTGTTTTCAAACAAAAAATCATGATGAAGGATAAGGACTAAAACCAAGTAAGAGAGATATAAAATTAATGAAATTGGAAGTGGTATAAATAGTACAAGGTCAATTGGGTTGACATACCATAGAAAATAGGGCTTGAAAATAGTATAAGATTAACTAGGTCAATCTAGTATAGTAAACAGAGGCTACAAAAGTGTACAAGGTTGACTAGGTTGACCTAGTACAATAGATAGGGAAAATCAAAAGGTCTATAATAAACTATGTCGATTGAAATGACCATGGATTGAAAATAATTTTGCTAGTACTTAGAAAAGTAAGGACTAAAGACAAACAAGTAATCAATTAAATCAATGAAGGTAATCTAATTGAGGTACACAACAAAAAACCTTGCACCAATGTTGGCCAATGCATGTTTTTGTAATAAAAAATACAATTGAGTAAAGAATAAGAAATCAACATGAAAAGTAAAAGCTAACTAGATGGTCAACCTGAATGTTATTTAGATTATTAGAATATAGTTATAAATGTGATGGGAAGTTGTCTGTAAGTAAGGGACTAAAAGGCAATCTAAGGATTGTTTCAAGATGTTCGGGTTGAAAGGGATATTTATTGGTAATGGTATAGGATTGGTAGTTGGGCCTAACCCCTCACTTCACACACCATAGTCATAAGGGTGTTGGGTGCTTAGCTAGAATATATCATTAAACACATGTTTATACTTGTCCAAAAAACCATGTTGGTTTCCCCCTTGGTGATGAAATCCAAGTAGGTTGGCCTTAGGTAGATAATTATTAAAGTTTTTGTTAAATATTTTTTGATTTAGTCGTGTGTGCATAAAATAAAAAAGAGTAAAACTAAATAATAAATTTAAAACCACCTAATTAGACTATGTGATCTATTATAATCATGAAAGAAATAAGAAATGAAGTGTGAGATAATTACTAGCATATAAAGGTTAATTCCAATTTTGAAACATGGTATAGTGTCGATGTAGTCAATAGTGTATGCATAGAATACAAAATAGGGTTGACAATGTCACCCTTTTACTATAGAATCAATGTCTAAAAATGAAATAGGTTAATAAAGTCAATCTAAATATCTAGACAACACATAAAATACAAAACTGGGTCGATATGGTCAATCCAATTGACTATACAATGGCAATTTTAAATACTAAAAACTTTGAAAAGAAAAGACTATAAGGAAAGAGATAAATGATAGAAAGAAACCTTGGTGAGTCTAAATATGTATAGAAGTGAGATTGATGTCAAATAACCTTGATAAATGTTTGAAATTTTTTCTCGCAAGGTTGATTGGTTGATCCAGCTTTGCATAATCATGTTGTTAAGTGCCTAAAATATACATGGTTGACTGGGTTGACCTAGTATGCTGAGTAAGATGCCTAAAAATGTACAAGGTCAACTAGGTTGACCTATAGTCTGAACTAAATGTTTGAAAGTTTTCAAAATAGTATTGGGTCGAATAAGTCAATCCAGTAGCATGTACCTTAAAAAAACCTACATATAAATAATATATTCATATATAAGCAAATACGTGTCAAACCTATGCACATAAGTGAGAGCTAGGTTGATGCAGTCAACCTAGTATGGCAAATATATGATAAAATAAAGAAATAAGTGAAAAAATCCTATAATGGTTAGTTGACATTAGGTTCACCAAAATGTTTGCAATAAAAAATGCATCATGTATATAAATCAATCCTAGCTCGAAGAGGATAGATCATACCTACACTTTTGATTGGGAATACATTTGTTAAGAAGGAGCATGACCAATATGGAGATATGCTATATTTGATTACGAGATCACTTATCACAATACAACATGCTAAGGAGGGTTACAAAGCCTTTAGTTTAACAAAATCCTATAATAAACTTAAGGGGGCCCTAGGTTTTGATATCTCACCTATTATATTAATAAGAAAGTAAATCTAATCTAGTGCTCACCAAATCTTGTGGCACAAAGAGGGGGTTAGAAACAATAAAACTAAACATTCATAGAAGGCATATACTCTTGTCAATTTATATAGAATCTAATTCATGGAAGAGAAGAAAAATTGAATTATCTATCTAATCTTATAAAAGATAAATAAAGTTAGGAATACTTACCTTGAAGATGAACCTACTGAGCCTCAATATCTCCCTTG
Source organism: Torreya grandis (assembly GCA_037957365.1). Taxonomy (NCBI): domain Eukaryota; kingdom Viridiplantae; phylum Streptophyta; class Pinopsida; order Cupressales; family Taxaceae; genus Torreya; species Torreya grandis. Next base: position 424,896 of record JARHVA010006450.1, on the reverse strand, counting down.
GAAAAGGTGTTTTGTAAGAGTTTGTTGTGGTATGTAAGGATGACAAATACAAATCAGCTCTAGGCTACACAACCTATCAATGCATCTAAAAGACTTCTCCACAAGGAAAGACCTATATCTTCAAAGACAATATGAAACCCTAAGATTTACTTCTCAAGTATAATGGTCAATAATCATATTTTCATTCATTCATTCATGCTTACTTCTTATTTTCTTCTTTCTTATCAAATGGTAGAAAATTAACTTGTATATATTGGCAGATCTTTCCCTAAAACCTTTTAAAAATGTCAACTAATAGGGTCAACCTAATTGACCTAGTACAATATTGGATAATAAATCACTATGTCCCAAGCTAGGTTGGCCAAAGCTAAAGTGAAAATAATCCAAAACTATACAGGGTCAACCCAATCGACCCTATACAACCAACTGACAAAATGGGATTAAGATTAAGAAAAGGAGAATAAAATGTATCAAAATTTTGGAATGCATACAATAGAGAAAAAAAATCTCAGGGAAAATGGTTTTAGGAGACAAGTGTGTAGATAACAAGTGGTAAAAGGGAAAACAATCCTTGAAATCACTAATGGTCTGCTCACCCCTTTCCCAGTGCACACCTTAAGGCATGCACTCAGAGATATTAAGACTCAATGGGTTCCTACAAGATATAAAGTATTAGTAATAAATAAAATATTGAAAATATTATGTGTATACACATAGATATTCATCACATTTTAAGATATTTTCCTAAAGTAGTTACCTGGGCTTATTATGATATTGCTACTATTGATCCCTCAATCACAATACACATAATTACATGATATCCCAATGCCAAACTAGTTAAATAAAAGATTAAAAAAATGCATCCTAAAGTTTCTCTTATTGTCAATAATGAGATCCAATTATTATTATATGATGGATTCATTTGACTAGTTGCTCATTTATAATGGGTTGCTAACATTATTATTGTTGTAAAGCCTAATGGCCAAATCTGATATTATTGTGATTCCTTAGACCTCAATGAAACATGTTCTAAAGATGATTTTCCTTTACCCATAATTGATATAATAATCAATTCCATGGATGGATATGAGATGCTTTCATTTATGGATAATTTTTTTAGACACAATAGAATTAATATTGTGGAAGAAGATCAATAAAAGACTTCTTTTACCACACCATGGGGCACTTTATGCTATATTGGCATGCCATTTGGATTAAAAACTATCAGTGTAATATATTAATGGAATAAAACACATATTTTTCATGACCTCATTCATAATATAGTCTAATATCACATTGATGATTTATTGGTAAAATCAAAAGAGTGAGAACATCATGAAATAGATTGGTGATTAACTTTTGAGAGACACATATAATACAACATGCAATTCAACTCTAAAAAATGTGTCTTTGGAGTTTCCTTTGGGAAACTTTTAGGATTTGTTATATCCCAACATGGTATAGAAGTTGACCATAAGAAGGTCAAAATAATCATGGATATACCTCCTCCCACCAATTTGTAACAATTTTTCTCCTTTCAAGGGAAAAAGATAATTTATCACTTCATTGCACAACTCATAGATAAAGCGCAATCATTAACCAGACTACTTAAAAAGGATGTGAAGTTTAAGTGGACCACTACTCATCAAGACAGATTTGACACAATTAATATGTACTCAACCCTCCTATCTTTGTCCTATCCATACCTCATAATCCATTTCTACTTTACCTCTTAGTAATAGATCATGTACTAGGAGCACTCCTAGCACAACACAATGATCAACATAAAGAAAGATACATTTATTACATCAATTGTACACTAGTTTATTATGAGTGAAATTACACAAAAATTGAAAAATTCTATTTAGAATTTGTATTTGATACTCAAAAACTCTACCAATATATGATTAACAATGAGACACAGATCATTGCAAAAGTTGAACCTTTAAAATTATTCATGTCAAAACCACATCTTTCAAGATATATTAGAAAATAGGTTATGTTACACAATTTAACCTCAAAATCATTTAAAAAATAAAAATAAAAGTCTAGATAATTAAAGATCAATTGGTATCAACTCCATTACTAGATATAAATCCTACTAAAGATGATTTCATATATGACTTCACAACATATAATACCACTTTAGATACATGGATAATGTTCTTTAACAGTTCTATATGTGCATCTAGTGCTAACACTAGAATTTTTTCATCAATCATCTGGGATACATAGTACTATCACATACTGACTCAATTTTTCATGCACTAACAATATCGTAGAATATGAATATCTTATCTTAAGCTTCAAGAAACCCATGCTCTCAAGATTAAATCAATAAAAGTTTATGGGGATTCCCAATTGATTGTTAATCATGTTAAAGATGTATACCAAAAAATAGAAGAGTACCTGATTCCTTATAAGAACATGGTTCAATGTATACAGACTTAATTTTATAATTTCCCAATCAAGAACATCCCACATAAAGACAACCATTGTGCCAATGCATTAATAAGTGCCACATGATTGATCTTTATCGATATAGATATGGACCAAGCTCTTTTTACTATCAAACAATTAAAATCTCTATCAGTTTCCCCTACAGACCTCATCACTCAAAAAGTCTTAGTTATCATGCATAATACAACACCATCTGAATGGTTCTATAACATACACAACTTTTTAAATAAATCTATTACACCTAATAATTTCACAAAGAATGAAAAGTAAAACTCTCTTCGATATGTCATCGTTAGTGGTGATTTATTTAAGATATATTTTAATGGACACTTACTTCTATGCTTAACATCTATGGAAGCTAATTTGGATATTTGATAAATACATGATAGTGAATGTGGTAGATATTTTAATGATAAAGCAATGTCACACAAGTTGCTTAGACAAGGTTACTTTTGGTCAACCATGGAATAAGAATGCCAAGAATATGCCAAATTATGAAACAAATGTTAATTCCATGGTAACTTGCACCATGTACCTTCATAACAACTTCAACCTATCACATACCCATGTCCATTCATTCTATGGGGGCTTTGATTTGATTAGCAAGATAAACCTAAAAATTTTAGTAGGTCAAAAATTCATTATCACATTCACATAATATTTTAAAGAATGGGTAGAAGCCATCCCATTACAATCAACAAAGGGGGAAGATATTTATCATTTTCTAATGACTAATATTATTTCACAATTTGGCCTCCTAGTAGCCATAATTACAAATAATGGAAATTCTTTCAAGAATAAAACATTGAAAACATTATGCACCAAATATAAAATGCAACACACATTCTCTACTCCATATTACCCATAGCAAAATCATCAAGTAGAAGAAATAAACATGACAATAAACAATATTCTCAGTAAAATAGTTACCAAATTTCATGATGACTGGCACAATAAACTCATCTATGCACTATGGGTTTACTGTACTAGCATACATACACCAACAAGAGCTACTCCCTATTCATCAGTATATGGCACAAAATCTATCATCCCATTAGAATTGGAAATCCCCTCTTTATGGGTATCTTTAAAAGGGATCATCACAAATTATGAGTAGAGAGAAAGCCATCTCCATGAATTATAATAGTTAGATCACACATGTATCTAAGATGAAAATCATCTTAGATCTTATCAAAAATTAATCTAGAGAACCTATAATAATTGAGTCCATAATAGAGAATTCAAAATCAATGATTTGGCTTTAAAATAAAATCTCATAAATGTCAATTCCAAGGAAGAAAACAAATTGGCTTGGACCATACATCATCAAAGAAAAGATTAGCCCAAAATATCTACTTCACTTGATGGAAAGGAAATCAAAAATCCATTGAACATCATGCATCTAAGGATATTTTACATATAAACAATGCACTATTTATTTTCATTTACTTATACATAGCTTATATCCATAAAATATAAAAATAATATAACATGCCAAAACACAAAAAAATCAAATATAACTTAGAAAATATAAATTTTATAGTTGTATGCATTTCTATGTTTACATTTATTCTATTTTATAGACACTACATATGTTAGTTATCTTAATATAGTCAATTTTAGCATACATACATGCTTCACTTGTTCTTGTTGAGTGCTTGAAAATTTATTACAAGACTCAAGTCCACTAAACAAATATATACTTGTTATCATCTACCCACTAGAGGCATATACAATAATTCATGGTTATTCATTTGAAATACCCACCTAATTAGGGGCATCTTATATACAATTTCTATTACCAAGTTCTATCCTTACATTCTATGTATTCCAGTTTTAGTATTGTTATATCTTAATATTGATCATTGTTATTCATACTCATAGTTTTTACTGACTATCACTAGATTAGACTCAGCATATGTACATTCTCGATATTACATAGACTTTTACTACATTCATGTATGCTTTCATTTCTAGCTTTCTTAGTTTAGTCTTGATTTTATTCTTTATACTTCTTATATTCGAGAGCATTTGACTATGCCATTATTCTTTGGATATATGCCACTTATATTCATATATTCCTTTGACATGTGCCCATGCCACTTTTGTTTAATTTCCTAATTATGTATGCAGACATTTGAATATGTCCTTTTATGTGGCTCTAATCCAACTCACATGTTTCTTGCGAATGTGGACATTTGAACATGTCCTTGTATGTAATATTTCCTCATATTTAGTGACATGTGCCCATGTCCCTTGTATTATGTCCCCTTATCCTATTTTGTGTGCTTCATGTTTTTTTATGTATTCTTTCTTATATGCATCATGGCCATGACATTTGTCTTTACTTGTTACACACACCAGTTCTAGATACCATGAGGTACCTCATATATCTACCCTTCTTATTTGGGTGTCATGATGGACATCATGCCCCATCCCCCTAGGTAAATACTTATATTTTTTTTTATACACATTGATTACATCTATTTTGACACCCTTTTGTAATTATAGACACATCATAATCTTACATTACATACTTATTCTCATATTTTCTTACATTTTGATGTTATTTTTGCACATTATATTGGATTATCGCATAGTTATCATATATGCTCCAGCTAACATATTTTTTAGAGTTATTTATTTTGAGGAGGGTTCTTATATAGGCTCAATAACTACCCTCAAAATATGGGGCATTCAAAGTGTTTTGTCATAGAGATCAGGTTACTACATCACCTTCATAGAACATTATTCATCACATAGGGTCAATTTTAGAAAATCAGACATAGGTAATGTTGACTATTTTTGGACTACATATAGAGATTTTAAGGACCAAGTAATGTTCCTAATTAAGAGAAGGATCCAATTATAAATGGAAGATATAGATAAATTTTCATAGGTAATCTTGTAGTTTAGGTCATGGACAAATTTACTTATGATTCAAAAGTTCATTCAAGCTTCCAAAGATCAAGTAAAAGCTGAAAAGAACAAGTCTAGGAGCCAAAACATCATCAGGGCATCACTCAAAAATGGACTAGTCAGCTTATTTTCACATTTGATAAGTATGCTTAGAAATCCTTGCAATCGATCAAGTTAAATGGGTTTATCCCTTTCAGTCTCAATAACATCTCCAACAAGTTTTGTGCCTCCATGATTCATGTGTTTCAAGATATCAATTTTCAAAGTTGATCAAATAATGAAGACATTCATGCGAACATCAATTTTAATCAAGGTAATTAATTGTTTGGGTTTAAAAATTTCTTAAAAGGTTTGAATTTGGTTGAGATCTAATGATCCATGGGAGTCCTCATACTGACACATAATATTTAATGATCAGTGCTAAGTCAACCAAGTCAAAAGGTCCTTAGGATAAATCCTTTAAAGATATACAAGTTGGACATAATCCAATAATACAAAATAATCAAGCCAAGATCCAATAGAGTGAAATCACTGGCAAAAGGATGGGTCCTAGGCAAATCAAGGACTCATGTTTAATTGTATTGATTATCTGATAGAGTTCAAGAACTAGTAAGAAAGTGGGACTAGGGAGATCTATAACAAGCATGAACTCATACATCTTGATCGGATGGTGCATATGAGTCAAAGAGGTTAGTGAATATAAAGAGATAATGAGTCAAAGACAAGTGGCACAAGTGCATTCAATTGGCATAAGATCAATGGCTCACAAGCTTCCATGCATAAATAGATCAATAGAGTGAGACAAGTCAAAAAGGGTCAGAGGATCTTAATGATGAATACAAAGAGGACAAGTGTCCAAAGTCAGTGGATCCTTGTAGAAGATCGAAGACTCGTGTGTATTCATACATCCAGATCTAACAGAATAAGGCAAAGTAAATAAGTCAAGAGGATATATGAAACCAATAAGCATAGAGATAGTTGAGCATGATGTAGATGACCTAAGTTAGCAATCGACAACGAATAAGTGAGAGTGAGCTTAGGAAATTTTTGATGAAATTTTAAGAGGTTAAATTTAGACCCAGACAAAGCAATTGTAAAAGAGCTAAGCTCGAAGGTAAACTAAAGTTGAACCAGGTGAATATTTTAGAACCAAGTATCATCAACAAATCTCTATATAGGTAAAATAGATCCTTTGGGTCTAATACAAAAGTCAAGGATAGGCCAGTGACATTGTAAAAACCAATGGTCTAAAATTGGTTTTCATATATATAGGACTGTGTCTCACCTTATTATGGTTCACATATTTAGGTTCTGTTGGCCACCCAATGTAGATGTGGTACTTTTAATTTAGTTCCAATACATGATCCTCGTCAGTAGATAATTAAATAATAGCATGGAGTCTCGAGATAAAGCCTTGGTGGCCAAATAAGGATCAATAGAGAATTAAATTCTTTTGCAAAGGCCTTTGAAATTGTGCCTTTTTGATAATATCATGACTCAGCTACATCCTTGAATTGGTGTTAATCCATCAGAATGTAGTTGGTCCTTTTCCAACCCATAATTTCCTCTCTCTCATTATTTTCTATAAATACAAGATTCTAAGCCTTGATATGGATCATCTACCCCTCTTTTTAGTATAACCAAACTCTACCAAAATTTTTACTATAACACCTTTTGATGCAATAAGTATTGAATTCCCTCATTTTCTAAGCCAGAGTGAAGTGTGTTCTTTACATTCTTGTAATTTTTTTAAGTGAATGTATGTTCCTTGCTTATGTTTGAATTTTATCACCTTCAATAAGGACTTAATAGCCTCATAGGTCATTATAAACATAACCTATAGTTTATTATGTAGTTTGAAAGTGTATATTTTCCCTCTCTTACTAATATAATAACTGATTAATACCTTATTTTGAAACATTTATGTGAGATTGATGTTATTTGGTCTTAAAAGTGTCTTATAGTGTGTTTTGTGTGGTACAGAGTGATCAAATCATTACTGCATCATCACCTTTTTTACATGCTTTTATAAGTTTTGTCAATTCTCTCTCCCTTTTCCAAGTAGGTGGTTGTTTAAGTTTAGTGTAAGTGATAGATCCATAATGAATCTAACCTTATCCAAAGATATGATCTAATTTTAGGATACCCAAAGCCTAGGATCAGTCCCATGTTAGACTATATTTGAGTAGAGGACATGAAAAATCTCCTTTCTCAACTAGGGTGCAATATAGAACCCCAAACATTTTGGCACGCCCAGTGGGATCTCTAGTTTCCTTGGTATAATTTAAGTTTGAAGATGAGAAGAAAAATTTGTAGTATTAGGAGAGATTTACCATGATCAAAAGATGAAGATCATTTAGGTTTTAGAGCTCATAGCATCTTCATGCCAAAGTTTACAACAAGAACATCAAGTAAAGGTACTTCTTTTGAACATATTAAATTGCCTCCTACTTCTTATAAAAGATCAAGATTAAATAACACAAGGACTTATCCTCCAAATCAATATTTATCTTCTAGTTAGTCTATTATTTTAGTCCAATCTATTATCCCCATAAGCCAAATGCCTTTTTCCCAAATGGTTACCAGGAATTAAGTGTTTGTCCCATTTAATAGGGGTAGTCCCCTAAATTTGGCCCATTATGATGGCATTCCTATGTCTACTCTAAAAGGTATCCCTTTCTTCTCTAAACAATGGGATAAAACTATTTCTATTTAGCATATCCAAGATATGCCCAATCTATGTTTTTTTCATAATATTACTCAAGGTAATGTGGCTATCAGATTAATTGTTGTCTCTTTTAAGGGAAAAGAATTACAATGGTATAGGAATCTTCCTTTGACCTCCATTTTTACTTGGGATGAGTTAGATGTAGCTTTAGTTAAACAATTTGAAGAATAATAATCATGTGTCTTTGGTTAAACAATTGACTACCATAAAAAGGTACCCCCATGAATTCATGTCAGAGTTTAACCTCAAATTCCAAAAGACATGGATTAGAATCCATGCATTGGTTAGACCATCCATAGAGTATGAATTTTTTTACTTATTTAAGGCCCTTAATTATGATATAAGTGTCATGATATAGTCTATGTGTGGTAATAACTTACCAAATGCCTATGAACTTACTATCAGAGAAGAGAACAACTTGATTCAAGCTGGTAAACTTGATCCAAGGCCTATAATGCCCTTTTTTTGGAATTGTAACTTGTTTCTCCCCCTCAAGTTCCCCAAATTCCATCTATAATCCCTATTTCATCTCCAAAAGTCCAAGTTGTAGCCTCTCCTAATCAATCTAGTAAGATTGGTGATTTGAAAAGCATGTTAAAATCTTTCAAAAATGAAATTGTTTCACTCAAGAGATAATAATACCAAGTTATACCTTGTCAATAACAAAACCAAAGTACCTATAAGTCTTTCAATAACCAAAGACCACCTTACCAAGGTTTTAAGGACAATAGGCAACCTTATCAAAATCAAGGAGATATAACCCAAACTAAGCCATATACAACCCTTGATCCTAATGTGCCTTCTATATTAGAAGCTATTGTTACTAAAAATAACTTAATGAAAGATCTAAGTTGGTAGCCTTCTAATCCAAATGACATTCAGAATCAAGCTTGGTATCACAAGAGATTACCATGCCACAATTGACACAAGAAGAGTTCCCTATACAAGGTGGTCAATATAAAGACATGAATATGGTGATCCAAGGAGAAGCTCAATAAGTTCTAGGGTAGCCTGATGTTATCAATGTTAATTGTAATTTGGATGGTCACATTGCATTCAACCAAGTTGGTGAAACTAGAAACACAAATGGTCAAGTGGTAGCTCTAACTAGAACTAAAAGAAGAGTAGTTGAAGAATCTCAAGATGTGAGTAATAGTTATAGTGTTAATAATTTTGTGTAAAATAATTTCAAACATAAAGCTGTTATTCCTATGGCATAGAAGATTCAAAACATAGAGACAATGAAAGTTCCCCAAATGCCCTTAACTAGATAATAGTCAACGGCTTAGAAGTTGTATCCAAAGGTTAGTGGAACATATTTTAATAGTATTGATCAAATGAAGAAATCAAATGTTATTATTATCATGTGGGATTATCTTTCGATCCCAGATAAAAAAGACATGCTAATTCAACAACTTTCAGATCTGAAGGTATCTAAAGAACTAGCTAAGAAACAAGAAATTGTCTTGGCCAATTCAGACTAGCAAATCAAGCAACCTGATCAGTAGATACATAACATGAAAAATATGGATAAATGCAATATCAAGTTAAGAAATATCCCTCCCTTTTATATCTATTTGATATTAGGTGACTATTTAGTCCATAATTGTATGGTATATAGTGGAGTTAGTAGTACTGCCATGCCTAAACAAATTGTAGACAAGCTTGGTCTTATCCATGAGCCAAATACCAAAGGAGTGTTGCAATTAGATGGCTCACCAATGAAAATATTAGGCATGATAAGAGACCTAAATTTAACATTACATGCTTTCCCCAATGTTATTATTCATCAAGATGTAGTTGTAGTGGACCTACCTCCCTATTTTGCCATGTATCTATGAAGAGATTTTACTTCAAAAATTGAAGGATATTTGTCAGCTAATTGAACCTATCTAATGTTCATAACTAGGTATGGTAATAAGGTGACAATACATTCTTAACATATTACAATATTTCATTTGGAGCCATATATGCCAAGCATGGTGAAAACTAATTGTGTTATCTCAGACAAAGTGTTAGAAGATAGTGAGGTTGAATCTGAATCACCTCTAGATGGAGTCCTAGATCTTTTTCTTGATGAATGGGCCTATGATTTACATAATCATGATCCATACAAGTTAATTGAATATAAATAACTTGTCTATTTTTTCATGAAAATGATGCACCTATTCTAACATTGATGAAAGATGAGTAGCCTAATGATGGATTATGGCAACTATATTTTGATGGATTAAGGAACAAACATGGCACTAAAGCTGGAATGATGTTAATTTATCTAGATAATCAAAGGTATTTATCTTCTCTCAAGTTTTAGTTTAGTTTTTCTAATAATGTCACTGAATATGAAGCACTAGTGCATGGTTTGCAATGGGCAAGAAAGATTAAGGTTAATTCCTTACAAGTCTTTGGAGATAACGAACTAGTAGTTCACCGAGTAAAGAGACTTAATTTATGAAAGAACCCACTAATTATGTATTATAATCATAGAGTATGAGACCTAGTTAAAGACTTTTAATCCTTAAATATTTAAGCCATATCAACAAATTAGAATAAGCATGCGGACAAGATGGTTGTTATCGGATCACAGTTCAGTATACTAGATAATATAAAAAGAGAAAAAGTCCAATCACACATCAAGGTAGCTATGAGACCTTCTATTGTAGAAAATAATGAAAATTACAAAGTATTTGAAGATGATAGCCAGCTTATTAGATTCTTACAAGAAGAAGCTAAATTCTACTTAAGGAACCAAGACAAGCATTTACAATAGTATGATGATCAGATTGTGAAATTAAAGACAAACATGTTGCCTAAAGGACTAGTCACCCTGGAAAATATATTTAGCAGAGATGATGAATTAAGAAAATAAAATTTTACCTTATCAACCAAGGAAGAAAAATACACAAATATAGAGATTACAACTAGAAAAAATTTTAAGCTATGTAAAGTTTGAACATCTTCAGAGAAAGAATCTTTTATTAAGTTATGTTCAAATTTTGTAGATGTCTTTGCATGGTAGTATAGTGACCTTAAAGGTTTTGATCCAAGTATAGATCAACATACCAATGAGTTATAAGATGAGACTAGGCCAGTCAGACAAAAGCAAATGCCAATCAATCCAAAGCTTGAACCTCTAATGAAAGATGAGCTTGATAAGCTCATTGAGTCAGCGATAATATTTTCAATTAAGCACTCAAATTGGGTAGAAAAGCTTGTTCCATTATAGAAAAAGAATGGTAAAATAAGGCTATGTGTCAAATTTCATGACTTGATAAAGGCCTTTCTCAAATATCACTATCCATTACCATCAATGGAATATATTTTATAGCTAGTTTCAAGTTTAGAAAAGTTCTCTTTATTGGATGGTTACATTGGATATAACCAAAATTTGGTCAAAGAATAAGACTAGTACAAAACAAACCTCACCACAAAGTTGGGAGCATTTGCATACAAAATATGCCTTTTGGTTTATCTAATGTTGGAGCCACTTTTTAGAAGGATATGGACATGGCATTTCAAGGTCTCCTCAACAAATTTATTCTTATTTATCTGGATGACATAATAGTATTATCTAACAACACAAATGAGCATATAATTCATCTCAAATAGGTGTTTAAAAGGTGCAAAGAATTTGGAGTGTTTTTGAACCCAAAAAAGTGTGTTTTATTTATTGATAAAGGTAGGCTTCTTGGACATGTCATTTCAAATAAAGGTATAAGCATCGACCCTGATAAGATATAATCAATTCTTGCATTATCATTGCTTAAGCATAAGAAAGCCTTGAAAATATTTTTAGGCAAGAACAAATTCATAAGGAGATACATTTTAATTTTGCTACTTTAGCTAGCCTACTTATAGCCATATTAAAGAAAGGTCAGAGTTTTATTTGGTCTAAAGGAGTGAAAAGTTTTGAAAAAAACAAAAAATCTATAACTAGTGCCCTTACACTCCTAAACCCTAATTTTACAAAATATTTCTTCTTATATAACTATGCTAACTTTGAAAAAATATCAAGTATTGTCATATAACAGAATAAAGAGACTTTAGAGCACACAATAGACTTTTTTATTCAAGGCTTAGAAGAATATGAAACAAGGTATTATTTTGTTGAAAAGCATGTTCTCTTAGTTATAATGAATCTTAAAAAGATTAGGTACTTGTTATCCAATAATAAGATATATTTTATGGTTGCACATCCAAGTATTAGAGACTTTATTTTGAATAAAGATATAAGTGACAAAAGATCTAGTTGGATAACCAAGGTTGTGGAATATGACATTGAGATCAAAGTCACAAAGTTGGTTAGAGGAAAAGGACTCTGTGAACATCTAGCCCAAGACTTGTAGGAGTCTAGTGATAGGTTATGGTGTCCAAAGATCAAGAACTTGTAAGTAATTAAGCCTCAACTTTTATTTGGCTCTAAGATATAGTAAGATATCTACAAGATGGTATATATGCTTCTCATCTCACTCTTTCAAGGAGGAGATATTTTAGATTATAATCAATTACTTTTCTCCTTATTGATAATGAATTATTTAAAAAGGATATTAATGGTATATTGCTAAGATGCATAGAACCAGGTCAAATACAAAGGTTACTTGAACAATTTCATGATGGACATGGTGTAGGACATTACTCATCTAGGATTATAACTCACAAGATCATGAGATGTGGGTATTACTGGGCAAGTTTATTTGGTGATTGCCATGCATGGATTAGAAAATGTAGATAGTGTGCCATGTTTGTTGGAAAAGTGAGACTTGTTACCTTACCTCTATAACTAATTTTAGTTAATCAACAATTTTTCCAATAGGGATTGGACTTTATTGGTGTTATCAACCCCCCATCAAGCTCAAGACACAAGTGGATCCTGATTGCCATAGATTATTTTACCAGATGGATATAGGCAGTAGAATTAAAAGAAGTCAATGAAACTAGTGTTTTAGAATTATATGAAGGTTTAATTACTAGATTTTAGGTCCATTCAACTATAATTTTTTATAATTCCATGGATTTTGTAGGATATAAGATCAACTAGTGGGTAATTTAACATAGTATTTTTCTTAGTACCTCATCAAACTATTATCCACAAGGAAATGGCCTTGCTGAGTCTACCAACAATAATTTGTTAAAGATCATCAAGAGGACTATAGAAGATAATTAGAGATCATGGAATCTCAAATTGAAGTCAGCTCTATGGGCTAATAAGATCACACATAAAATAAAAATTAAAGCTAGTATATGGTAAGGAAGTAAGAATGACTATTTCTCTTGAATTCCCTACTTTGGAATTAATGCATCAACTTGAGATTTTAGAGACTGAGATAATAGAAATAAGATATCCTGAGTTCATGGAGCTAGAGGAGACAAGGCATTAGGCTATGTTGGCCATAAATTCCCATCAATCAATGGTAAAAATATCTTTTGACTAAGGAACTTATTCAAGAAGTTTCTAAGAAGGAGATTTGGTCCTCAAGTGGGATGAGGATAGAGCCAAACTAAGAAAACACACAAAATTTTATTCTCTCTAGAGTGGACCATATACATTTTCTATTTGCAAATCCCATAATGGTTTCCATCTCACAAGGATGAATGGTGAAGAACTTCTTATCCCAGTCAATGAGATACATCTCAAACACTTCTATTAAGGAAAGCTAAGTCCCCTGTACATTTTTTTTCTTGTTTTTCTCCAAGTGTTTTTTAACACACTAGCTAGTTTCCTTTTTGTTTTGTTCTAAATAAGTGCTTCTTTCTTACACAATCATTCAATAGTTTAGTTTCCTTTATTTTTTAGGTTAGTTTCCCTTTCAATCAATTTTCTTTCCCTATTGTTGGGATTTTTCTATCTTTATAAGTTAAGAGGCTATCTTATAGTAATGTAATGGTCCACATATTATCTTGATGATCCAAAATACATGTAAATGGTATGACTTCAAGCATAGAAAGCATGCTTCCCAGCTAAGTCATGAAATATGTTGGCCATTTTTGGCCTACATACAGAGCTTTTAAGGACCAAGCAATGTTCTTAATTGAGAGAAGTATCCAATGATAAATGGAGGATCTAGATAAATTTGCATAGGTAATCTTATAGTTCATGTCATGGATAAATTTACTTATACTTTAGAAGTTTATTAGAGCTTCCAAAGATCAATCAAAAGCTCAAAAGAACAAGTCTAGGAGCTAGACCATCATTAGGATGTCACTAAAAAATAGACTAGTTAGCTTGTTTGCACATTTTATAAGTATTATTAGAAAGACTTACAAGCCCTTGAGTTAAATGGGTTTATCCCTTTCAGTCTTAAGAACATCTCTAGCAAGTTTCATGCCTCCATGATTCTTGAATTTGAAGATATAAATTATCAAAGTTAATCAAATAATGAAAATGTTTTCATAGGTGTCAGTTTTAATTAAGATAAGTAACTATTTGGGTTCAAAATGTACTTAAAAGGTTTGAAGTTGGTCAAGATGTAATAGTCTATGGGAGTCCTCATACTGACACATAATATCTAATGATCTACATTGAGTCAACCATGTCAAAAGGTCCCCAGGTTAAAGCCTTTAAAGATATACAAGTTGGACTTAATCCAATAGTGAAAACTAATCAAGCAGATATCTAATAGAGTGAAATCATTGAAAAGAATATGGGTCTCAAGAAAATCAAGGGCTAATGCTCAATCATATTGATGATCTGACAGAGTTCAGGAAATGGCAAGAAAGTGGGACCAATGAGATCTATGGTGCACATGAACTCATACATCTTGATCAGATGGTGCATGTGAGTCAAAGAGGTCAGTGAATCCAAAGAGTTAATGAGTCAAGGATAAGTGGGACAAGCACATTAAATTGGAAAAAAATTAATGGTTCATGGGAATTCTTATATAGATATATTAACTAAATGAGACAAGTCAATAAGGGTTAGAGGATCTTGATGATGAATACAAAGAGGACAAGTGTCAAAAATCAATGGGACCTGGTAGAAGATCGAAGACTCACATGCATTCATACATCTAGATCTAATGAAGTGAGGTGAAGTCAATAATTTAAGAGGATCTATGAAACCAATAAGCATAAATATAGTTGAGCATGATGTAGATAGCTTGAGTTGGTAATCGATAGCCAATAAGTAAGAATGAACTCAGGACATTTTTGATGAAAGTTGAAGAGGTTAAATCTGGACCTAGGCAAAGCAAATGTAGAAGATCCAAACTCGAATGTGAACTAGAGTTGAACCAAGTGAATTATTTAGAACCAAGAATCATTAGTGAAGCTCCATATAGGTAAAATAGATCCTTTAGCTCTAATACAAAAGTTAAGGATAAACTAGTGATTATGTGAAAACCAATGGTCCTTAGACCATTGGTTTTCACATATAGTGGACATGTGTGTTACCTCATTATGGTTCACATATTTAGGTTCTATTGGTCACATAATGTAGATGTCGCACCATTTAATTAGTTCTAAGACATGATAATCATTATCAAATCAAGTAAATAATGGCATGGAATCCCAATATGAAGACCTGGAGGCCAGATAAGGATCAATGGAGCATTAAATTATTTTTCAAAGGCCTTTGAAATGTGCCTTATTGATAAGATCCTGACTCAGTCGCATCTTCAAATTGTTATTAATCTATCAAAATGTAGTTGGTCCTTTTCTAATATACAATTCACTCTATCTCATTATTTTATATAAATACAAGATTTTAAGCCTTGATATGGATCATCTACCCCTCTTTTTGGTATGACCAAACTCTACCAAAATTTGTATTGTAACACTTTTTTATGAAATAAAGATTGAATTCCCTCATTTTTAAAGCTGGATTGAAGTGTGTTCTATAAATTAATGTATTGTTGTTAAGTGAATGTATGTTCCTTGATTATTTCTAAGTTTTTCTCACCTTCAAGAAGGGATTGATAGTGTCACAAGTCATTATAAGTGCAACTTATAATTTATTGTCTAGTTTGAAAGTGGATATTTGCCCTCTCTTATTAATCTTGTAACTGATTAATGCCTTATTTTGAAATATTTATGTGAGATTGATGTTATTTAGTCAAAAAAGTGTCTCGTAATGTGTTCTATTTGATTTGGAGTGATCACCACCTTTTCTACATGATTTTATAAGTTTTGTCAATCCTATCTCCCTTTTACAAGTAGGTACTAGTTTAGGTTTAGTGTAGGTGATACATCGATAAGGAAGTCTTCCTTCTCTAGAGGTCTAATCCACTTTTAGGATACCTACATCCTAGGATCAGTCCTATGTTGGACTATATTTGATTACGGGAGCTAAACAATCCCTTTGCTTAGCTAGGGTGCAATTTAGAATTCTTATAAATAAAACACAGGAGAAATATGGAATAAAAAATTAATATAATGACTTAGATTTCAGACTATATATACATTAGTGCCTAAATAGGGACGCTAGAACCACATGGCACTATTGTCCAAGATGTGGAATTATAATCTAGTATCCCCAGGTTTAGGGTAGTTTAGATTAGATATAAAAATACACTAGTTATAGCTATAGGTTTGATAGTTATACTCAATTTTTTGCTCAAATTCACACTAATTCAGCTTAGATTAACACTAGTTCAGCTTAGATTCATATTAGTTGCTCAAATTTGGGGTATCATACATGGCATGGTCATTAACATATTTAGTTTAAATACTTAGATATAATTATTACAATTTTTTCCAAAATAAGTACACTCAAATATCAGATTAGGGGCATGTGCATGACACATTAATTCCATATGCTCAGTTACACACAGGTTGATCAGATGAAATGGAAAAGTCCATGTCATTATATATATTATATACACTTGAAACCATATTCTAGGTTGTCACCATTTTCATGCCTTACTCCATCTATAGTGGTTGGAATTCTTGAGTGGCCCAGAGTTACCTAATATACCTGAATGGATACAAAGCTAACATACACAATTAAATATACGTAGTTAGATATTTACAGCAATTTACATAGTTTAGTTTTAGATGCATAATACACATATATGGGAAATTATGGATTCATATCCTACTTGAGTTTTTGAGACATCCACCTAAGAGGGTTGGACACACTTTCAGTCCAATCAAAGCTATTCATAGGTCATGATCCACCAAGCAAGTGTGGGCAATGATGGAGTCAAAATCAAGTTGATTTCTTGATCCACCCACACATGAGGATTGAGTAAGTTATCATCTCAATATAAACCATTCATTAATTTCATCACTATATAAATGCACACACATAAGATGTCACCAGGTTCATGTATTGGTTCATGTACCCAATGAGGTGTATTTATTTCTTTCCTCTTCCCCATCTCTTTACAAGGACCATTTCAAATAATTTGAGCATATACCCACTAAAGTGGATTGGACAAAATTTTCTCCAAAAATATTTATTTATATTCCAAATAAATTGGACTATTTCAAACCATTTGGGCATAGATAATTTTGAATGAATTGAGTTATTTCACATAATTTGGACTTATATCCACTAAGGTGGAGTGAAGAAAATTTTCTCCAAAAACAATTTTTATATATTCCAAATAAATTGGATAGTTTTAAACTATTTGGGCATAGATCATTTTGACTAAACTGGGTTATTTAAAATAATGTGGACTTATACCCACTAAAGTGGAGTGGAGAAAATTTTCTCCACAAATAAATTTTTTATATTCCAAATAAATTAGACTATTTTAAAGAATTTGGGCATAGATCATTTTGAATGAATTGGGCTATTTTGAATAATTTAATTATATCCACTAAAGTGGAGTGGAAAAAAGTTTCTCAAAAAATAAATTTTCTATAATCCAAATAAATTGGACTATTTCAAACCATTTGGGCATAGATCATTGCAATTAAATCTGGATATTTCAAATAATTTGGACTTATATCCAATAAAGTGGAGTGGAGAATATTTTCTCCATAAATATGTTTTATATATTACAAATAATTTGGACTATTTCAAACATTTGGGCACAAATAATTTTGAATGGAATGGAATATTTTGAACACGTGGCACTCTTATGGGCCTTCATACCAATTAATCCTTTGACATATCTTCTATTACTAGGATATGTTGCACTATTTGACTAGACTTCCACTTATGACTCAATGAGATGGTCTCATATACTTGAAATCTACTAATATGTGTATTGATGCATGAAATATTTAATCAACCAGTTTCATCTTTAGCCCTCACCACTAGACATAGCCCCAACCTTGAGCACTCAAAAAAATGGTACTTGAAGGTATCGCAAGGCCCCTCAAGGTATCTAGTATATGAGGATGAGTAAGAGCACTCATGTACATGCATTCAATACATTTAAATATGAGTAATAATACTCATGAACAATTAGTTAGCCCATTTAAAGAGGTTGGAAAGATTTCAAATATCAATTGAATCTAGTTTTGTTATTATGCTTTACACAATGGAAGTCCCCGCTAAAACCAGTAAGATATTTTACTATGGAATTTTAGATTGCTAATTCCCTCACAAGCATCATGAGGATAAAGACAAGGCAATATTATGAGCAAATAAGGTGGTTTAACACATGGTGGAATATTTAGGGTAGCATGCATCAGTAACTAAGTTGGATAATGGTATTTAAGTCAAGGTGCATGAGAACAAGTTGTGAAATAAAATAAAATAGAATAAGAGGCACAAGGGAAAGCTTCCAAATAATAGCACTAGAAGGAGGAGGAATCCAAGCATGAAGTAGAGATGAAAGGTGCCAAGGAAATTTTTTGGGATAATGCCAAATCTAAAGTAGAGGATGATGCCAAAGCTAACACTGAGGAAGATGTTAAGGCCAAAATTGAGGCCAGAGCCAAGGTTGAGGAGTAATCCTAAATTTAGGCTAAGGTTGTATCCAAAGCTCAAGTTGAGGTTAAGGAACAAATTACAAAAGAAAAGTAAGCTAAGGAAATGGTATAATAAGAACACATAACATACCACAAGGATGCGACCCAATTAGGTTCACCAAAGGATATTTCACTATCAAAGTTGCATCCCTCTACCCAATGGTTGTGGGATGTCCATACCATATCATCTCATCGCACCACTTTCTTGCTTACATTGGCTCAATTTATGCCAGCTCCTACCATAGTCTTGGCCACATCCACTATGCATGATCCTACTTCCATGGAGACATCTTTGTATGTTTTCCAACTACCATTATCCAAGCAAATTGAAGGAACAACTGTATTTCAAGATTCCATTGAGAAAAAGGCTTCAAACTTGGAATGAAATTTTTTTCCACTACATGAGGAAAAAGAAAAAGTAGAAAATTAAATGGCTAAGGCTATTAAGCTCATCAATGATACTTGTCCTACTCTATTTATGAAAGTCCTTGGTGATTAGGTAATCTCTAAGGACAACCAACTCAATTCATTATTGAATCAACTAACAAAGGACTGGGTGAGAGAACAAAAACTTCTCACACTGTGCATGTAAGGACAAGCTATCTACACTGAAATAAAAGCCATCTATGAACTACTAGAGGAAAATGTATAGGTCCTAGGATATACCTTTAAGGGACTTATAATACCTTCAAGGGTAACCTTATACATGTTTAAAAGGTATCTCCTAGGATATACCTTAAAAGTAACCTTGATTCTCCTTAAAGGTATTTTCTAGAAGATTCTTCGAAGGTTCTTGTTGTACCTTCAAGGGTTCTCCTATTATATACCTTGAACATGGTCATGATTGGAATTTTATTCTATTATATATATATATATATATATATATATATATATATATATATATATATATATATATATATATAGTAGATATCTAATTGATTATTATGTTTTCATCCATAATTTTTGCTTTAGGCCTATTTCTTGTTTTGTTTCATTCTACTAATAGGGTTATGAGATGAAAACCTAAGAGGAAATTTATTTATCCTTTGTTTATTATGAGAAGGATTAATCTTATATATATATATATATATATATATATATATATATATATAAGATTAATCCTTCTCATAATAAACAAAGGATAAATAAATTTCCTCTTAGGTTTTCATCTCATAACCCTATTAGTAGAATGAAACAAAACAAGAAATAGGCCTAAAGCAAAAATTATGGATGAAAACATAATAATCAATTAGATATCTACTAATATAATCCCATTTGATGTTTCCTAAGGTTTCTTAGTCATGAAAAATATATTAGGTTTGATGGATAACCATTCAATTTTGGAACCAAGGCAACATAGGGACTGCAACTACATTTTCATTAGGAAGATCTTCACAAGAGGATATCAATATAATAATGTATCATCTTGGGAAATTTTAAGATAAACTAATGGATTATCCACTTTCAAGGGGATAAACTTTGAAACATGGACCTGATCAATACTTTCAAGGTATCTCCAACTATAAACCAAATTACACTTAACGAGATCAAAGCATTACTAAATTAAAATCAAAAAATTTGAAATAAATTGGAATACATTTGAAATAATTTATATATAATTGATGATAATGTTTACTATAATTATAGTTTATAATCAACAAATACACTTGAAAGAATCATATGGTGAAGTTAAATCCTTATAAATGATGTTTCACAGCTACTGGCATGGATTTTATACTTTCTCCCAAGAATGTGATGATAGACATCATTTTGATTGTCAAATCCTTTTCATATTTCTAACTTCTATTTCTAATATATCTACTTGATGTAACATAACTCATTTTCAATTTTTGATTTGTAACAAAATTTTGAGAATTATAATCAATGAACTTTGTGTTGGTAATTAAAAAATCATCTCCAAAGTTCCCTTTAAAAATAATTTCATAAAAATTATTTATGTTTATATTCAAGGGCTTAGAGTATATTTTCCCCCAAACAAACATGAAATTTTAACTTGTGTAACCCATGGCTTGAAGGAGTAGCCTCAAATGATTGTCTTCTAACATTGACCAAATGCCAACATGAGAAAAAGACTACATTGCCACCTTCAAATTTTTTTTGGAATGATTTAGAATGCAATATGACATATTTTATATTTTATAATCCTCTTTTTTACCTTATAATTCACTTACATATCTTTTATTTTATGCACAACAAATAATAAGTCGTCCAACCCCAAATTCAATAGTTTTATTAAAAGTCAATTTTAGCTCCTCCTTTGAAATGTTTACAATTTGTTAAAAAATATATTAATAATTTATTAATAATATTATATTATAAGAAATATAACATGAAAATTTTCTAAGATAATATTTTACATGTTAGATTGATCATTGATGCACTTTTGATTTGCATTCCATATTGTAACATACAAACATAATGTATTTCATTGGATGTATTTTTTATTTGCATTTCCTTAAATATTATAAAGATTCATATAAAAATAAAAATATATACATTCTCAGGCACATGTAACTATACTTATTATACACAGATGTACCATTTTTCTTGATAGTTTTGTAACATACATATGCATATACATGTTTATAATGAATCCTTATAACTTGACCATAACTTGATCATATTTTAAAATAATCCGGTTTTACCATAAATCATTTCTCATAGACATTGATAGGAATTTAACATTGATCAACAAACGTCTATATTCTTACATTAATAAAAGTATCAATTATTCTTATGTATACCAATACATATTTATATGTTTATATAGCCCATCATAACAACCAAACTAGGATTTAATCATTCTAAGCCAAAGTTCACTATCACTAAGTTCAAATGAATATACACCTATAGTTTAAACCCCTTCATATATTTTAAATAAGACACTTAAAATTAAAAATTATTTAATTCAATAGCAATATAATTATTTCTAGCACAATATACATTATTCATTTCTTTCCTTATATCAAATAATTCTTATATCTAACATATGTATGATTATATGTATGTATGTATTTATGTATATGCCCTATTTCATCAAAATATTCTTAATATGAAATATATTATTTATCAAATTTCTCACAATCACAATATTTTTGTCTATTTAAAGAAGTCATTTTTATATTGATAATGATCATGGATACTCAACATCAAAATTTAAGGTATTTAAGACACAGTATAACACATATTGTGTTATTTTAAACTTGGTGAATTCAACATGTAAACAACATTTTAATGGGTATATACAACCACATTCAAGTCGATAAAACAATAAATAAACCCACACTTCCAAATCCCAAGATGATGCAAGTCTATATTTTATTATTTTCTACAATCTTCTGCCCATAAACAAAAATTAAATTATAATGTGTTTAAATAAATAAAGGTAATTAATATATTCTAATGTATAAAATTGTATAATTATACATTCATTGAAAGGGGTTTTCACCTTTTTTTTTTCTTTTTTATACTTTGTACAAGTGCACTCTTTAATTTAACCTTTGGTTCTTTATTCCCTGCATGGTATTATATAATGTAGTAACTAAAAATTCTCATCATCAATTGATTTGATATTTGTAGTTTTAGAATGTGTATTATTGTAGAGTTTTAACTTATGATGTTTTTGTGAAGGCAACAAGTTGCAGAGCTATGTCATGGGTTGTTATGTTGGAGACACAAAGTTGTAGAGCTATGTTGTGAACTATTTTAATTGAGACATAAACAGACGAAAGAAATATTTTTTTAGTATTATAAATAGTTGATAAATAGAAAAGTATATAATTGTAAAAATGTGTATGATATTATCTTACCTTATTCGACTTGCAATGTTTCATGTTTATTGATTTGATTTGATTTTTCATTTTTATTTGTTATTCACTGGCATGCAATGCCATTAGTGCTACACATCTAAATATTGTTAAGCTGTTAGATTTGAAAAATAAAACATAGACACCAAAATATTGTTAAGATGTTATATTTGAAAAATGAAGCATGATTATAAAATAAATTTAAAATGTTATGCAACTGATACTGATCAAAGCGGTTATTCTTTTCTTGGTGGCCCTGAATTTATAAAACAATTTTTAAATTAAAAATAAAAAACTATTTGTTCTTAAGTTTCTATAATGTAAGATAAATTCCTTTGTAATTATATACAAGAATGCACCAATCTAGCTCTTGTATATACCCCTAGAATATCACATGTATCTAAATCATATAAATTACAGATAAGTCTCCCCCAAAAGAAGTTATTTATTTCTTTTTTGAATGGCCTTCCTATTTTGTGTCAACCAATCATTTGAAATGTTGGTACTTCTTTACTAATGTTAACACCTTCCTCTAATTTACTTTTTTGTGAATGGACGATGAAATATTCAAGTTGAAAATTAGTGGAATCTTGAGAAAAATTGATACGTGTAATACGATTTAATTTGAATATATCACTATCTAGACCTCAAAGTATGATGCCCATTTTTTGCATGTAATGGAAATCACCAACACACAGATTTATGAGAGAGTTTTGAATACCATAAAAATTTTCAAATTTGTGAATGATGATTAAATTAAAATACTCAATAATAACTTTATCAATTAATGCTTGAAGAAATAGGTGAACATGTTTTTCCTTAAAATCTTCAATGAGATTCAAAATATCAATAATTATCAAATCAATATTCACACAAATAATGAACATTGCATTGAAATCTTCTAAAATGGATGGCCAAAGACATGGGGGGACATAATAATAACTGGATATTTTTACATCTATCCTAAGAAGCTGACCTCCATCACTATTTATATATTTTCTCAATATGTGTATTGAATCTAGAGATAATGCTTCCTAGATTTTTTTATTTTTTAAAATACCTTCATTCAGGACATACAAATTATCAAACATTTTCACAGAAATTGTATAATGCTCCATTACCTCTTTAGGTGTGATTATTTTTTCTACTAGTGGTTGGTTAAATAATCTAATTTTTTTTATAATATGTTACTTTATAGCTTCACCTTTTTGTGCCAAATATCCACATTGTTGTACCCAAGGGTTTTCAAGAAGGAAATAGACCCTTTTTCCAATAGATCTACTAATTTTATTTTTTATTTGTCTAAAATCCATTTATTATTTATAATTACTATTGTACCAATCAGATTTGAATCTTGTTTATCCAAACCAGAGAAATTACCACTTTAAAACAAATTAAACACCTTATCAAAACAATCCCAAATGGTTTGTTCCATAAAAAGAAGTCATTTTGTCTCTTAAAGTTCTGTTAAATAGTTCATTTATATGAACAAGTGTCTATCTTGTTTATGTATTTATTCTATCTTTTTTTTCCTATTTTAATATTCTTTCAACTTCTCAGTTGGATAAGGTCACGTGTAGATTTAAATCTTTCTACAAATGAAGCCTTATAAATTATTTCATTGGCTTCAGTATATTGATTACATATTTTGTGAAAAATATGGAATGGATTACAATTTTTCATAAATATTTCAATTTTAATAGAACATTTTTTTCTTAATGGTAGTGAATTTTATTCCTCTTCTAAAATAATTCTCTGTTGTGCTATAATTGTGTGTTGGCCATCTATAATTTTGAACCTTATAATTTTTTTCTCCACCATATCTTTAGGGATTTTTGTTATTCGATAATATATTGAGGGTTATTTGAATCAAAAGGAATTAACAAATCATCCTTCATTAGAACTTCATTATGTTTTAAAAATGAATTAATTATACCATTCATCCCTCTTTCATTTGAATTTATTATTTTGATATTAACATCTCCCAATTCACAGAGTTCTATAGGAATCATCAAGCCGTAATTACTAAATAAAATATACCATGTAGAGAATTTATTGTGTGTCTGATCGAAAGTTTGTGTCAACAAAATTGTGTCAAATTTTTGTTTGATCTTATTTTTCTCCACTGTTATAAGTAATTATATATCCTTTTTCAAATATGCATACATATATATTTCCCTTGTCTTATTTTCTTCAATATTTTTCTATCATGATTGTAGGGTATCTTAAATATATGTATATATGGTGGGAAGTAGAAGAAGTTGTTTTCCCTTATGCATTTTTTTTTTTGACTTATTTTATATTCTAATGAAATAATTATATATATCTATCAACCTAGACATTTTAAGGTTGTCATAGCTATTCAAACGAAACCCAAATTTTCACAAGGAGAGAAATTATTTTTTGTCAATTCCATTTTATTGGGTGTAAAATTATTGAAATTATTTCTAGCATGATGGAGAATTCCCTCTTATCCATTCCATACTTCTAGTTGGAATTGAAGGGCATCTACAAGTTCATACTTATCATAGGCAAGGATTATTCTAATTTGAGAAGATTCTTTTCTATTTATAGTGTTAAGCAAATAAATATATGCATGTATATTTGGGAAACTAAATAACTCAAAATACCAATCAGCAAGAGGAATTTTATCACCACAATAAAATGGAAGATGGTGATGTTAATTTAATTTTTAGTTTTGGTAGTTTAAACGGTACTATAACCAAATTCTCTTGGATTGAGGCCTTGTTTTACCTTTTAAGTGCGGGAATTTATTTCTCACTAAGACATTTTTAAAAGTAATTGAAATGATTTAAATATGGATTTTTTGTAAAATGTAAGTTACATTTGCATTAGTTACGAAATTAGTTGTGATTAAGTAATGGTTAATTGTATATCAACAAATGTGAATTCTAAACTAAAATACAAAATACATATTAAATATTAATAATATATATAGTAACTCACACTTAAAATAATAATGTATGACCAAACCAAAAATAAATTATATGTATAGAGATGTAAAAATCATTCAAAGGGGATGGCTTGAAAGTTGATTGTACATTTATAACATATTAGACACTAGCCAATAAAATCTAATGGGCAAAGGAATCCACAAAAATTTATTCCAAAGGAGAAAGATGAGGGGTAAGTATGTTTCTAATATGTGCCAAAATTCTAACCAATAGGTACCTTCAAGGTATATCCCAGGAGATACATTTAAAACATGCACAAGAGTGAATTTTTCCTTCTATGTATTTCCTAGGATATACCTTCCAATTAACCATGATGGTATTACAAGTGTATTTCAAGACCCTTAAAGGAATATCCTAGGAGACACCTAAAAGGTTGTTTTCATACATTTAAAGGGTCATTGAATGTATCTCTTACTAGATACCTTCAATATGTACACAAGTAAAAAATTTCCTCACCTTGAAAGCACTATTGGGTGATAACTTGAAGGGCCTTATAATAATTGCAAGGGTACCTTCAATGTATCTCCTAGGTGATACATTCAAGTTACCCATGAAGGTATTTCAAGGCATTTTAAGGCATCTCTTAGGAGATATCTTGAAGGTCATTATCATCCATTCAATGGGACATTGAAGGTATCTCCTAGGAGATGAAGGGCCTTATAATACCTTCAAGTGTACCTAGAATGCATGTCCTAAAAGATATCTCAAAGGGAATTATCATAAATTCAAGGGGATGTCAAAGTTATCTCCTAGGAGATGAAGGGACTTGTAATACCTTCAAGGTATCTCTTAGGAGATACCTTTCAAACATGCATAATAGTGGATTATTTCTTCACGATATCTCCTAGGAGATACTTTCAGGTTACCCATGAAAGTAGTAAGGGAGAGTATTTGAGTCCTTATGTGAAGTAAGTTTAGAATTAATAACATATATCATGTTTATGTGAGGTAGTTTATAAGTAATAATGTCTTTAATGACTAATAGACCTATGTGTAATCTTATGTCAGACAACAAGGCTATGTGAGGTGTATAAAGGATTCAATGAGTAAATAGATGTTTCAATCAAAGAAGTTGGTTATAAATGTAATGATTATTGTGTATATGGTCTGAATTATATTTTATATAGGTGTTAAGGTGTCTTAATTATAATATTTAATGTGAAACCCATCAAAATCACAGACTTCATAAGAAAAAACACTGACATAGTTGCATGACAATCAAAACTAATTTATTATTGTATTAATGAAAAGTTTTGACCTTTTAGAATGAGGTCTTTACATGTATAATTAGACTTGGGAAGGGGTCACCTAATCCTCTAAGTTAATTTAAACTCATAGTTACATTGCATAATTAGGACTTCAATTTTAATTTTAGTCTCAAAGTTGCATGTATGCATGCTCGTAGTTAACTAACACTACATCTAAAAATAAGTTAGCCTGTATAATGTGATGCTATGTGTGAAGGATAAAAAATGGCCTAGGAAAATTTTACATTAAAGCACTAAATATAACTAAATTATGAGTACAATAATTAGTGTTTTAGCATGTATACAAATTTAGCCTTCAAATCAAGGTTGAATGGGTGTTTTCACAACATTGATGATCGTTGGAGGTGTTGAAATGGGTGCTTGCACTTAAATATATGTTGAAGCCTCAACCTTATTTTTTGCTTCCAAATCTTGATAATTTTATGCCCAATGTCATACTACTACCAAATAATATCCAAGTTCAAAAATGGAGGTCTATGTACCCTATTTACTTACTCTAGGAGCCTTAAATGCTTAGTCTTTATATTTATAAAGTTTATTCTAAAAATATCCACCTTCATCACCTTTTTCCTTGAAAAATTTAACTCAGATTCTATCTCCGCTAATGAAAGTCCCTAAATACTAGAATTAAAATTTGATGGTAGTCTACTGAAGAAGGTTATCAAAATTGATCCTAATTATGAGCTTATCCTCTAAGTCTCTTTTCTTTGAAAGATTTAATTCTTTTAGGATTTTAAAAATAATATTTTCATGCTCTAGAAATTTAGGCATTATTGCCTCAACTACCATAAGCCATTTCCTAACCTCATAGGTCCTAATGACCACCAAGTTACATGCATTTGAAGCCTCTAATGGTACCATCAAATCAAGGTGGATATACGAATTATTGGTTGTATAATGAATAATAAAATTCAGCTTATTTTCATCATATTTTAAAGATTTAAATAATTTGTGAGTCTCAATAATATGATGGGCCAATTCCACCCTCATTATATAAATAGACTCAAGAATATTGTACAACTTGGATGCAACTCTCTAGACCTATGTTTCCATTTCTAGGGGAACATGAAATGTTCAATGTTGTTCCTTTATTTTCTCTAATTCTTTCTCAAGTTCTTGCCTATCCATTTTAGTTCCCCCATTTAGTGTCAATAAGGCATTATTCTATGTTTCAAAATAGGACTTAAAGTTCTATATGTATGGGGATTATCCTAATTTCCTATTATTTCTCTTAGACAAGGTAAAAACATATTGTCTCTCTTCCAAAATTAACCCTCTTCTAGTCTCATTTTCCAATTTAATCTTTCTTATCCTTTAGACACTCCCTATAGATTTATCAAATATAGAAATTACCATGGAAAGCTCAGTGATTGTGAGATTTAGTTTCAAATAATCCCTTAACCCTAGATCAACTGGCCACTATGGGATGACCAATTAGGTTCGGTCTATTAGTTGAGTACCCTTGATTATAATCTCAGCAAATTTATATTCTAATCGATTGAGTGACGGGTCAAGAAGGGAAGGCCATATGATCTTATACCAATCCACACCTCCATATTGAGGCAATGGGTGGATTGTATATACTTGTTTCTTCTTTCCATCTTTATCTAAAGATGTCATAGTGGTGCATCAAGAGGAGATGGGGGAAGGCATTGGCAATTTTATCTAAATTGATGAGACATTAAGTTAGGAACTTGATAATGCTCCCATGACCTTCTTGGAAGAATTTTTTTTTGTTTTAGTGGGTATTGGGGTAATGGTAGAGGTAGAGGTAACTATAGAAGTAGAGGAGGGATTGAGGTTGTAAAAGTAGCTGGTAGAGTTAAAACAACTGTGAAAGTGGAGGCAATAGGGATAGAGGAGACAGACTCCACCTAGGGAGTAACCAAGGATAGTTATACACTAGAATAAAGAGGAAAAAAATCAAATGAGCCAAGTCTAGCAAGGGAAATAAAAGAGAAAAATGGATTAGAAAAGTTAAAAGGAGCCATCTTCTCACCTGATTGATTACCACCCAGAGGTGTTTTCCGTTTATTGTCTTGAAGACTAAAGTATTTTTCTCTCTAAAAATCCTCTTGATTATCCAAATCCCTCTCTTCATCCATAGACTTCCCTCCATTAATCAGTTGTTAAGCCAAAGATGATTCTACTAGTTTTTATTCAATAGTTGGGTTCCTCAAAATGGGATGAGATTTTTGTTTCCTCTTGTAATAAATTATGGATTTTTAAACCATAGGGGAGGCCTCTCAAGTTGGGATAGTTGATACCTACACACTTTCATATTATTTCATGGGTATAGCAGTTGGGTAAGCAAGGACCTCTGAATATGAATACTCAAGGAAAATCGGATCCCCTTGAGATCCTCCAAGCTTAGCTCTAGCCACACTGGGATCCATTTTGATAGTTTTGAATGTTAGGGGAGCTTCTCAAGAAGGCTCCCCTTGTTATGATGATGGTGGTGGAGGCCTACTATGCCCTAAATCTTCCTCATCCCATCTACTTGGAGGTAAAATATTGAACTAAACATCTACAATTTAGATTATGGGATCTTCTCAAATGACCTTTAAATTATTTTGATCCAATCCTACCATTCATGCTCTTTTGAAGACTTGGGCATTATCCTTAGCATTTATTAATATAAATTCATGATCATAAGGATCATGTTGATATGGAATACTAAGGCCCTTGATATTTTTTTGAATTATGCCATGAGGATCCCAGTCCTTGTGAGAAAAGGTGGTCAAGTAATAACACCCCCTCATCTTCCCCACTTTTCCAAAGTGTCTCATAATTTTATAACACATTTATCATATCATTATGTGATAAACATAGAATTTACTCTTACTATTCTTCATCAAATCCTCATTTATACTCCATTTCTAAAATGCTATTTCTTTCTCTACCAACTTATTGATCACAAAATTAGGAAGATGTAAGGGTGGACCTTATTACCAGCAACTATAATCATTATATAATATAGATATATCTAGTAGTCACCCCGTGTTCCCAAAGTATCTATAATGGATTTTGATACCCTGAGTGATGGGGCCTCATGAATGGCCTACCATATGTAGGGATATACATCCTCTACAATACATTTGATGTTTTGGGTAAACACACACACACACACACACACACACACACACACACACACACACACACACACACACACACACACACACACACACACACACACACACACACACACACACACACACACACACACACACACACACACACACACACACACACACACGCGCGCGCGCGCGCGCGCGCGCGCGCGCGCGCGCACGCACGCACACACATACACACAACACACACACACACACACACACACACACACACACACACACACACACACACACACACACACACACACACACACACACACACACACACACACACACCCACACACACACACGCGCGCACACACACACACACACACACATGAATACATAATAATCATAAATATAATTTTTTATGTAATCTAAAATTAGGCTCCAGGGTGACTTATAGTGCATTATACAATTCCCATTAACGCATCCAAGAGATATAACATCATATAAAAGTGGCCACCAATAGGCCACTTATCTTTGTGTAAAACTTTTTGTCATACCCTGATGCTAATTATTTCTCCCAAGGTAAAATTTAAGGTCAAGGTCATCAACATGTCCAAAAGCAGAACCCATTTTAAGTGAAGAAAATGGATACTTGAGAAACCATAAAGTCTATTTAGGAGTTCCATACAAAAGTAAACCATCATCCTAAACTTAGTGATAGGTACAGGGTTATTCTCCTTTGGGATGATAATTTAATTGGTGATAAGGCATTTGATCAATGTTTTTTTGATTGAATTGTTATGCTTTCATCCTATAAACTTGTGAAAATAATGAGTAGCATATGTAACTAGTAACTATAAGTACCTCTAGAATGCATCTCTTGAGATGCAAGCTATAATGGTCTTATGATTCAAATGGTGTAA
The DNA here is from genome assembly GCA_037957365.1 of Torreya grandis. Lineage (NCBI taxonomy): Eukaryota > Viridiplantae > Streptophyta > Pinopsida > Cupressales > Taxaceae > Torreya > Torreya grandis. The sequence goes on along the minus strand of JARHVA010006450.1, from coordinate 393,874 downwards.
GAAGGCAACCCCTATCACCTTTCCAATGAATAAGAGAACCCCCAATATGTCTATGCATAGCATCACTTCAAGCTTGGCCATTGTGAAGTGTAGCCCTTATCACTTGAAAAGAAGAAGGTCAAAAATAGATTGACTTTATGATAGTGTTAAATTATCCTCATGGGAGTTAGAATCAACTATGTTAATGGTGTTCACATATCCAAATAATTTAGCATATTAATTCTTGAAAATAGTGGAATTGAACACAATGTAAGTGTACTCAGTGGAGTCCTTGATTTAAAACTAGGATGGTGGTGAGACTCAACAATGGCCTAAAGATGTCAAAGCATAGAATTCCTTTCAAAAGGATTTTATCTCAAATTTTTTGAAACAAAAGTTTTAAAAATGAATCCTTGTAATGTAAATTTTCCAAAGTGAAAGCTTCTGATAGAAAGTTTTTGATGTGTAAATTCCTAACATAAAAGCCTTCAAAGATAGAAACCAAAAAGAATGTTTTTCAAGAAAAAGTTCTTCATAAAAAATATCCTTAAGAATAAGGCTGCGAAGAAATATACCATTTGAAAAACATACCAAAGTAATTTTTACTACCACAAAATTTACAAAAGGAAATTGCCTAAGTAACGCTTCTACAGAACAAACTTTCTAAAATAATTTCTCTGATATGAAAGTCACCGATGATAAACCTTCTACAATGAAAGTTGTAGATATAAAGCTCTTGATGTGAAACTTACTAGAGTGAAACTTCCTGAAATAAAATTTTCTAAAAGGGAAGTTCGTGATACAAATATGATAATGATAAACCTTCTATAGAGAATCTTTTCAATTGAAAATCTTTTGATGTAGAGAATCTAAGGGAGTTGAATAAGTTAGATCACCCATGCATAATTTTGTATGGAATGAGGTTATTTTAATATTTTTAGATATGAATAATTACCTTTAATATAATTTCACTCAAAATCATTATCATACCTTTAAGGAATTACAAAGCCCTTGAAAGAATCTCCTAAGAAATACCTTGAAGGGATTTTTTATACTTTGAAGGGGATGTTGGATTTATCTCCTAGTAGATATGTTCAACATGAACATGAGTGGAATTTTCCTTCACCTTAAAGGTCATTATAATATATTCAAGGTATCTCCTAGGAGATACCTTCAAGTTATCCATGAAGGTATTATAAGGCCCTTAAAGGAATATTCCAGTAGATACCTCAAGGTTGAACTTGTCTAGTGTTATTGAGGTGTATAAGGGATTTAATGAGTAAATAGGCATTTTAATGAGTAAATAAGTATTTAAATCAAATAATATAGTTACCAATACATTTATTATTATGTATAAGGCCTCTTAGGAGATAGCTTCTATGTCCCCTTAAATGT
>JARHVA010006450.1:300000-387500 GCA_037957365.1 Torreya grandis | reverse complement strand
ATCATAGGAGGTATGAACGTTGCATGAAGGGATGTATGCGTGATAGAATAGTATGAAAATATCTCTCGCAAAGTGATATAATAGTATAATTTTTTTGTGGTTTTAAAATAACACAATTCGCCCAGATTTTACACATTGTTTGAGAGACTATGAATGATTCGCCAATGGAGATTATTATTTTTTCTTTGTAAACTATTTTTTTTGCCACAAAAAATAAATTTTTTGTCAGGTGTTTTACACCTTTCGCCAAATTTTTACACCTTTTCTAAAGGAGGGGTTTCTTAAAGTATACCCTGATTTTGTTATTTAAGTTCCCTAAAATGTAAATAGGTTTGATCCCAATAACTCTTGACATCAAAATAAGACACAAGGGTTTGACAAGCTTGGTCTACTATGGATCTAATAGGGACTGTTTTAGACACCAAAACTATTTCTCTCACCAAATATCTTTATTGCTATTATACCTAATGATCATTATCTCCTAAGTGACATTTTTTGTTCTTTTATCTCTTTCATGTAACTCCATATCATTACAATCTCATCCTCAGATTCATTTAATTTCCTTTTAAGTATTTTTATTTCATCATTATTAGTCAAGGAGTGTTCCCTAAAACTTTATATACTTTGGAATAAGAATGACTTAGTAGTATCCTTACTTTTTAATAAAGATACCAAAAAAAAATGTCTTTTGCTTGTTGCTTGACTATAGATTCCAATTTTGACTAGGTGAGAACATGTTACAATCTTTCCTCATGTAAAATGGATGGTTATGCTTCTTTAATGATTATAAGATCTTTACCTTTGTAAATGTATTGATGTGATGGAGAATGTGGATGGTTTGAATTGAATGATGGAGTAGATTCATCAAAGGCCTCTTTCTGGAGAGGAGTTTTTTCCTCTTCTCTATCAGTTACATGACTATAAGGAGGCTCTTGATGTAAACTATCAAGAACTGCTAGAGCATCCCTTTCATCATCAACAACTACAAAAATCATCTTTCATATTTTACTATTAGGCTAAAGTGGAGGATTGAATTCCTTTTATGGGGTTCCTCTCTTCCTCATGTAGCAATTTTGTACATATTATATTTGGAATTATTTTATTGTAGGATCTTCATCTGTGCTAGTGATGGATTCTTGACACCCTATAGGCTCTAAAGAAAGTCTAGAGTTGATGTGAGAAGTTATAGGCTTTAGTTTTCTTTTAGGTTATGGCTACTCAATCACAATAAGAGGAAGTTTAGGGCTATGTGTAACAAATATTGAAGTTTATCTTATGATCCTTGTTGATTCTGAAGTGACTATCCTATAATGAGAAGCCTTCCATTCAACCCTAGGGTTAGAAGTGAAGTCTTCTTAAAGTTATCCTTTGATAGTCTACAACGTATTTTTCTCTATGTTTTATAAAAAGGTAGTCCATGTCACTTCTCTATTCTCCTTCTTGAGGAAATGGTGTTGAATAATTAAGCATATTAGACCATAATGGCAGATGGAGGATGAACTACTGACATATTTCATATACATAATATGAATAAATTCTACCAAATATGATGGTAAATTTATTCTATTTTGGGGTTTGTACAAACCATGCCTCAAATGAATTAGTATTTTATGGAAGTCTAACCCAACACATTGCATTTACCATCACGGGTCAAGTACCTAATTATCAAGTAGGCTATAGATTTCCATGGCTCTGATAGGGTTTCTCTATTTATGCCATTAGCCTTATTGATGTGATCCTAAACACACTCTACTAGAGGATCCCCTTCTTCATGAAAAATAATGATGAGATCATTGAAGGATTATGTTCATGTTATCCTAGCTCCTTCATCTAGAATGCTTGATATTTCACTAATCTCCTGACTATTGATGGAAAGTTGAATACCCTTCACTATGGTGGAATTATATTTCAAATGGAGGAGAGAATACTTTACAAGGGTTTCGTCAAACCCTTGGAAATTATACAATAATTATAGCCATCTAGTAGCTTTAAACATATCCCTATCTTTGTCATATCTCATGAGTTTTTCCACAAACTCTAGCTCTAACTTCTTCTTCTACCCCATAGCTAAATTGCCAATTCTACATAGGTTACAATGGTATTATGCAAGTTTGAAGGTTTTGCTAAAGGAGAGATGAATAGTGTGATATGACTAATTTAAAATTATAAAAATCCATGTCATGATAGGCAAATTATCCTCACATTCAAAGGATTCACTATCTCCTTGTCACATTCAAAGGATTTGATATCTCTTATGTGTATAGGGAAGGAAATAAAGGGACTGATCATATGGTGAACATAGGGTTTAGGGGTTATTCTAATAAACATTAGATGAGTGACATGGGTATCCCGAAAGGGGTCACTTTTATTATACAAAATGAAAAACCCTTCTCACATGTGTGATATTTTTAATTTATAATTATCAAAATCCATGCCATAATGAACAAATCTTGACACTAGGTGTTATTTAAGGATTAAATAATTTTAGACTCTCCTCCTCACATACAAATGATTCACTATTTTCCATGTGTATAGGGAAGGAAATAAAGGTTCTGGTCACATGGTGAATATAGGGGTTAGGGGTGGCTCGTATAAACATTGAATGAGTGACATAGGTCTCCCAAAATGGGTCACTATTATTATACAAAATCAAAAATCCCTCTCACATGTGTGATATGACTAATTTAAAATGCTCAAAATATATGCCACAAAGGACTAATCTCAACATGAGGTATTATTCAATCATTCATTCATTAAAGTTTATGAGGCATCACGAGGGAAAATTTCACCACCCTAAATAATAATAACCTAGAATAGGCCAAAAAAAGAATTTTCAACTTATTCTAAAATGGAAAAAATTCACAGTATCCCAAATAGAGCCAATAGACAAATGATGCAAGGAGATAGAGATAGGATGGAATCATTGAAACCCTCTCACATCATGACACTTATTTACTACGATTATTTGATTATAGTTAATAAAAAATGTCTGGTTTTCCCTCACAGACACCATTTAAGTCCCTATTGAATACAAGTAAACGCTAAACAATCTTAATCTTTTCCATTTAATTATCTCGACAATTTCATAACAAAAATCTAGGTCTATCTGAATCTCGGTGATTCCATAACTTAAAGTGATAAACAATGAATAAAATGGCCATGTCAAGCTGAACAAATCACACATTTTAGATATAGTGAAATAATACATTAAATAAATTAAATACCTAACAAGTACTTCCAAAAATGATAGTAAAAAATGGGGTCAACTTCCACCACGAATGCCATAGGAAACCTAACAATCCATAAAATAATTTTTTTGACCATGTAAAGGGAGATAAAATTTTTGAAAGAGAAAATAATCGTGAGAGAAAAAAGATAAACTTAACCTTAATTTCAAAGCGCACGAGAATTTTTAATTATATAATATTTTAAAAGTTTATATAAAAAGTTACAAAATAATTTTAAAAAATATTTATATATTTAAACATACAATATTTAATAAAAATATTTAAATATAAATAAAAATAAATAATAAACATAGTTTTTAAATATACAAATATTTATAAGTTTTTATTTATTACAATTATTCTTATTCAAAAAGTTCATTTATATTTATTAATTTACATGATTAAATTATCTAATAGGGATTTGACTCTTTAATTTTTATCCCCATGGAATACCAATTCAAATACCTATGAGATTGAGTCACCTTTCTTGAATTTACAAACTAATATTTGGAGATGAATTTGACCCCAAAATAATAATTAAAATAAGTGACATAAAATTGTACCTATTAACTCAAATACCTCTTGGGAAAGGATTTTGTGTGCTTATCTAAATTATGGTTATGTGGGAGAATAAGAAGTCTACACCATACCAATCTATAGAGATTAACTTTTCATTCATGAAAACAAGGTGTGATATCTCAATGTAGAGTAAGGGTTAAACATTTCTGCCAAAAAATAAGTACTTCAACTTTAAAACCCAATAATGGGGTCAAAAATATGTGGCCAAATCACATCCATGTAAAATCAATTAAATTTAAATAGGAAAGTAAGCCAAGTAACTTTACTCCTCTTGAAAAAATATTTCAATACAAGAATCACAATAACTTTATTTATCAAGATTATAGAAATTATAGATGAAACAAAAGATTTAATTATATCTCTTGGGAAGATATGAAATGACATTTTGATAATTAAGTAGTACATCCCAAGATGACCAACACCATTTTCAGCTATCTTAGAACACTTACTACATATAGTATTTCTATATATAGACTTTATATTTATAGATTATATCTAAATATAGATTTGTATAATTTGAGGAGTTTCATTCCAATAAAATAACAACATACTCATTTAGAAGCTTTTCAAGGGCATTTTGATGATTAACTAGTACATCCCAAGATGATCAATTCTATTTTCAGCTATGGACTTGTTTAGAAGGCATTTCTAAGTCATTCTAATGATTTATTGGTCCATTCTATGATGACCAAGATCATTTCTAGGTATCATAAGAATGCTTTCTATTTTTATAGTTTGTTTATAAATAGATTTCCATATATGTATGTATGCATGTATGTATGTAGACTTTCCTTCTATATATGTCTTTAGATATAGATTTGTATTTGAAACAAAATATTGTAAATCAAGGTAAAGAAACTAAGGTGGGGATTTTTCACAATCCTCATTACAAATGATTAAATCATTGGATGAAAACAAAATTTTCATTGAGAAGAACACCTAAAATGCATCGAAATTATGTGTTTGATTCACAATATGTCTTTCATAACCCTCTTGCATTAGAGATATCATTTCATCCATTTCCACCACACTTTGCGGCACTAAAATTTCCTACTTATGAGAAACAAGGGTGACCCTAAGCATGACTGATAAATGAAATTACTTGCATTAAATAAGCTAAAGTTTAGGGCCACTACATTGGCCTCGTCCAATACAAAATTTAAGATCAAAAAATCTGAAAAAGTTAATTCAAATACAACAAAATATGATACCAATAAAATAATGAACATGGTGGTACCATAATGATATATATTACAGAATACACCATGCAAAAAAATTACTAGATTCACAAACCCTCCAATGCTTCTTATTATGAAGTTGGTTGAGTATCAACTCATATCTCTTCCGACACCTACAGAGGTTGATATGAATAAACCTCTTCCACAAGGTTATGATGAGAATGCATATTGTGATTTCCACCAGGGCCATATACATCCTACTAACATATGATTTTCCTTGAGATATAAGCTTTGGTACTTATATGAGTTCCAACAAATTATACTTGATGGGTCTCTTACCATGGGTTTTGGATCACATGCAAGGCATCATCATAATTAGAAAATATTTAATAATCTACTACAAGACCATAAAATGAAGATTATAGAAGTTAAAATATGGAAATATAAGTAAAATTATCATCATGGAACTTTGGAACCAATGGCAATGATTTAAAAATAATAGGCTATTGCATAATAAGTGGAGTTTCATCTACATTTTTTGAAGATGTAACATTAATAGTATCTTTAGGATAAAAAAGTGGTGGTGGTATAATAGTAGGAATACCTGGAATATATGGTGTCTTTAAAACATATATGTCCACTTCAAATTTTTATCATGTTTCTAAACTCAAAATTCCTTTTGGTCACTTCATTTTTTTTTAGCACCATTATAACAAAAGTAATTTTTCCATCATAATCACCAAGACAAAACCAGATCACCCACAATTGAGCTCCTTATCTAGAAAATATATATTCCCCTTGATTGAAACCAAGGAAGTTATAGTTTTGATGTAGAGATTATGCTAAAAGGCTATCTCTTCACACACAGAATGCAAGTCATCATAAACTAAAACATTACATGGTGATTCAAATCCTGAAAGGTTTGTGACCATACCTAATTTAGATGAACTTATTTTTACAATTTCATGGGTTTCAATTAATTAGTTTTAACTATAAATTTACTCTCTTTCAATTCACATAACCCCTTTTATCCCTCCTCCCCCATCCCCCACACACACAATATTAGTTATTATATAAATATTATATAATCTATATCATAAATTTTTAGATATTAAAAAATAATTATATAATATTATATACAAATTATATATTTTATAAAATTTATTTTAATATTAATAAATATTATTATATCATATAATATATATTTTAGTATAGTTTATAAATCAGTATTATACATCATATATTTAAGTATAATATATTTCAATACATCTATATATTGTTAGTAGTACAGAAATAATATTATAAACAAATATAATTATTATATTATTATATTATATCAAAGTATAGTACTATAATACTATATTATTTCAATATGCTTAGTATTATATCTTATTTTATAGTATATATTAAGTTACTATATTGAAATACTATCATAAATCTATTAACTATATTACATATTATTTTCAATATATATAATACTATAAAATATTATATATATAAATTATTTTATATATATTTTTTAAAATATATAATATTATCTCTAAAAAAATACATCAGTTTAGTGATTAAGGTAGATTACTTCGATGACCAAATTTATCAAACATTAATGTTTGGTAGGCATTAATGCATGCTACTTTGCTTCTCAATATAATTAATTTTTTACCCCTTTGAGAATTTCCTTTTGAAATTGGGTAAATTTTAACTTGACAGGATCGGTAGATGAAATTTACAAGCACAAAATATTTAACCTCACTGATGTTTCATTTAATTATAGTCGTAAAAGATATTATAATTATAATGTTATGTTCCATGTGTACCCTATATAATTGTATAAAATAATGTTTTGAATTGATAGTTTGTTTATTTATTTTAATTTAAATCACTTCGATGATCCAAAAGGAATTCATTTCTTACTTACTTTATATGTATAATGTAGAAGTTGAAATCACGTATCATAAAGCATTAAATTTGGAGTTGTAGATGATACTTGACATAGGACAATGGATAGTAAAACATATGTATTTGGTAGATTTTGGTTGATGGTCATTACCAAAGGGTCTTTACACTTTACAAAATATACTCAGTTTATGTATTTAGACTAAGTGGCCTACAACATGCCAGCTATTAATGATGAACATATTTGATTAGATAAAATTTATTTGTACTAAAATTCATTAGTGTGACTTAGTTATCATTAATATTTGATTTATTTCAATGGTTTTCAAGTAATACAAGTGATTTATTTTTTGATATTGAAGTGATTAATCTTGACATGCTATTAAAGGTTTCAGTTTCAATAAATATTTGATCTGATTTACTATTTAATAAAGGGGATCATGACTAGACATGTGATGATGATGAATGAGAGTATATATTTACATGTTTATCTACATATTATAAATAGTATATGGAATATTTACATACTGAGTCAAAAGGTTTTTCAAAATAATTTTTCTATTCAATTTATACAACAAAATGGCAATCAAATTTCAATTAGCTATGATGTATTTGGCCCTACAATTCGAGTTAATCCTGCGTAATTTTTCTATTCAACTAATTAAAATTAAGGTAAAATATATTGGTGATAATTAATCTATGTTCTACATTATTAACGATGAGTTTATTTCTCCACTAAAATCTTTTGGTTCATTTGAAAACAAATAAATTTGGAAATTTTCTAGTTTAAGACCAGATTGCTTACTAACTTCAATTTTGAAGTCACTGTGAGATGTGTTTCTTGGTAGATATTTTTGAAAATGAAGGTGACATAAAGTGAAAAAAAATGGTTCATCAATTTCCATGGACAATAATGAAAATTTTATATTGTAATAATGTTCTAAAATTGGTTCTTTTTTGACTATATACTGCGGCCTTGTTGACAAATTTTTGGTGATTTGCAGTGACAGATGTATAATAAACTTTCTTCACATTATATATATATATATATATAAAAGACATTATTAATATGACTTTTTGATTTATCATATTTTTAAATTTAGGTTTTAATTTTATATAAGCCCTAAAATCCAATTAAAAGTTTGAGGTAGTAAGGAGAATTTGGCCTTGATTTAATGTTTTTTCTCAATAATTTAAAATTTAAGGATTTCCCATAATTGATTTCCTTGGATAATTTCAAAATTTTGGCTCAAGACTATATCAACTCAATATACCTTTTTTTATTAGCATAAAATATAAGTATTTACCTAGTAAAAATATGACGTGTAATTTTTCTATTGAACATGTTAGTGACATATTAATAATTTACACTTTCATTGGATTCATTTTGGCTCTGTACAGTCTTGACTTTGGACTCTTATATTTTTATACTATACTTTATGTCTCCAGAGTGTGTTCACTTAGCATACTTTTTTTTAATATAGAATTTAAGGATTAATACATGCAAAAAATATTATTAGAAGTTTATTTGACAATATTTGACAAAATTAGTAATACAATATTTTATTTAACATTGCTTATTACCTTGTAGAAACAATGGCTCATATTGGCCACACTTTTTATAGAGATATCCCATTCATTGATGGCTCTATTGATTGGGAGAAAAGAGATGAAGAATGGTTCATAGATATTATTTGTTGTCTAGATAACTACCATAATAATTTGTAGTTGTTTAATTCAATATTAGAGACACATGAAAAATTATACTAAGTATGAAATGTGTTTCTAAACATTTAATTTTAGTCCTAGTGGGATATATACACAATTTTTAAGATGCATGTTAAGTCATTAAAATTGATTTATAGGTGGAATTGTATACAAAATTTGGCATAATTCATTTTGGTAAATGCTAGAGGGATTCTTGTTATTCCTATGGTTGGAGGATAGAACCTTATTTAGATTCTAAGAGATTTAGACTTGTAGAAAATAGTCAAAATATTTACAATGGAATTGTTATTGCATTTAAATATCTTTATTAGTATGGATTTACTTCTATTTGTCATCTTTTGAATATGAATAAAGAATTTAATAAAATAACATTCCATGTAAAAATATTTCATTTTATGAGGAGGAAAACACTAACCACTCTAGAAAAATATTTAAACATAAATTATTTAATAAAAATATTTAAATATTTAAACATAAATAGAAATAAAAAATAAACATAGTTTTTAAATATAAAAATAATTAAAATTTTTTATCATTTATTATAATTATTCTTATTAAATAAGTTTATTTATATTTATTAATTTAAATAATTAAATTATCTAATAAATATTTGACTCCTTAATTTTTATCCCCCTCGAATACCTTTGAGATAAAATTCACCAATTAAAATACCTGTGATAATGAGTCACTTTTATTGAATTTATGTTTGTGACTCTATTATTTAATTTAAATATTTATAACACAATAGACATTTGACATGGTCAAATATCAAATATTATAGAGACCAATGCAAAGAACATTCCTTTTTTAGATCCACTAATCACATCAAACATTGAGCGTACAACATGTGGGAATACATATTCATCCCCCTTGATGTAAACTTCAATGAATACTTTGAACCAAGGTGGAGATTTTCACAATATTCATTACAAATGATTAAAGCATTTTAGGAACAAATTTCTCATTGAGAAGAAAACCTAAAAATCATCTAATGTGCATGATTCACTATATGTCTTACATAACCCTCTTGCATTAGAGATATCATTTCAACCCTTGACACCACACTTTGTGGCAATGAAATTTCCTACTTATGAAAAACATGAAGGGTGACCCTGAGCATGATCGAGAAATAAAACTTCTTGAATAAACAAGCTAAAGTATGGGGACACTACATTGCCCTCATCCAATACAAAATTTAAGATTAAGACATCTTATAAAATTAATTTGAATGAACCAAAATGTGATACCAATCAAATAATGAACATGAAAGCACCACATTGAGATGTATTACAAAATGCACCATGAAAAAAAAATATTAGATTCACAAAGCCTTTGGTGCTTCTTATTAAGAAGTTGGTCAAGTGTCAACTCATACCTCTCCCTATACCTGTACAAGTTGATATGAGTGAACCTATTTCATGAAGATATGATGAGAATGTATATTGTGATTTCTACCAGGGCTATAGGCATTATACTAAAAGATGTTTTTCCTTGAGATATAAGCTTCAAGACTTATACGAGTACCAATAAATTACACTTTATGGGTCTCCTACCATGGATTTTGGATCACATCCAAGGGATCATAAGAATTATAAAATATTTAATAATCTACTATAAGACCATAAAATGAAAATTATAAAGTTCAAATATGGAAATAAAAGTAAAATTATCATCATGGAAATTTGGAACTGATGGTATTGATTTATAAATAGGATCTTGTATAATATTAAATGGAGTTTCATCCATATTTTTTTAAGATGTAACATTAACAATATCTTTAGGAGAAATAAGTGGCGGTGGTATACTTTGGAATGCATCATCACTAGGAATAGTAGGCATACATAGAATAGATGGTGTCTTTGGAACATATATGTCCACATAAATTTTTTTATCCAATTTATAAACTCAAAATTTATCTTGGTCACTTCAAATTTTTTAGTGCCATTGTAACAAAAGCAATTTCTTCATTGCAATCACCAAGAAAAAATGTGATCAACGATAGTTGAGCTCCTTATCCATCAAATACATAAGCCTCCTGATCAAAACCAAGGAGATTGTAGTTTTGACATAGATATTACATACTAAGAGGATATATATTTACATGAAGAATTAAAGCCATAATATATTAAATCATTGCATGGTGATTCAGATCTTGATTGATCAATGCCCACAGTTACCTTAGATGAACTTATTTTGACATTGTCAAGGGTTTGAAATAACTTGATTTAACTATAATTTTACATTATTTCACTTTACATAACCCTTATAACCAATACATACATACATAAACACACACACACACACACACACACACACACACACACACACACACACACACACACACACACACACACACACACACACACACACACACACACCCACACATGTCATGATGTGTGTGTGTGTGTGTAGGTAGGTATATAGTTTATAAATCAATATAATTATATATTATATTTCAGTATAATATACTTAAATTTACATTATATAATATATAATATTGTAATATTATATTACATTATATAATATATATAAATATCATTTTAATATATTAAATATATCACTTGTCTTCAATTTGACTTGACTACTCCCAAAGTGCATTTGTGTTCATAAATAGGTGGGAGTCTCCAACAAATTTAAAATTCAAATTTACTTTTCAAAATGGGGTCCATATAATTTGAACACTTTTTTAAGAGGAATAAAAACTACAAAACATGTCTAACCAGATATGTATTCCTATTTTTTTTTTGAACATACACTATAGAGTGCTGATAGATTAGAACAAAGCAAGTTATAGAGTGTTTGAAAAGTTGACCATATTTGTTACTATCATTTTTACAGATCTTTATTTTTAGGTATTTAATATTAATATTATTTAATATATTTTTTCTTCTATCTAAAATGTGTGATTTATTTGTATTGACTTTGCCCTTTTATTATTGTTTAACACTTTATGTTATGAAATTGTTGAGATTCAAATAGTCTACTTGGATTTTTGTTATGAAATGGTAGAGATTATGAATATTTAGCACTTACTATTATTAATTATTTATTTATGTGTAGAAAACTAATAAGGACCTAAATGACAAATATGATGGTAAAGATGACATTTTCTAATAATTATAATAAATAATCTTATTAACCAATATATTTAATAGTTTCAGATCTAAAAAATTACAGATAATCCCCTAGACCAACCAAAAGGACCATCTTATAACCTCACAAGGATCCATTGATTTCTAAATGCTCTTTCTATTTAGAATGCCTTATTTAGATTATTGATCTATGGATTGATGTTTTTTGTGAGTCTTATGAACATCTATAGCTATACAAGTTTATGCATTATAAACAAGTTGTAATAGTATTTTAGGTTAATATAATATATTTAAATTATATGTTTTATTTATATAAATATACCCTCCCTTATTTCGTCTCTTCTTTCATGTTTATTTAGTTCATTTGTAACATTATTATTTGGTCTAAAATATCCCCATAGTCTCAATATTTTGTTCTACTTAGTGTTGTTGGTTATTGCCCACCTAGGCCTGTATATTCTATTTTTATAACATAGAGAAAAATCAGACTTAAGATTTAGTTGACCTTCCAAAAATAAAACAGGTCATAGGATTCAAGTGGGTGTATAAGATAAAAACCACTCTCAAAGGCAAGATATAAAGGCATAAAGTAAAACTAGTGGTGAAGGTCTATAAGTAAAGGCCTAGACATGATTACAATGCGATGTTTGCATCCATAGCAAGGATAGAAATGGTGAGTAAAATCATATCCATTGATGATCAACATAAATATAAGGTGTATCAAATATATTTCAAGTCATCCTTCTTGAATGGAGTGCTAGGATAAGAGATTTATATGAGACATGTTGATGTGCATCTGCGTCAAGGATGTCATGCTAACATTAGAGTAAAATATCTTAGTTTGTTGTGTAGGTTCTAGAAGAGTTTAGGGATTGATTCAATTGTGTTGTAATTATTATATGACTACCACCTTTGTCCTATTAACACAATATATTTGAGATTTATTTTTATTGTTATGGTGAAAATTGCTTTATATTTTTTCCAATTATTGCCCAAACTCAAACAAATAGATGAATATTTATAGTGAGCAATAAAATAAGGTGATTCATGTCAAAAAAATAAAAACTGGAAATAAGGGTGAGTACAAAAGAATATTTTCCTTGAAATAACAAAGACCAACATATTTATTTTAGTTCTTTCTAATGACAGTGAAAATAAAACTAGCATTTATGAAATTTTAGTACTAGACTCAAAATTCCATAAATGCAATGGTAAGTCTAGGGTGAATAAAATGCACATATCTGAGAAGTATGTCCTAAAAATTAGCTACCCACAATAAATTTTTGTAAGCACATTTGTTTGTAGAGTAAAAGAGAAATAGAGCATACATAGACAAATTTTATTAGAATAGCAAAAAGCACAAACTAGAAGCACTACTATCAATTTTAACCATTAAAAACTAAAACCATCCATCATTTAAAAATCTTGAGAAACAATAAAATATGGAAATCCATATAAATATGAACAAATTCCTAGAATTCCTCTTCATACTTACATTAATTCCACAAAGTTTTATTATAAAAAAACAAAAGAGGGGGAAACCCCTTTATATAGGTATTTTCAAATGCTTGAGATGGTTGCATCAATTATAAAATAATTGAATTCATGATAGTTTTCAAAAGATAAAAGTTTCTCGTGTTCTAAAAATAAAACAAAATCTCTTTGCAAAGAGGGAATCTTCTTACAACATATTAATTGGAACTAGAACATGAAATTTATAAAATAAATACTCTGACAAATGGCTATTTCGATCCTAAGATGACAAATTGAGATTATGTTATTGTTGACAATGATGAATCTCCCAATTTATTAAAAGAGGAAATTGAAACCAAAGCGATTGAAGAGGAAATAATTCCTAGTGTAGCTAAATAAGAAGAAACTCCTAGAGGGTTTAAAAAGGAAGAGGCTCATGTAGTGACTATATGTGGTTGGTTATCTACCTTTTTATCTTTTATTTATCCCTTCCATGCCCCAAAACACTTCTTTTAATCTCTATCAATCAATTTCATATTTATGATGGGTTCCTTTAGTAGTTTGATAGTGAAATTTAACATTGCATCGTGTTTAGTTAAGAGAGGTCTTCTGACTTCATTAATTTTTAATGCCTTCTCTATTATTAGATTATCTAATGCTTTCAAGTTAACCATCTCTTATCCAAATGTTACTCCTTGAGCCAGAGAATATTTTCTAAACTTGACAATGAAATTATGGAGTTGTGCTTTGTAAGCATCCTTGCTGATAATGGTACCATATCTATTTTTAAGATGTGTGATTTCAGCCTCCTTGAGTAGAGTTATAAATTTATCACCTTGTTGAGCAATATATTGGCCTAAGGATCTCATATCATCAATCCAATGATCATAGTATTTCTTTCTTCTAATGATATAGGACTGAACAATGCTCAAAACTTCCAAGGGTACGAGGTTCAATTCTTCAAATTTCTTCAACCTAATAAACTTAACCAAGTTGATTACTTTGATATCATAATTCCCATAGGTATTTTATGCCTCAAGAATTTTTTTATAAACCTCATTTCATTTTACCTTGTATTGAGATAAGGTATTTAGAGTATCAAACATAGCCTCAAATGCATATTCTAATTTGGTGATAGTTTCTTTTGGTAAGGTGGATTTATTTTGTTGTTCTAACATAGTTGTCCTTAATTACATCCCTTTCACAATTTTGGTGGCCACATCAACATATGCCTTTAGTACTGAGATGGGGACTTCTGCATATTGATTTTATAGGCCATGCTTATCCTTCTTATTTTTGGTGAGTGTAAACAGGGTTTCTCTAGACTCACATATAATTGACTTATTTAGATGGTTCATTTTTATTTTGGTTACCCTTTTCATAGCTCCATATTTCTTTTAAAATTTTAGTGATACATGTGAAGGGTATACTATAACTAAATCTTTCCTTTCTACTTTGGCTTGTTACATCTCCTTTATCTAATACTTATCTGATATATCACCCTGAGGCTATGTGGATGATGATAATTGAAGAGCTAGTGCCAATCCTTAGAATGGATATATTTTGAGAGGTAGTTATGGAAGTAACTAGGATTAAGGTTTAACTAGGTGATAGGATGGGAATTATTACTTGTGAGGATAACAAAGAACTAGTGCTAGCTGGATCACTTGCTAGGAAAAAAACATGTATAAAATTAGTAGGCCTCCCTTTGGGCAATAGTAGACTGGGCCTAAGCATAGGCTTGGGAAAAATTGGGGGTAAATTACTCATTATAAAGACCTTTGAGGTAAATGTTATAACAAAAGGATTGATTGTGGGTAAGGGTATAGTCATAATCTTGAGCACAAGACTAGTGAAGGACCTATAGGGCATTAAGTTCATGTCATCTAGTATTGGTGGCCCATAGGATCTACATTGGGGGTAGATATTCAGAAACATAGGAGGTAAATAAGAATAATCTTGACTAGTCACAATAGGCTTCTCCTTGATAGGAATTAGGGGAGGTATCTCTAGTGTATAAGCTATTGGTACCATAAACAGTGGTGTTACATTCTCAACCTAAGATGAATGAGGTGCCATTGAAGGTTCTACATTCATTGAGGCAACATTTTAAACTTGAAATGGGTTATTAGATGTTGCTTATAAAATAAATACCTACTCAATGTTCTCCTCAAGCTCAACTTCTCCCTTTACTAAAGTGGGAGACATTGCTTGAAATATTCTCTAACTTATCTAAGGGTTAATCATTCTCTCTTACTCAACATCAACAAGCTAAATTATATATTTGGATGCACCTACTTGAGCACTTTTAGACTTGAAAAATTCATAATATACAACATCTTTTAGTCTACCCTTAATGAGTGGAACATTAGCATCTATCATTCTTTGTTTCACCTCTTGATCATTTGTGACATTGATATAAAACTTGTCTTCATCCTCAGACTCATGGTGGAAGGAAAGGATCAAGGATAACCTATGTTTGATGTAATGGTTGAAAGCTATGTGCTACAGGTCCCACTACCTATTTTCATCCTTTTCTAATTCAAAATTATGTCTTTGTTTGGTAGATAAAATGATATAATTCTAGTTATGTATCCAAAACCCACCAATATTAAATAATTAAGGATGAATTTATTCTCTTCTTTTGTTCTTACATAACCCATCTAACCCTATGTATAACTAATAAGCAATTTATTGCTCATCCGCATTATATGGCACTTTAATGGGCAATGTAAGGTGGGATATCTTGATGAGAAATACCCTTACAACAATGTAATCTTGGTAATACCAATAGGCTCTAAGGATACTCAGGGTTATTTTGATTTCTTCTAATAATCTAGGCATGGGATTTTCATGGATTTCCATATATAATATGGGATAGAAATGTTAAAAGATATCCCTAAACTCTTGATTATACTTGAACACTCTGAAACTCAAGAAGGTATGAGGAATAGTCCATTTTATCTTTGGGTCCCAATTGGTACACTGAGGAAATTTTTGAGTGGTGAAAATGGCATCCACTAAGTAGGACATCATGAAAAATGATATCCCTATTGGCCAATTTTTTTCTAATTTGGGCCGTAAGATTACAAAATATAATTTATCCCAAAGGAGGAGTATTCCCATCATCAACTATCATGGATAGAAGTATGATCCATTTTCATCCACATGACCTATATCTTCAACCCCATGCAATCAGTTCATCATGGACATTCCTATCTTACTCCCCTTATGAATTGTGTGATGGGAATATGCCTAATTTTAGTTTTAAACAAAAACCTCCCTTTGTTCTCAACCTAGTGCCTTAAAACATCCTTAATATTATGAGTTTGAAGCCATTGATTCATAGTCTCTTAATTGTGTTTAATATTTAGTTTAGGAAAATTATGTTAACATTGAAAGGCTAACCTGACTATGAAGGCAATATCTTGGACTGAATTTAAAGACTTAATCATATTATCAATTTATTTAGACTGAAAGAACATATGGTATACAATTCTAAACAAGGGAGTACCTCTGGGTTAGATATTAATTTGTGTAAACCCATAGACTTGAGTGCCAGAATATATAGTATGTCCTCTACCTCATTCATGTCTTCTTCACTATCACTATTTTAGTCTAAAATTTTCTCTACGCATTAGAACAAGTCATTTTAATGCTTATCCTTAGTAGCCAATGCAATATAATTGAATCTAGTATCTCAAAAGATGACATTTCTCCTATAAAAGTAGATGAATAGGATTTGTTCATTCTTATTGACTTCAGATGCTTCATCTTTGGCCATGGTTTAAAATTATGTGATTGACAATCTTGAAACATGCTTTAATGGATGAGGGATATATAAAAGTCTTCAAAAGACTCATAAAATATTTCAAACAATAGCAAATAACAAGGTGAACCTTTTATTTTGAGGAAATAAGCATTAAAATCTAAATTCATAATTTAATTTGAAAAATGTAATTCTTTAATGGCAAGTGTTTTAATTTTCCTTGATTTAATGTTGGGGTTACTCTTCAGTTTTAATTTAACAGCCTCAAAACTTTTCCTTAAAAAATTATCCAATCACCACCCTTGGTCATAGGATTGAATTTTTAGTGAAGTGACTTGGCTTTATATCACATAGAATAAGTCCCATCATTATTTAATTTGTACCTACTATCAATAATTTTTTAAAAGTTGTATGTTAGTTAGGTGATTATTTTAACACGTACTCAACACTTGGTACCCTATCAGGCATTTTAACCTTTTATTCTGAATATTCTAAAGGTATTAAAAGGCCCTTCAAGGTATATCCTAGGATATACCTTGAAATAAAATTTGAATCATGTACATATTCAAGGTATCTACTAGGATATCCCTTGAAGGTACAACAAGGCCAACAAGGCCCTTCAAGGTATATCCTAGGAGATACCTTGAAAGAAAATTCCAATCATATGCATATTTAATGTATCTACTAAGAAAACCCTTGAAGTATATTATAGTACCTTCAAGGGTACCTTGAAGTTATCTCCTAGGTGATGCAATTAAAATATGCATAAGGTTACCCTTGAAGGTATTACAATACACTTCAAGGTATCTCCTAAATTCTAAATTAACTTAACAATATCTTATATTCCATAAACAATCACTAAAATCTATCAACTAGAATTGTTATGACACTTTATTCATTAATAGAACTTAACTCATAATAGAACATTTAAAATTATTATTTCATATATCAAATAGCTAAGATACCAAATCAATGTCAATAAATGTAAGAAACCACCATACAACATAAACTTGTAGAATAACCTGAAGGATTTTTTATATGTATTTGATGTCAAAATTTCTCCTCTTTCATTAAAGAGGGGGATATAATTTTTATAGGCTTGGGATGGGGCCAACCTCATCTCTCAAGCAAAGTTGAATTAACAATTAACATCTTATTAGAGATTAAAAAAGTTACAATAGGAAAGATTCCCAATCAAGGCTTGCAGTTATCAAATGGTCTACCTATGAAGTGGTAGTTATAAATGGTGGCATTTGTGTAATGGCAATTATTTTATCTATTTTAGTTGCAAATAAAATCATTGCAACTATATATAAAGTTATCATATATTGTGATTTCATTAAGGGTACTATTGTAATAGGAATACGAGTTTTAGTTGGAGCAATGATTTTAATTTCAATTGTTAGTGGGGTGACCATGAATGTAATGGCCTAATTGCTTGCCTAAATTTAGAGGTAAAGAGTATGGCTAGCCTGGACGTTAACTTCCACTACCTAGAAGTCTAATAGGGGTCTTGTGAAAAGTTGAAAAATCTTATCCATAAATTTTTTTATGTATATTTAGTGATTCCCAAAGCTACATATAAAGGGTTTAATCACTAATAACCTTGATTCTATCAA
Organism: Torreya grandis; assembly: GCA_037957365.1. Lineage (NCBI taxonomy): Eukaryota > Viridiplantae > Streptophyta > Pinopsida > Cupressales > Taxaceae > Torreya > Torreya grandis. The sequence goes on along the minus strand of JARHVA010006450.1, from coordinate 368,939 downwards.
AAATCATTAGTTATTTCACTTCATTGACTATTCTATAGATAGTTCTCTCAACCTCCACTCTAAAACTATTGGTAATTGCACAAAGAAGGTATTTAAAAATTGATCCATGTACCCAATCTCTCTATGGAGTGACTAAATTATTTATCCTTATTTCTCCCAAAATATCCATAGCTTGCCTCTCTTGACCAATCCACTATAGGACCAAAGACTTCATGTCTTGGTTCCATTCAAGTAAGGCATCTCTCCTGGTAGATATGAATTTCTTCACCTAGGTAATATCAGGGGTTGATATTAGTTCAAATGGGCATAAAATTTGTTCCTAGATGTTCTACTCAAAAAATACAATTTAGACTCCATTTTCTTCATATTCTTTTCCTCTCTATATACATCTCCCCATCAAAACTATGATTTCCCTTTTACAACTTTGATTAATTAGATGATACTATATAGTTTCTTGACCGACCCTTGTATGTTGTAAATGATTTCCACTAGGGGTTGTATGGTGGTTATTTCATATAATTATTTTATGGATTTATCATATCCTTTCAAAATTTTCTTGATCACCCTCCCTAAATAATCCATAAAGGTATAGGGGTCCTCCTGAGGTAGAGAGATCACATTAGAGGTATGTACTTTTCTCATTTTGGATAGAGATAAGATATCTTCCATTTGTTCTAATTCCAATTACTACCCTTATGCCATGAGGGCCTTGAATTTGACCCTTCTCATGGTATTTGTGTCCTTATCAAAATGGAACTTGACCACTAATTACTTAATGACTACCAAGTTTCCCCTACCCTCTTCTGCCTATTACAAATTTTGCATCCATTCTCGTATGTTCAAGATTACTAACTATTTAGTGGGATTTATAGGCTATACTATATTAGAATATTGAGGCTTTCTTAGAGGGAGCATGGGATTATGGGAAGAGGTTCCTATTTATTGGAAAGGTGGGATTTCCCACCTCCAACTAGTGATCTCTTAGGGGGCATTGTATCTAAAACGAACTTGCCCTTCTCTAGCTCTTTTTGGGTGTTTACCACAACATTATAGGTATATGTAGGGTGGGTTATTAGAATCCCCATTTGTGTGTATGGTTGATATGGGGAAAAAGGTGAAGTAAAAATGAAGGTAAATACTAGGCTCTCAAATGGGTCTCATTTTTATAGTTGGAGATGGTTAGTTGTGCTGAAGTATGTGGAGCAAGTATTAACAAAATTTTATAATTACTTAGTGGTTGAGTAAAATGTGCACCCAACAGTAATGGTAGTAAGTGAATTATGAAGTGTACTAACCTAAATATCATTCAAAGAATTTAAATAATGAGAGGGAGATACAATACTAGTTTCCACTATAGTAAAAATTATGAAAGCTGAGGACAAAGAATAGTGGGATGAGGTATTTACATGTTACACGTAAGAAACTAGGGGAAATGTTGTTGTAGTTTTCATTGTTATCTTTGGGGAAGAATGACTCAGAGGCATTCTCATTGATTGTCCATTTTTCAAAGCTAGGGGGTCTTTAATCTACTTCATTCTTGGTGTCTCCCTCTTCTAGAATTATCTCAATGGAAATTGAACTAGTCCCCAAAATCTATGTATTCCCTAATTGGGCCTCTTCTTCTTCAAGACATTTATCCTCATGATCACTCTCAGTAGTATCACTAATAGATACTAAGAGTGATGTCTCAAATTTACCTTCCCATTCTCCTTCATATGAGGTAAATTTATTTAGTTCCTCATCATTAGCCAATACCTCTAGGGGTTATGTTATTCTTGAACCCTTCATTCCCTTTAAGGAACCCCTTGATCCCTTATTAGGTTCCTCTTAGATATGTGCACCTTGTGGTGAGGTCAGAGGAATCTCATGTTTCCTTTCATATAAAATATGATCCATAGTGGAGGTGTAATTTTGTGTGGAGGGAAGTGGAGTAAAAATTGATGAAACCAGTGTGATATTTGGTAAAGATGATAGAAAAGTGGATGGATGTAAACTAGTAGTTGATGTGAGGAAGGAAGGAAGAGGAACTTCTTCCACTATGGTGAGTGTAGGAAAGGGTAACATAGAGAAGGATCCATCGATACCCATAGTGGTGGCTATTTCATGAATTGAATGTGAAGGTGGGAGAATATAATTGACTGAAGAGAGGAAAGAATATAGACTTCCTAAACTATGGTGAGTGGAGGAAAAAATAACATAGGGAAAACTCCAACATTACCCATGACATTTGTGGTGCCTTGTGTTGTAGAGGGTGGAGAAAGGATCATTACCACTACAGTAGTTGCTATGACGTAAATGGAGGGTGGTGAGGCATGATTATATGCCTAAGGGGGTGCCTACTCTTATGTTCCCATTTGTGAAATCACCCCCTTGTGAGGCTCATAAACCTAGTTCTCCTTTTCAATATTCTTGGACTACTCATTGGTGGTTTTAGTATTATACTATATGTTCCTAGACACCATCATTAACATGGTGACCTTATTCATCTTGTTGTGGAACTCTACATTATTTATGGTGTTCATAAACACCTCATCATGCCAAGTGTGTATGTGCTCATAGTTGATATTTACCTTTACTTTGAGTCTCTTTAAGTGTTTCCTCATGTTCTCCCTAGGGTCCCATTCTTTGTAAGGTGTCCACTTAAAATCATAATGGGTTTGGGTTTTGTCCACTATATGGAAGTGTTCCCATTTGGTGTATTGAATCCTACCAATACTAAGAGGAGTTAGGTACATATCTCCTTGCCTCTTATTTATTATCTAAAAATCCATGAAATTAGCCAATTGGGTAGCAATTTATTATTCTACAACTTTGTTCAGGACCAACGTAAGTAGATACATAGGGTAGGATTTGGTGCCCTCTATCCTAATTATGGTGTATTCTAAATAGATCCAATTATCCCCCATATTGCATATGATCTTCTTGATTTGATCTAAGAGTCTAGGCATATCTTTACCATAGATTTCTTGGTATACCATCGGGTATAAGGTCACAGTAATCTTGGTCATGTTCATCCTAAACCTGTGAATGTGGAAGATGTTAAATCTTTCACATATCCTTTTATTAGGGTACTCTTTGGAAGGCTCCCAAGGTTCATATAAACATGCATGGATGGTTCTAATTATAGCATCCACCATGTAGGGTATCATATAGAAGTTTCGATCTAGGGAGTTGTTCAAATTGGTTATTGTGTTGATGATGTTATAACTGAGGATTTCCCCTATGGAAATTATCCTTTTTGAGGTGAGAATAAGGTCATCCAGGGGAATCTACACCTATTTAACATAATTTTTTATGGTAAAATTATATATTTTATTTAATAGGGCCATGGTAATTCTAAATCTAGGTGGGAAAGTTGCTATGTAGATAGAAGAAATAAGGTCTATAATTGAAAAAGTACTGAGGTCATGGACCCATTATTATATCTTGGTGGCTACATTATTTATATGTATACAAGTATTCATTAGGGATTGGTGATATGTTATCTCAGGGGTTGGTAGTGTGTAGTATCTTTTGAATACTCTACCACTAAGGTGGGCCATTGGTGTGATGTTTTAGTGAAAGTACAAGATTTTTCTAGAAATTTTACCATTTTAAAATAAATTAAATAATAAGTCGATGTAGGGCATTACCTCAGGTTTAGATACATTATTATGCAGACCCACTGCATTGATTTCCAATAGGTTTTAGAGGTACTTATGTGACAATGTAGAGATTTAGTCCTATATACTACAAGGTTTAGCCTTGTATACTTCTTCCTAAATAGAAGAAAAGTGCTTGAATTCATGTTTGAGGGAAGCATCATCAAACACTATGTCAATATATTTTTCTAGTCCTATAATTGAATACTCAAATGGATGAGGTGAAATTTGAGATGACGAGTCCATGGTTATGTGGCTATGAAACTTCTAGTTCATGAGGGTTCAAACATATGCTTGTAATTTGCTAGTTTGTTGGCAATATGAGTGTAATTGGATCTGCAAATTTCATATATTACCTTTGGATTCATTGGATTCACCAAATTAAATGTAAATCTATTTAATTCATGTGAATTAATTATGTCAATGGCTTTGGATCCTCACTTTTATTTTTTATATTTGAATTTCACCTAACTCATAGGATGCTGACACTTTGATCACGTCAGACTCATAGGATGGTGACACTTTGATCACGTCGGATGCTGCCACTTTCTAGGATTGCATTGAGTCACTTGACCAAGAGATTTCATACAATGACTTTTGGTGAGTCAATATCTAAGTGATCAGGATGATGACATTTAGCATGATCTCACTTACTTACTTGACCAAGGATTTCATACATTAAGTTCAATCTATCAATCTTAATGAGATGGAAACACTTGGCATAATCTTGGATAATTGCTTTCCTAGTGAAATTAAAATATTTTGAGTGTTGAAATGTCACAAGTTTGTGGGTGCATGCCACATGTACATGACTATTGAAAAATGAAGTCTTAAACTTAATTGTGTAGGTACCCTTGAAGGTATTACAAGGCCCTTCAAGGTATCACCCATGCCTTAATACCTTCAAGGGTACCCTTATGCATGTTTGAAATGTATCTCCTAAGATATAACTTCAAACTCTTGGGTTCATTATAATGTTTCAAATCACATACAATATCCCAAAATATAAGTAGCTAATCATTTTCCATAATTTTATTGAAAACCCCCATTGCTTAATATCATTTTGTATACGAATAAAACACATAGTTGAATGTTTAATTAATTAGCTATTTTTTTGTATACGGCTAAACTGCTCTTATACATTTTTGAAAGGTATCTCCTAGGATATACCTTAAAATTAGGATGAAACGATGATTGAAGTATGCAGTATATTATATTAAAAGCTATTATTTTTTTGGATTGACATAAACCTTATCATAAAAAAAAAGAGTTATACATTACCTTTTTAACATTTTTAGGTTTTAACATATCTCCATACTTATGTTATGGTATAAATAGAGATTTATGTCCTAAATATAGGTATAAATTGGACTAATTTTATAAATAACCTGATTAACAACTCTTCTCAGGAATTTTGCAAATGTCTAGATAGAAAAATCATATATCAATGGCTTTCCAACGTGGATATTATGTTTCTCTCATAAATAATGGTAAGGTCACTGGTGAAGGAAGAATACACAAAGTTCAAAGTCCATATTCAAACTCTCTAAAATCCATAAATCTCACTTCCACATTCCATAATGAGGAAATACCTATTGAATGTGTAAGTGTTAATGTGACTAAAGATTTTGAATTGAATCTACTGCCTCTATTTCCTATAGTTTTTGTGGATAATTTGGGGAATGTAGTTGATATTTCTACTATATGGATCACAAGAATGATGAAACTTGTCATACACAAGTTTTCTATAGATAATGACATGGAAGAAAGAAATAATTTTAGTTCAGTTCAACATATACAACCATTGCAACAAGAAAACCCTAGCTTAGATTCATTGGTTTGATATATCAATGATCCTACCACATTTCATAACCTAAGAAATAATTTTATTTGGGAAAAGGTACACTTTTTTTATAAATTTAAAACTCTTGTAAATGATAAAAAAATACTTTTGGTTATGTTGACTTTGCACAACCAAGAGATATTCTTGGTTGTATTCCTATCCTAATGTTAGAAAATGAATTGGTAATTTACATAAGGCATGTTATACAATATTGTGAGACTTGGATTATAGAGGTAACTAAAAAATATATCATTATATGTCCTTTTAACAATATAGTAGACATTAAATGTAGAGAAATGAATTCACCATACATGACACCAAAGGATAAATAAATTGGAAACATTTGGGAAGTAGTGGATACTGAAGTCATTCCTTGCATAACATTCCTCGTGAAAAGGAATCCAAAAAAATTAAATCATGCCTAAAAATACTTGGGGAAAAAAATAAATTAGCCAAAAACTTTACTTAGCTAAGTGGAATTTGATGAAAGCATACATAGTGAGATTAAAATAGTGTATGCATATAAATGTTGTACTAAAAAATATTTTCACTCAGGATTGTCTTTTGAGATGTTAAAATCTACATGGATAAACATTCTTGATTCCACCATAATATGTAGGAGGTAACATGCCTTGGATACCCTTTCTGTTGGTTTGTTTAAGAAAAATAAAAATAAAACTGCCATTTATTTTTAGGGTACATAGATCTGTTTATAAGCTTGGCTTAAAATATATGGATTGAAGAGAAGTATCTTTTTTGACATTCAAAATTGTCACAAAAATGGGAAGAAATATGCATTCCATGTAGGGAGGTTTTAACAAAAGCCATAAAAGATAATGGTAGCTAAATATTTTTTGGACCAATTGGTGGATGATTTTGTAGATGTTTCTCCATAACTAACATGTCATGAAAATATAGATTGATCACAGGAAAATGTTTGACATATTCTAGCTTATTTCACTCAAGAATTTATGAGGCATCACATCAATGTACAACTAGCAGATATGGAATATGAGCCAATATCATAGCCAAAATTCAATAACATATGGAGAACTATTTTTCATGATGTGACAATTACCAGGTCTAATAACTTCACTAAGTGCAAAACATGCATCTTGTTAACTCAATAAAAATGCTCTGGGTCCCACTCTAGAGATCAGGAATATCATATCGATCAAGAATTAGTGATGCACTCAAATCAGATACTTTTTTCAAGAAAAATGTATTACACACATAAACAAATGTCCAATCAATACCTTGAAGAATGCCTCAGTGTCATTCATGACAAGTTGGAATGTCAAAAAAAAATTATGCCAAGGATAGTGATAAAAGGTAAAGTAGTTACCAAAAGAATAGTAGAGTTGTCAATGGCAAGGATTATAACACATGACCATCGTGCAGGTGGATATGGTAATTTTTTTTAACATATGTTCTTAGAGGGTCTACCTTTACTATCAAATCATTGAACAAATGCTTCAAGGATTTAGAAACAACAATGCCAGATACTTATGGATCTTTACGATATAAACCCATATCTTAAAAATATCCATATATGATGCACTTTGTCTAATAATTTCTACCTTAAATTCAAGAAATACATAAAAGAAGCACAATCAATTGGTGCCTTCAAGAAACTTGCTTACAAGATATGCATTCAACTATATAATTGTTATGGTGACAATAAGAATAGGTATTTCCTTCTATCCATTTAATTTAAAAAATGTCAAAATTTATATGGAACTAATACTATATTTAAAAATTCACAAAATCATGTTTTTTGGTACAAGTTTGTGTTACAATTTTTATCTCTCCTTGTCTACAAAGGTGTTTTCCTTGATGTTGAGGTTATATTTCTCCTTATAGGACATACCCATGAGGATATTGATGACACATTTCGAAGCCTGTCTGAATGTCTAAAGAGGAAAGATGTATGGAATCTGGTAGAAATGATGGAAAGGTATAGGACATGTGAAAATACAAGAAACTTCATGCCATTTTTTTATTAAAGAAGTAGTAAATTTCAAATATTATGTTAATAGTTACCAACTGAAGGGAAAAATGAAGTATTAGTCTTGACAAAAGGTCAATACTTTCTTCTAAACATGGAGAAAGGTCAAGCCATTATGCATTGAAAAAACTCTATAAGAGATAGAGATAAGTCCCCCCAATTACATTATGGGGAACAAAAGAAAATGGTGAGCCAAATGTTTCAGAAGGTAATCTGACATAAATATTTTTCAAATACTTAAAACAATAGAGAAAATTCACAAGATTCTATTGTTACCAAAGTCTCAGATAGAATTAGAAAAGGGAGTGAAAAAGAAATTAAATATAACTTGATTAAGTATTTACAATAGTTCAATAAATTTTATATGACTATAAATAGTAAGTGGAAATATCTAGCATATTACTTTAATTTCAAAACATCCATGACACAATGAAAAAAGACATATTCCCTTCTGAAGTTGAATGTATTAGAGATTTTTTGCATAGAATTCATCATGACATACCCATTCATAGGGATATGTACAAAATTGTTATTGAGATGACCCTTAATTTTGGAGTGGCATCTACATATACATATGTTGGTCCAAAAAGAAAAAGAACAAAAAATTCATTTGATCTAGCTCAAGATGTGCAAAACAAAGATATGTTATTTTTTAGACCTGATGATTCTACAGGAGTGAACTACATAATATGGGTTGTTATAGATGAAAGTAATATTAAGACACTTCAAATAAATGGAGATATAAAATGAAGGGTCAAAATAGCTTGGTTCATCCCAATTCATGTAGAGAAAAAATATACAAAATAAGTAAAAATTTATTCAGGCTATTTGGACAATAAATGGAAGCTAAACCCAACTGACACATCTTTACCATCTATACTCATAGATAGTATCATCTATGTTTGAAAACCAAATGAAAATTGGAGAGGTCATACACTTGTTCTCACTAATTTTTTGAAAGGCATTGTAACTGGCTATTTGAATGCATCATCCCACTATGCACTTTCAAAAATAGTGATAAAGGATTGGCAACTATTGTTTTCTTTCATGACATAGTAAAATTTGAAATGGTGTTTCCTTAATTTTGAAATGAGAACTATGAATTTTATTTTTTTCAAACTTTAGTCCATTTTTGGGAATGTATAATGTTTTATCATTTTATTTATTTATATTTCTTTCTAGTGGCACTTCGCATTTTGAATCTTGGAAAATACACTTTAACATTTTTTACTATGATAATTTAGTAATTTGGTAACTGTATATCTATTTAATAACATTTGAATGGTGGAATGTCCACATCACATTTTTGTGTTTCAAAATGGTCTTCAACTTTTTTGTATTCTAAATAGAAAGATCACATTTTTTGAATCACAAAAACCTCTTCGGTTTTTTGGTTTTTAAAATTAAACTTCATATTTTGCATCATTTAAAATGGAATTTGGAAAATGGTCTTCACATTTTACACATCAAAATTTACACTTTGACTTTTGTGTATTGTAAAATACACTTTGGCATTCATGTGTTTGTAAAAAGGTCTTTAGGGTTTATGCCTTGAAATGCCCCACTATGGCATTTGTGCATCAATATTTATTCTTTGGCATTTACATATTAATAAATGGTCTTCAGATTTTCAATTTTTCAAATTACACTTTAGCCAAGCACCTGAGATTATGCCACATGTCACAGTCTCAGTGATTCCGCTGTGCAGAAGGATGACTAGTCCGAATAGAAGTCCTGAATAACATGAGCATCTAAGATTGTAACACATATCATAATATTGATAACTTGACTATGTAGGAGATTATATAAATAATATAAACATTGAGGAGGTGTACAATGACTCGAACACCTATGATTAGGTCACCTAACACAATCTTGGAAACTCTCTTGTGAACACCAAAGTTAACATGGAAGAGCTAGTTTCTTAGAAATTGACACGTGGTATGTGCACAAATATGAGATAAAATTTTATGGTCATAGGAACATCACCTAAAGATTAAACAAATAATTCACAATCTAATAAATTATTGACACATGGGATCCCTATCATCCTAGGTGATTTAAATAACATATTGCCCAAGCATCTGATTGATCTATGAATTATTTTTCTTTAAGAAATAAATCACCTAGGCTTATTATCTATAAATGCATGGTCTATGAACTAGTTTGAATGGACATATAAATTTGATTGAATATATTAGAAATACCACATGCCTTTTGACTATTTTATGCATTTAGATATATGTGATTTATTTGTAATAAGTTTAACTAATTTTTTATAAGTCCATTTAATTATTGATAAATCTCAATTTATTTTAGCTGAGGTGAAAGAGGGGTATATTATAAATTTAATTATATCTAATATTTTTAAATAATTTAGACTTATTACAAAATACATAATTTAGATAGATGTGGTTTATTTGTAATATGTCTAACTAAATATTGATACAGTCCAATTTATGTTTGATAGTTTCAAAAAAATGATTAATAATTATTTCTAATTATTTTAAATAAGTTGGACTTATTGCAAATACATTAGATGTGATTTATTTTTAATAATTTCAACTAATTCTTAAAATTCTAATAAATTCTCGATAAATTCCAATTTATCTCTGATAGTTTTGAAAAAAATGATTATTAATTATTATTTTTTTATTGTAAATAATTTGGACTTATTAAAAACACATTAGATAGATGTGGTTTATTTGTAATAATTCTAACTAATTATTGATAAGTTCAATTAATTCCTGATGAAGTCCAGATTGTTTATGATAATTTTCAACTACTAATTATTTTTGATCATTTAAAATAATTTGGACTTATTAAAAATACATTAGATAGATGTGATTTATTTATATTAAGTCTAACTTAATCATGATACAGTTCAATTTATTTCTGATAATTTTCAAAAATTTGGACCATTAATAAGTCCATATTATCTATAATAGTCATTTTAATCAATTACTTCTTCATTTAGTATAGTCTTTTGCTTTTGATATCTCTTAACTAAGGACTAATTTATGCATGTTTCATTTTTAGTTCATGCTTTGGATCATGCTTCACATACATAGACCAAACCTCACATACTCAAATTTTGCTTCATGGGCTTCACTTCCTAGGTAAGTCTACTTAATCTTTTTTTTCCTTTATACTAGTCATTTTACTTTGTTGCATATCTAGCACAAAGGGGGGAATGTAGTCACCTAAAAGTAGTATTTGAGTGATGAGAGTGCTAATTGAGATAACTTATTCTTATCTTGGCCATAGACCTATCCTAGAGCCTATTATCACACTTTTCTAGCCTTTGTATAGACCACAAGTGTCCCTAGTCAGCTAAAACATAGTCTCAAACCCTCATTCCCAAATCTTGACCCTTTATGCCCAACAACCTACCATATGGACATTAGTGCCATAATAAGTACACTAGAGCCACATGGCACTAGTGTCCTCAAAATGGCACTGATGTCCCTTGCCCTAACTTTCCTAAAAAAATATATTTTTAGAACTAAAACCCTTCTAAGGTTGGCCTAAGTATCTTTTATTACCCTTACAAACTACAAAACACTATAAATACATGAATTTTAGACCTCAACCCAATGTATGGAAATTAGATGCAAAATAACTATTCAAACATGAAATACGTTGAATAAATCAAGGTTATTAATCCCTATTATACCCTAATTATGAATACCACCATCTACAACTACCCTAAAATTAGATTTTTTAGATTTCTAATCTTAATCACACTTAAGAAATTCAAAACCATTATAAGTTTAGCATCACTTGTACTAGCACTTAGATGGGGATAACTACATCAAGATTGATCCCTCCTTAGAGTATTTGTATGTAGGCAACTTTCTTCATATCAAGATGTTAAGGATGTCTAGCCTATCCTACTAATGAACATACTTTTTAGCTCATTCCTTATTTGTAAGGAGGATTAGGATTTGCATCATAAATCATCTATTACATGAAAATTATAGAGTTTCAAACTTCATGAGTACAGGAATAGAACCCAAAAACATAGGTATAATTACAACCATAATTTAGGATAAATCCTACAAAGAGGAAACTAACACCATTTTTAGGACACTAGAGCCACATGGCACTAATTTTCAAATGTTTGTTGTCATCAAAGATAGTATCTAATATAGGGATCTAGTTGATGACACACACTTATTTGTATCTCATTTTTTAGCATTCAAATCTTACATATTAGATGTTTTCTAGATAAAGCTCTATTTGCATATTTTATTACTATTTTTCAAAATTCAAAGCAAGTTAAAATCTCTAACAAATCAATGGTTATTTATTGTATATTATTTCATCAATTTAGACTACTTTGCCCTTTAATCAAACATAAGATTTATATTAGCTAAACCCTATAAGGTTAAAATAACTAGTATGTAAAGTTGAACTAAAAGTGAGAAATAAAAGTTGAAAGGCCTACTAACAAAGTAAAAATATATGATTACTTGGACATATGAAGATCTGAATTTATTTAACCCTAGGTTAATCACACATATCATCTTAAAAAGCTAGAACATAATCCTTTTATAAAGTGAAAAAGGTTGGTAAACCCAATTTTATAACATCTCATCTATAAAAAAGTACAAAATCTATTGGAAATTAGGATTATTTTTCCAATCAGACATTCCTCTTGAGTAGATAACTTGGTACCAATCAAGAATAATAATGGATAAATCATGCTATGTGTCAAATTTAAAAACCCAAATCGAGGCATTAAAAAAAGATAAGTATCCTTTTCAATTTATGGATGAAGTAGTTCAAATAGTTATTAGATCTGAGATGAAGTCCTTCTTGGATAGATTCTAAGGTTATAATCAAGTGTTTGTAGAAGCACAAGACAAAATGAAAAGTACCTTCACAATTAATTGGATAAATTTTTCATACAAAAGGATGATTTTTTTTGAATTAACATAGGATCAACCTTCTAACAAGCTATGGATTTTGCCTTCTAAGGGCTAGTTGGAAAGTGTATGATAATTTATATGGATGACCTAATAGTGTTTTCAAAGAATAGATTTGATCATGAAAACCATATACATAAAGTATTTGACAAATGTAAAATATATGGAGTCTCACTAAATCCAAAGAAGATAATATTTGAAGTCACTAAAGGAAAGCTTTTAGGTTATGTCATTACTAAAGATTGGATTTCCATTGACCCAGAATAACCAGACCATTTACAAGATGACACTTCCTAATAGAAAGAAAGATTTTAAGTCCTATTTTGGAAAGATAAACTTTGTTATAAAATTTATTTATAGATTTGTAGATATTTTGAAACCACTAAATTCCACATTGAAGCATGATGCCAAAATAGAATGGGCAACAGAAGTCAAGAAAATTTTCTTAGATATCAAAACCACCATTTCTCAAGATCTAGTTCTGATCAACCTATATTTCACTAAATATTTATACCTTTATTCATTTGCTTCATATCACACTATATCAACTATTCTCACATAAAATTACACAATAATTAACATCCAATTGCTATCATTAGTACTAACCTAAAATATACATAGTGAAAGTATTCAATGATAGATAAATACATATATGCATTGATCAAAATGGGGAATAAGTTTAGACATTATATTCTAAGGAATAAGACAAATGCCATCATTCCATACCTATTTGTCAATATCAAACTCATCCAAAATGAATTGGGTAAAATAAGAGGTAAATGGATGGTAAAAGTATAGGATTTTGATCTTAAAATCAGATTAACCAAGATGGTGTGTGTCTAAGAAATCATACAAATTATGATTGATATTAATCCACAAATTTATATTAGATAAATAAATGGGACTCATGCAGATGTTGGTGAATGATATGATCAAATAATCCAATATTCACTCGTAGGTATATGTCCCTATAAGCTAATAAGAGAGCAGAGACGAGCCTTTAGGCTCAAATCAACCCATTATGTGATACAAAAAGGCGTCATATATCATAATAAATATGAGGGCATCTAATTGAGGTGTATCTCAAAAAAATAAGACATAGACATCCTGAATAATATACATTATAATATAGGTAGTGGACATCCCTCAAGAAATACAATAGTTCATATAATTTTAAGGATGGGATATTACTACTTAGCAATCTTCAAAGATGCCCACAACCATGTCAGGACCTACCATAAATTCCTAGTTTTTAGAAAAAAATAGTGAATGTCGTCATGCCCCTAAAACCAATCATTGAAGGATGCCTTTCTTCTCAACGATGTCTTGAATTTATTATGATGATCAATCCAAATTATTTAGTAAGACATAAATTATTCCTCACAGCCACAAACTATTATAGTAGATGGACATAAGTTGTGGCCACTAAGAACTATAGATCACTAGGGGTTATTAAATATCTAGAAGAGAACATACTAACGAAGTTTGACACTACAATATCATTGGTTTGTGATAATGGTCAAGCATTTCAATATATTGAATTTATTGAGTGGTCTTATAATAATAAAATTACCATCAAGTTCTCTTCAAATTAATATCCATAGAATATAGTGGCTGAATCTACTAAACAAAATTTTATGGATGCCATAAATAAGTTAGCACAATAAAAAATAAGAGAATGGCACCAACTATTGAAGTATGCACTATGGCAAGATATAGTAAGACATAAGCAAACCCTCAAGGCTTCATCTTTTATGTTGGTGTACAGATAGTAGCCAATTTTTCCTATCATTCTTAAAATACAAACATACCACTTTATGCAAGAGTACATGGGAGAAGATGAAATAATCTAGTTTAGACTACTTAATATAGTCCGTATGAAATATTTATGAATTGAAGTACTACATAGCTTCAACAAACACTAAGACATTGTCAAAATATGGTTTGACAAAAGGTCTAAATTAAGGCTTTCAATATTTTAACCCTAGTACTCTTATGGGATAAATTACATGAGAAGAAAGAATAACATGAAAATTTCACTCCTTTATGGATTGGCTTGTATGAAATATATGAAATTCTGGGTAACAATGCCTTCTACTTATAGGACCTCCAAGGTAATGATCTCACTTTCCCAATTAATGGAAAGTTTTTGAAACATTATTTCATGGATGCTCCATTTGAAGATGTTTACAAATGACTGTAAGTGAAAAATTATATGTATGAGTATAATATATTTCTTACTTTATAGGTTAATCTTGACTAGTTTTTAGGTTAAACTTTCCTATTTTAATATATTAAAGTTTCTTATTTTCCACATTTACTTTTTATAGATTAGTTCCTATGATTTGTAGATTAGTTTTCTTAATACTAGAGAACAAACCAAGTGATTTCCTACACTTTAATTATAAAATAATAGCCAAAAACAAGGGAATGGTATTAAAAAAAGAATAATTGGCATTGACTATGACTTGTTATGGCAGTGCTTGAGGTTCTAGGATTGAGGTATGTATTATGATTGAATTAAGTTCCACCTAGATTGAATGAGTTTATTATACTTTTTTGGATTTAATATGATATACTAGTGCAAATTTTATAAATAATTCTCATTTCCAGAATATCAACTACATTATTGCACGTTAAAACATGAATGAGAGATAATAAAGATGGTAATGGATACACACTAGTAGTGACATATTGATATATATTAGGTTTCTTATATATACACCAAGCCAAAGGTGATTCCCAACCATTATTAAATCTTTGTTCTATAAAAAAAACTTATATAATAAGGATGATTCAAGTTACCTCTATCGCGGCTATGGGTGCCTAGTTAGAAGTAAAGTAAGTCTTTTAGTGGAATCAGAGTATCTCTATCAGGGATATGGGTGCATAACTAGTATCAAACCAATTCTTAGGCTTCAATTACTATTTAGTTATAAAATATGACATCATAATGAAAACTATAGTGTTTATTCAAGTATTTGTTAAAACTCTCATAATAAAGTGGTAAATTAATTTCATAAAATCGCACACATAGATCCTAGGATTGAAAAGGGTTAGTATGTTACATGAGGAAGGATGATTATTTTTCATAGGATTGGTTTACTTATTATTTTCTTGTTATAACTAAAGTTTTTTTGTAATGTATTGATCAGATTCTAGGTTCTCAAATAGTCATGAGTATTTTCCTAGATGAATCACCATTTATTGTGTCCTAACACACCCCCCATTTTATGAATTCAAATAGGGACCCACTATAGTTTGAATGCCCTTATTCAAGGTCCTATGAACCTTATAAATTATTAAGTCACTTTTGATAGACATAAATATAAGGTTTCCCTCAAATTTTAAAGTTGTAAAACTTGAAAATTATGAAAATCAAAGCTTAATAATTTGTTGGAATTTATTTTAAATCTTGGATTTTCATATTTTCTTCTTGGAAGATTGAATTTATAATTTTATCAACTAAAAAATATAATAAATTATGTATACACATAATATTTTTGAAATTTATCAATTATTGATGTTTATCTTTTGTAATAACCCATTGAGTCTCAATCTATCTGAGTTCACACCTTAAAGGGTGCATCAAGAAAGGGTTGGGTAGACCATTGGTGTTTAACAATATTGTTGTCCCCTATACCACAACTTGAAACCAAAATAAACCTCTCTTATATGTTTCCCTAATATCTGAAACCTCCCTTAAACACTCCTCCAAGAACTTCACTACCTTAAATATCTCGTACCTTAGCCAAAATATCTTTTTGTCATTTACCAAACAAAGTCACATGGGCTGACCCTGCTGTTAAAAATAATCATGTTATGGGACTAGACTGCCTATCCAACCTAGTTTGGGATCTAACTACTTTATTTATTAAAAAATAGGGTCAACTGGGCTAATTGTGTTAGCTAAAACTTTAGAAGGATTTAGGGTTAGATCCAGATATATAAACACATCCTTTTCTCTAGTTTTATTTGAGAGATATAGAGATAATCATTCATTTTTTATTCCTTACAGTCTTCTCTTCTACCATTATAATTGAGGAGTCATTTCTTAGGGTTTACACTTGGATAAAAGAGTCTAATCTTATGGGAAAGTATTGGATGCATAGGAGAATTCATATAACCTAAATTTGGCATATCTTTGTGATAGTTACAAACCACAACCTCTTGTGAAGAACCATTGGCCAAGGGAGAGATTTAGAATTGATGGGTCATATTTAAGGTAAGTATTTATAAATCTTATTCCTCTATTTTAATAGATATAAGTAGAATAAGTAATGTATTTTGAATGTATTTCTCTCTCCATGCATTCAAATTACATCTATATTGACTTGATTAGAGTTATTATTTGCATTCTTAATTTTATGTTCATTATCCCCATTTTGTGCCACACAAGATTTGTGAGTACTACATTAGTTTACTTTAATTTTTCATTTATTTTGATAAGAAAACATAGGACCTAAGTAAGGTTATTGTTTTATATTAATTGACTAGAGGTTTTGGAACCCTCTTTAGTGATATTGTGTGGTAAAATATGCTTTATTTAGGTCTAGTGGATCCATATTGGTCATGAGCCCAATTGTCTAAATGTACCAACAAGTAGAAGGGATAGTTTGATTTATATTATTTGAGCTAGGATTATTTTGTATATTAGATTAACTTTCCCTTGTATACATTCTAGTGAACCTGACATGAACTAACCCTTGCAAGTTTTATTTCACACCTTCATTTATTATTTATTTTTTACATCACTGAATCAAATATATCAACTCAATATAATTTTATGTGCATAGGTTTAACACACAGTCACTCTAATTAAATTTGTGTTCCTTTTTATAGGTCATCTTCAACCAAAAGTAATTAGATCAAACTGCTCAACTCAGTTCACTTCTTTACATACAAGTTTTTAGACTCAGTCGACCTAGTCGACTCTATTAGTAGATTAAAATTAATCATTTGGATGGTATAATATAAAAATATAAAATTCAACTTCTTCAAAATAATCAAGTTCATTCTCACCATATTAATCATTTGTTTTCTTCATTATAGTCTTATTTTTCACAAATTTTAGTCTATAAAATTGTAACCCTATAGTGAACTAGGTTGACTAGATCGACATAGTTTTGTAGCATGATTTCTTACCTACAAGACTCAGTCGACTTATTTGACTATGTTTTTCTAGATATTTATTTAATATATAGGATTGACACAGTCTATTTTGTTCTATACTTTTTGCATACTTGGTTTCCTAAACTGACCATGTAATCTTGAAATAAATTAATTAACTCATATTACTAGTAATTAACTCATCTTTCATTTAGTTACTTATTTTATTAGAGTAGAACACATAGAGTAAATAGGTAGTCTTAATTTATCAAGTTAGTCATACTATTTTTTTCTAATTCACATACTTCCAAATTACAAAATATCAAAAACCATTAAACAAATTCTACCCAAGGGGGAAGCCGGCATAGTTTTTTGGTCAAGTATAAATATGTGGTTGATGGTATATATTGGAATTGAAATCGATACCCTTATCATTATATGATTATGAAGTGAGGGGTAGGACCTAATACCAAGCCAATACCATCACCAATACAAATCCCTTTTAGCCTTAACTACCTGAAACCATCCTTAGATTGCCTTTCTAGTTCCTTTTTTCAACCAACTTTGTATAAAACTTATTTCTAAAAAATATAACTGAAAAAATTTAGTAATGAACACATTTATTAGCATTTATATTTTTTCTTCTTTCTCTCTAATAATTGTATGTTCTATTACAAAACATGTATCATCAAACATTATTACTAGGTTTGTGTTGTGCGCCGTAAATGGATCAACTAGTTATACCTAGTTGTCTATGTGTTTATTTCAAGTATTATTTAAAATAACACTAGATCATTTAGATTCATAACTATCAAAACCTATTTTAATCCCCATAACATAGTTGACCCAATCAACTGTGTATCATATCGTTTTTTCTTATTCAATAGAACACACTCATTCTATTTGATCTAGTCTCTCATAGGATGGTATCCAATGCTTCCCCACATAACATAGCCAACTGATCTGATTGCATCTTTTCCCCAAAAAACATTTTTGTCTTCCTTCCAAACATTGTTGACCCAGTTGACTATGTACCTCCTAGTCGATATTGTTCTGTATCTGGATAAATTTTCTCTTACTTTTCACCTTTTATCTCTGATCTTAGATTCTTATTTCAAGCATCATGAAAAACCTTATCAAAATATTTTTGGACTACCTTAATACATTTATATGATAAATGGGATGTTTTTACTTATTACCCTTATTACCTAAGAGGATTCTCACTCTTGGTCCACTTTCTCTCACCCCTCATCTTTGGATTCCAATATGGTCCAAATTACCTCAACTGATGACACTGATAGATAAAATCCATTTCACACTTATCAAGACAAATCTCTCTAAATAGCCTTATTACATTTTAGTGAAAATTGACACAAGCTTAACCAATAATCCTTTAGGAAATATTCTCAACACTAATAAATCATATCATAATAATCCTCCACCAATAACGCATCTCCTAATACCAATTCAGTGAATGTTCCTCCTACCAATCCTAATAATCCACCTTTAAACACTAATAACCCCAATCTAATAATTGGCAACACTCAAATTATTCCCCAAATAGTGCAATAAATGAATATTATGTAAACATCTAATACTTCTTAAATGATGCAAATTCAACATCACCTATTAAACATGTCTAATCAACTTCTTATTCTCCTACCTCAAAATAACCAAAATTTTATCCCTCTACCTCTTAAATATTCGATAGGCAATATCATTCCCCAATATATTATACACAAAAAATGCTTTAAAATATTCAAAAATTAACCATTATCCCCCTTCATTATTTATATTAATATTGAAAATATATTTCAAACTATTAAATATGATGAGACTAAAGATCTTGCATGTTTCTTTAAAGCATGTGGTAATATTTAAAGAGTGGATTAAAACTAATACCTTTTACAATACTAAAATTTTAGTCAACACATTCATACGAAAAGTATTAGAATGGTATAATCAACTCCCTCAACATTCTATATGGTAACTCATGTATTTAGTCAATTCTCTAGTTAAAAAATCTCAACACAATAATCTTCCTGAATATTGTCTTAGCCATTTCATCAATTCTAAACAATCCCGTTTTGAATCAGCTCATGATTTCATTAAATTATGGAAATATTTAGCTCATAAATCCAATCATAAAATGACTGATGATAAGTTTTTTAAACTATTCATAACTGACTTAACACCATCCTTTCAATATAAGGTTCAAACATTTTCTCTGTAAACTCTAAATGATGCCATTGATCAAGCTAAAATATAATACTTTATAATGAAATAGTTGGAGCCCAACATTAAAACCATCAATGGATATTTCCCAAACTCCACTACTGCAATCACTAGCAATCTTCCTAAAAAAAAACTAGGAGTAACCAAAATAGATAATCCCTAGGGTTCCCATGCACCATTACCTATTCAACAAATGAAACAATTATTAGCTCTTTATAAGCCTTTCACTTACACTAACAATCCACCTATATGGTATGATCTTAACATATTTTTTTGGTTTCATGCTGATGTAGGTCATTCCCATGAAACATGTTATGGTCTTACCAAGTTTTATATTTATTTTATGTTAGGAAATACATTAAATCATGGCATTATGATCAAAATACATCATAATAATTAAGTTAGGACCTCTAAAAAGAAACAATTACCAATAATTCCTACTATAAACATCTAAAAATATATACTTTCAATCCATAACATTCAAACAAGTATATATGCACAATTTACATTGATTATGGTTGATATTATATCAATTATCATTATGTGAATGTAGCTAAATTCAACTATCGATGCAAACCTACCCACAAAGATCCTATAAATAAACCAAAAAAACATCTCTTGATGAATAAATTTTCAAATAAACCACTAACACTACCATACCTTATGAAACAAATGAGGAAACACTCACATAACAAGAAGCTCAAACTAATTCTCTTCCTACCAAAATCATTTTACCTTCCAAGGTTCCTATTGGTTCTTTATCTTCTAAATCTCATTAGAATTCCTTAGATGAGATCAACTCAATGCTTTGTAAAATATACCTCATAGAATTTGTTCCTACTTCTCCATATCACTACAAATTCTTAATGTAATAATTAAAATACATTCAAAAACCACCTTCTCTTAAAGAGGAACAACATATTCAAGATCCTTCACTGATATAAGTACATACCATTGAAATTATTTGAACTTCTTCTAAACTTTCCATTGAATTAATTGAAGAAGATATGATTAGAGATGAAATTATTTTTTGAGTCGATGATCCACCTCTTTCATTAAAATCATAATTAATACCAACCTTATTCAAAAAGTATTAGTTGATGAAGGGTTGGGAATTAATTTTACCTCCCTTTGGTTAATTCCACAACTTGGGTATACCAAAGATCACCTTAAACAAAATTATCTCACATGTCAAGGATCTGATAAGATAAATAAAAAACAACTTGGTTTTATTTGGCTCCCCTCACTAATGAACCCAATATCATACATACCAAGTTCATGGTCCTCTATTTACCACTATCCTATAATATACTTGTAGGTCACCCATGGACACATTGCCTGAGGGCTATTACCTCTTTAGGTAGTCAATATATTAAATTTATCCATAATGGAAAGCATTATAAACATGAAGTTGATCATAATCCATGAAGTATTCAACTACCCAACCCTAAATCTCAGTATAATATTCCAACCATTCCATGAGTTAATAGTGCACCTTTGACTATATTTGTTAACATGAACCCAAAATTACTAGTCACTTTTGCTAATTTCAATGATGATGAACTAAATGATTTATAAAAGACTACAAATCCTAATAAATTAACTTCTTATATTTTAGAGTGGATTTCTCCTTATTTATTACCACATGATCATACCATCCCTTTAGTTGATGAGATCACTAAACTTCCTCCTTCATATAATGCACATGAAGCTTCTTATACAAAATATGAATTTACATGTAATAAATATGGAGTATAAATATTATTTCAAGATATGTTAACAATACCATCTCAAAAATTTAGTGATCTAAGTGCATCTATTTTTATTATCCTTTAGAGACAAAAGCATGTGATATTTATGGTTCAACTATATTATGGTTCAAGCTCAATCATGGGACTTGGATGTACGACACTGTCAATAAACACTAACCAAAATTCATACCTTCAACAATGATGTCCATGTTATTGATATATCAACTGATAGTGAACTATAAACTAAAGGTCATGTATCTCCCATTAATCCTCCAATTATCTATATCCCTTGGGTAGTTGAAAAAATCTTAACTATAGAAAATTCATAAATTTTGAAATCATCTATACCTTCTATATTAGCAACAAATCTACCACCTTTCATTCCTTCCCATGATACTATAGATACCATTGAGACTACATGTATACACATAATATTTTCTACCTTTATTAATTATGGATAATTCACATCTTGTAGGAACCCATCGAAACTCGATCTCTCTGATTTCACACCTTAAAGGGTGCATCAAGAAAGGGGTGGGTAGATTATTGTTACTTGGCATGATTGTTGTCCCTTATTTCCACATATTACCAATCCAACCAGATCCTAAAACCATTCCATAAGCTATTACTCCTCTTTTTCACACTCATCTAGTATTTTCCCACATTTCATCCTTCTTTTCCTCACCTTAATCCCATTTTGTTATCTGACTATACTAGGTCGACTAGGTTGACCCTATATAATTTTGGGTTATTTTAACTTAGTTAGATCTTGGCCAACCTAGCTCATGACCTAGTGAATAATTTTTTGAAATTGTGCTAGGTCGACTGGGTTGACCTTGTTAGCCAAGATTTTTAGAAGGGTCTAGGGTCAAATCTAACTATATATAAAAGATATTTTGATCATGATTTCATATGCAATCAAGAGGTATTATTCACTTGCATTTTTTTACAATCCATTCTTCTACCATTCTACTTTAGGAGTCTTAGCTTAGGGTTTATACTTAGAGAATATAGTATTGTGGATAAGTCTTAGATGATTTGAAATTTATTAGTGATCCTTACAAAGCAAAACAAACTCTTTCAAAGCCCTTTGGTCTAAGGGAGAGATTGAGTCTCAATGGGTTCATCATTTAGGTAAGTATTATCTAACTTTGTTCCTCTCTTTAGTAGATAGATATAGCATAAGTATTATCTTCAAATAATATTACTCTTATTATTCCATGTATTAGTGTCTTAATAGCTTAATTGAGATTCTTTTATGCATGTTTTTATTGTTTGCTAACCCGACATATTATGCCACAAGCTTTGGTGAGCACTAGATTAGTTTTGATTTAATTGTTATTAGTTTAGTGAGATATCAAAACATAGGACTCCCTTAGGGTTATTGCATGATTATGCTTGACTAGAAGATTTGGAACCCTCCATAGCATAATGTATTATGGTAAGAGATCCCCTAATTGGGTCTAGTGGATCCCTATATTGGTCATGTTCCTACTTAATAAATGTGTGCTCAATCAGAAGTGTATGGTATGATGATACGGGCAACAATTCAGGTGATAATTCGGGTGATGGTTCTACCCCAATTGATGATGGAACTTTTGGGAGCCATAAATTTTGCATCGTAGCTCCAATTGAATCACCTTTTGAACTGTTGGAAATATAATAATGAGGAGAAAATTTTGAGATGGAATATAATCTAATCAATATATTTTGACCCCTGAAGACCTAATGGATTTTCCCTAAACTTCAATTTTAGTAGTGCAGTCTAAAAATAGTAATTCCTCAAATTATTTATTGTTTTAAATCATATAAGTCAAACAACTTAATCTCCCTTGGGATTGATGACCTTACACATCCTCGCTTGCTTACAAAATGTGTATAAATTAATATGTAACCCAAAATGAAAATCAGACATCGCTTCTCAGAGATAAACATATAGTTGTATTGTGATCTTGAGAAACAAAACATCTCTTCTCAAAGAATTCAGTTTTACTGTCTTATTTTTGTGTTCTTGGAATATTTGTCAACCAAAACTTCTAAGTTTTGGATCATATGATCTATCTTCTTCAAGTTAGGATTGATAGACATGATGTATTTCTGATTGCATACATTCGATGAACCCAACATGAATATAACCCTTACAAGTTTTATTTTACATATTTCATCATTTTATCATTCATTTTTATACTATCTAATTTTCCCCAACCCACTATACTAGGTCAAATCTGTCAACTTTGTATAATGTTTTATCTCTTATTTTCTATACTAGGTCGACCATGTCGATTCTATATAGTTTTTAGACCAAGTTTTCTCTACTAGGTTGATCCAATTGACTTTGTACCCTTTTTTTATTTCTCTATTTATCGACTCAGTTGTCTATTTCTATTTCTTAGCATTTTTTTCATTTCTCTGAAGTCATCATCATGTCCCTTATCAAAATCATCTTGGACAACTTGAATCCATTTAGACACTATATGGGATCTCTTTGCTTCTTATCTTTTCCTATATTTTCTTCCTATTTTCAAATTGTGGGGCATCCTATGATGCCCATCCATAGATTACTCTATCCTTTGTGGCATCTTGTGATTCCCACCCACATATAATTTTAGACTCAGGGGAATCTTGTGATGCCCATCCCTATATCTAGTTACCCTTAGAGAAATCTTATGATGCCCACTCTTACTGTACATTACCTGATACCAAGCTAATTCAAATTCAATAAACCTTTTTGAGACACATAGGCTTGTTTATCACATGTTCATTATTGATAGAGATGTTAGTGTAGGTTTATTCCCTTCCTTTCATGCTTTCTATCTAGATCTATCTAACACCTTTTGTATGTTACTTACATGGGTCTCCCCCTCTGCATTAGTTTTCTCTTATCACAAACCTTTAGTCCTTTTTTGGTCTTTTGGTTTCCCCTTTCTCTCATGAGTTACATTGTAAAACCATGGATAATACCTAGTCTTCCTCATGATTTACCATAGTCTTCTTTATTTTCATACTCTTTTTGCACACTTTATAACATCCCTTGGATTTATCCTTTATGAGTTGTATTGGAAGACCATCGATAGGACGTAGCCTTCCTCACAAAATACCATATTTCTTATTCCATTTATTTTTCACATACTTTTTGGCACCCTCATGGGTTTGTTCCTTTATGATTTTTAGTGTAAGACCATGGATAGGACCTGGCCTTCCTCATAAAATTACCATCCTATCATTCCTTTTCTAGAATATGTTTTACAATAGTTACAAATTTTTAATCTTTGTTGTCAAATTTAGCTTTTGCTTCTTTTGATAAATGGAATTTACATAAACAATATATGTTAGCATGTTTTCCTCCATTTCCTTAATTATTATGATAAGGAGTCACACTTTACTGTCATTTTATCACTTTTTAACCCTGATCACATGTTTTACGGTTTGAAGTAATTCAAATTGTTCCATGTGTCACTCCTCTTGATTTCATTTTTTTTTCACTCCACATTGGATAAAACAAGGTCAAATTCAAGATAGAACTTTTATTTCACCTAAATTTATGAAACTCTTAGACCCCATGCTCTTTGAAGTTTTCTGTCTTAGAAACCAAGTCCCAAGTATTCAAATGAAAGTCATATTTATCAACCATGTTTGGTTTTCCAAATCCATATAGAGGAGGAATAAAAAAATCCATCAATAAATTTACAATCTAAATCATTTAAAATAAAATAAAATAATATACAAAAGGCAACATAGAAATTTCACAAGCCAATATCACACCAAAATATGTGATTACAAGCACATCTCCTATCTCTAATTAAAGCTCAAACTCCATAATTGGCCTCACATAGAATTGAGGTCCATTAGGGTATGGTAGGATAGTATATTAGAATAGGAAAAGTCAAAAAACTCTATGGTGCTACCTAATTTTTTACATAATTACCTAATCTTCATAATAGACTTACAACTCTATAAGTGATCTTGAGGAACGGGGAACACATTGTGGGAAGGTAGGTCCATTTTAATTTTCATGCATATAGCCTTCATGGGATGATATATATACTAAATTTTTTTACCTAAGAGTTGTGTGGCTAAGAGAAGTTCTTCAAATTCCTTAAGGTCAAAAGTCCTCCTTTTTTGACAAACCTAATTTGAGTGTCTTAAATTCGATAAAAATTTCCTCTACCTTGGTTTTTTCTTCATTTTCCCCTCCACCCATTTCATTTCCCACCTTAACAAGAAAATTAAGAATCCAAATCTATTTTCCCCTCTTCTTATATATTCCTTTCTTCTTCACCTTTTAAAAACATGTTAGCACTACTTTGTTTTAGTTTTATCTATCCTTATAATGAAATAACATGTTTAAGTAACTATGGATTACTTTATTTACACCATATAATTACATTCATGGACTTATTTTACTTTAGTTTTACCATTTATCATTATTCTACTAACCTTATATTATGGTCACTTGAGTCTATACCTTTTTACATTGTTAAGTGAGATAGGGATTGTTATTACTCATTCATCAATGTTATTTTACCATTTTGTTTTTCTCTTGTCCATCTTTGTTTAAGTAAGGATTGTTATTACTTTTTCATTGATGTTTGATTACCATAATTTTTGACATGTATTCTTGGTTTCACTTGGTGATCTTGCCTTTATTACTTGAGGTTTACTTTTTTGAGTTTTTTGGTGTTTAGTAGCCTTGGATTTTTGGTTACCTAATTTATTCTTGTTTTTGACTTGGTCATTTGGTCTAACATAGCACTTTTCACCCTAGCTTTCCAAATTCCCAAGTACATCCCATCTTCATAGCAACATTTATATTGTCCTTCTTGCATTTAATTATTTTTTATCTTTAGTTTAGTATTCTTGGGTTTGTTGAAATCAGTGTTTGTGCCCTACACAATCAAAACTAATAACATAATAGATAACCATCCAGTGATAAAGGTAAGTCAAGGTATGCATCACATTTAATTTTTAGTTATTTACATTTCTATCATTTACTTTCATTTATTTTATGCTTTTGATGCTTTGCGTCTTGCAATAACCGTTTGAGACTTAATCTCTCTGAGTGCATGCCTTAAATGGTGCACCAAGAAAGGGGTGTGTAGACCATTGGTGCTTCACAGTATTGTTATCCTTTATTACCACATATTGTCAATGAAACTAGCTCCTAAAACCATTTCCTAAGCTATTACTCCTCCTTTACACACTCCTATAGTGTTTTAACACTTTCCATTCTTATTTTCCTCACCCTAATCCCCTTTTGTTAGTTAGTTATACTAGGTCAACTAGGTCAAACTTGCATATTTTTGGGTGATTTTCACTTTAAAACTAGTTTGGCTCTTGGCCGATCTAACTCATGACATGTGAATAATTATCTAAAATTATGCTAGGTCAACTGGGTCGAACCTATCGGCCAAGATTTTTAGAAGGGTTTAGGTTTAAATCTGCCTATATATACAATATCATTTCATCATTATTTCATGTTCAATCATGAGTTATTATTCACTTTCACTTCTTTACAATCTGCTCTTCCACCATTCTAATTGAGGAGTCTTATCTTAGGGTTTCTACTTGGATAATCTACTCTTGTGGACAAGTCTTGGATGATTTAGCCTTTCTTAGTGATCCTTAAAAACTAAAACAACCTCTTGAAAATCTCCTTTTTCCAATGGAGAGATTTAGTCTCGATGGGTTCATCATCCAGGTAAGTATTCTGTAATTTTGCTCATCTCTTTAGTAGATAAAAGTAGCATAAGTATTGGATTTGAATAATATTATTCTTATTATTCCATGTATTAGGTTTTTACTCATACATAGTTTAATTGAGATTCTCTTATGCATGTTTTGATTTTTTACTAATCCCTATATTGTGGCACAAGATTTAGTGAAAACTAGATTAGATTTGCTTTATTTCTTATTATTTTAGTGAGATATAAAAATATAGGATTCCCTTAGGGTTATTACATAATTGTGCTTGACTGGAGGCTTTGGAATCCTCCCTAGCATATTGTATTGTCATAAGATATCCCTTAATTAGGTCTAGTGTTTCTCTATATTGGTCATGTCCCCACTTAAGGTAGTTCATAACTACCAAAACTTCCAACAATGGTGGTTTCATCCTCAATGCAGTAGTTTTGTTAGCTATTATTATCCCTCTAAAATCCTAATAAAACACCTAAAACAAGCCTACATCAAGAAATGCCTTGTAAATCCCTAGCCTACTCCCCCTCAAAGGCATACCTAAGCTAAAAATTTAAATATTCATGGGATTTTTAGCAACTTTTTTACATAATTTCAAATTTGGGACAAAATGGAAAAGCACATACAAACTTGTTTGTCCCTACCTAGCTCCACATATAGTTGGTAGTTTACCATCCTCACATTCTGCTCTATTCATCAACTTATAATTTTCTCAACAACATCATGGGTAGGTCAGAGCTCAAAAATATCTCAAACAAATTGAAACAAATGAGTTTATTTTTGTCAAATTTTTGAATATATTAACTAGCCTTTTATGTCTAAAAACTTTCCAATTTTAGCAAAAATATTTTTATTAGTGATTAATTTCATGTTTACAAGTCATATTTTTGTTGTACTTTATGATTTACACTCTAAAATAAACATTATAATGACATCTTTATCTATTGTAGTATGTTTTATAATTTTTATAGGTACATGATGATTTGGCACTAGATCTAGTTACTTGATGGGATTGTTTAGGGAGTATGATATTTTGTATAAATATGGTACATATTATCATCTATGTTTTTATTAAATAAAATGTCTTTCACTTTTTTTTATATTACACTTAATCTCAATCTTCTTTCCTGTAGGTTGTACAAAGTTTCATTGCACCACTTAAGCAAGTTAGATAAGTATTTATAAACTTCATATTTCCCTTCTACATGCCATTATTTGGGACCACAACCTCATCAATTTATGATAAGGTATCCTCTTGAGGGGAAAATATGTATGTACTTAATAATTTCACTATGTGACATCTCAAAATGATGTCTAATGGTGATGTAGTGATCTCCTAATAAATGCTCAGAGTAGGGTTATCTCTAGCCACTTGTCCTATTTCATTCCTTTTCATCTTTCAAACCCACCAAACTCTTTTATTTGGTCTCTACAGTCTCTAACAACTCAATTTTGAAATCCTTCCAAGTATGATATAACCGCTACCTTTTATGACATAATCACCACTCAATTTTACAAAATCAACACTTAAGTTTCAAAACCACCATGGTTATTTCATAAACCACTTCATTGGTTATATATAAATAGGGTGATTCAATTTTAAAATAAGGTCATTTGTTAAATTTAAAGTGATATTTTCATTATGGGGTTCAATGATTGTGTAACTGCCTCCTACAAAAAGGGGTAATTTTATCTTCTCCTCCTTGTCTTCCAAATTTAACCCATGAGATTCATTATTTTATGCATTTTTACATGTTGATTTTGTGTTTATTTATTTTTCCATCTTTATTTCACCTATAAATTGGCCCGTCTCACTCCCTATTCTATTTTCAATCATTTTTAGTCTCTCCTTAGTTCTAATCCTAGTTTAACTCAATTAAAATTCTTCATACAATCTCCATTTCTCTTCTTCAAGTAAGCCAATTTTGGTTTGATTTTGAATTATAAAAATTTCATTGGAACATGTATTTTTTGAATATTTTCACATCCATATACTACTACCATTGTATTGAATCTCTACCTCTATTTTTTTATGATTGATTTCACCATTTTATGTAAAGAAGTATCATTGATTCTAACACTTAGTCTATGCAAATAGTGCACTCATACAACCACATATTAGTTACTCTTTTTTTGGGATTGTATATATATTATTATTCCCCTTATTGTACATCCATTGGTTTATCTCCTCAGTTAGATAGTTCCTAAAATATTTGCCTGGATAAAGTATCTAACAACACATACTAAATGCTTTCAACTGATTCTCTACTTTGATTAGGTTGGAGGATATTTGATTTTGATTATTTTTTTTTATTATATTATATTATATAAATTATTATTGTGGTAATTTATATTTATATTCCATAAAAATTAAATTTGATAGGAAAAATAATCATTTCATTTCATTTCCTAGTATTTGTAATAAAAAAAGTAGTTAGCCTATTTGTTTGCTTACATTCATTATATTTCATTAAAAATATATGTGAATATAATAATATAACATAATTTAATCTATTTCAAATAACCAATTCTTAATTTCAAAACAAAATGTTTTTGTGCACACACACGCGCGCGCGCACAGAGAGAGAGAGAGAGAGAGAGAGAGAGAGAGAGAGAGAGGAGAGAGAGAGAGAGAGAGAGAGAGAGAAGAGAGAGAGAGAGAGAGAGAGAGAGAGAGAGAGAGAGAGAAGAGAGGGAGAGAGAGAGAGAGAGAGAGAGAGAGAGAGAGAGAGGAGAGAGAGAGAGAGAGAGGAGAGAGAGAGAGAGAGAGAGAGAGAATAGAGTGTAATCCCTAGGTTGTTAAAGGTTATGAGTATAGAAAATTAGGGTATAAAATATGCAATAAATACAACCAC
Organism: Torreya grandis; assembly: GCA_037957365.1. Lineage (NCBI taxonomy): Eukaryota > Viridiplantae > Streptophyta > Pinopsida > Cupressales > Taxaceae > Torreya > Torreya grandis. Next base: position 338,872 of record JARHVA010006450.1, on the reverse strand, counting down.
TAATTTGTGAAAGAACTGAGCTAAACTGATATTTTTTATTAATAGTGATGCATTGACACAAATGAATATTTAGATAGAAATTGAATAAGACAAAGGATACAAAAGCTGAAAATTGGTAAAAAATCTAGTCTAAGTGTCCCAAATAGGATCCAAGAGTCATAAACCCTCTTAGACAATAGTGACCTACCTTATATAATAACATTATGGCACTAGTGTCTACTTTTGGTGCTAGTGCCTTCTATCCAAGAATGAATTTATAATTATATGAGAACCTATGTCTAAGTCTACCAATCTTGTTCTTATGTAGATAAACCTTGATTCGCTATCTATTACCTATTTTGACTAATTTTATATGTAAAACCTAGACCTCCATATTATTTGAAAATTTTATGGGCATAAGTAGGAAACATGTGGTGTTAGTTGGGTAGGCTAGACATCCTCAACACCTTAATGTGATGAGAGTTTCCTACATACCAATACTTCAAGGAGGGATCAAGCCCAATGTAACTCTCCACCCTTAAGTGCTAGCACAAGTGAAAGTGAAGCTATTATGACTGCCAGTTTGAGTACTTTGAGTGAGGCTTGAGACTATAAATCTATGTATTGTGAGCTTATAAGGGTTTTAGATGACTATATGCATAAGTAGGGTATAATATGGATTAATAAACTTGATTATGCATAACTTATTTTGAGGTTATTTTTGTGTATTTACATTTGATTTTAATATAATGAGAAAAGGGCTAAAAATTCTTGTATATATATTGATATAGTGATTTTGTGGGGTTTGAAATAAGTCTAGGGTAATATTAGGTGACTTTAGGATTGAGATATATCCATTTGGTATAAAAAGAGGTAAAAGGACAATATCACTCAACCAGGACACTATAATTGTGGTGCTAGTGTCTAGTTATGGCATTAATGTCTAGCTAGCAAAACATGAGGCACTAGGGGATTGAATGCGTAAGGAAGGGTCTAGGATTGATTTTGATATGTATAGGGATGTGTAAGTCCCTAAGAAAGATGGATAAGTGTCTAAATAAGCCCTAAGATAAGCCTAAGGCTAAGCTAAAGATTGGTGGTCTAAAGTAACACTCTTAGCACTCAAGTGACATTTTAGATGACTAGAATTTCCCCTTCCAATTATATTTAGAAATGCAGCAAAGCAAAATGACTATGATAAAGGAAAATAAACATACGTAGACTTACCTAAGAGGAAAATATAATGAATTTGGATCTGAGTATGTGAAGAATGATCCATTACATATCTTTCTTTCAAATAACACATGGATTAAATAAATAATTACTTAGGAGATATCAAAATCAAAGAAAAAAATTAGGTAAAGAGATAAGAGAGAGGAAATGAATGAATACACTTCACTAGGTATGTGAACCAATGCATAAACCTAGTGACATCCTCTATGTGTGTAGATAGTGATCAAATTAGTGAATAACTTTGATTGAGCTAATGGATTTCTCAATCCCCATGTTTGGGTGGCTCATGAACTCAAGCTGGTATTGAATCCATCATTACCTTGATCAATGGATCATGACCTATGAATAACTTGGATTGGATTGATGGCTTGTCCAACCCTCTTATGTAAGTGGTTGAATAATTCAAGTAGATTATGACTCCATAATTACCTACCCATGTGTATTAGATGCATATTTAATTGAATTACACAATGTAAATGAAGTTGTATTATTGTAACTTAAATTGTATATAATGGTTATGGATCCACTCGATAAATTTAGAATTAACATCATCCTAGGGGCCTCTTGGGCACTTGGGTATGTAGCTTAGGGACTACACATTAATGTTAACCACTGCAAATAAAGTAATGCATCAAATTTGGTGAATAAATAGAACATGGTGTCTAGTGTGCCCAATGTAGAGATTGACATGGATTTTTCCATTCTATTTGATCAATTGGTGCATAAGTGAGCATATGAAAATAATGTGCCATGCACATGCCTCCAAATATGATATTTGGGTGTATAGATGCTCGATTGAGTTGTAATAATTTATATCTAATTATGTAAAATTGATATGGGAGTGACAATGTCATGTATGACTCCCCCAATCTGAGAAAACTAGTATGATTTTGTTCAAAACTAAGAAAAAATGATAATCTATAACTGAAGATTTGTCCAAACCTAAAATGTAACTACTATGTATTTATAGCAATTCTTTAATTTCCTATTTTTAGGGATACTTGATAGTAGCACCATACCTTGGAAAATAGTGTTGGGGCACTAGTGTCAACTTTTGGTGCTAATGTCCAAATGTGTTGTTTTTCTACCGAACTAACTCTTATCTTTGTCTGACCATTTTACACTATGTGTTATTGAAACTAAACTTTGTATTTTGTACATGCATGCTGAAAACTATACTTCAAGTGCATTCAGATGGCATGATCTCTATGACAAACCTATATGAATTCCCCACATTTTGAGGTGAGTTGTTAAACCTATGTAAGAAGTAACCTCTAAATAAAAATATCTACATGATATGTGTTAGTATCAGCATATAATATATATGTATAATAACCCAATATAATGTGTATACATAACATTAAAATGTAATATAATCTAAGAATAAGTTGGTATGTATGATGTATATTAGATAAAAAATTCACAAGGATATCAATATAGATATAATAATGTAAACATGTGTATAAACAATTCTGAGAAATAAACTAACTACCTAGGGGGATGGGGCATGATGTCCATCAAGGCACCCAAATACAAAGCGAATATGCATGAGGTCCCTCACGGTACTAAAAATGGAGTGTGTCATAATCAAGATACAAGTACCATGGCCATGATTCATACATGAAATCATACATTCAACACCCATGAGGCATGGAAAATAGGCCAAGGGGCCACAATATAAGGGACATGAGAACATACCACTAAATTTGAGAAACTAAGACATACAAAGACATGTTCAAATGTCCACATACACAAATAAAAAGAAAGTTGGCATGGAGCCACATGGAAGGACATGTTTAAATGTCCACATACACAAATAAGAAGGCACACAAAAGGACATGGGCACATGTCCAAAGTATACATAAATGAATGGAAGTGGTATATATCTATACAACAGTGGCATATTAAAATTCCCTCAAATATATGTAGAATCATAAAGACACAATCAAGTCTAAACTAGTAAATCTAGAAATGAAAGTATGCATGAACATGTGATTCAAATATGTATAGTAACAAAGGTGTAAATAATCTGAGTCTAGAGAAGTAGTAGTCAAAAATTAATCTATGTAGTGTAGGATGATCAATATCAATATATAACAATGTTAAATATGTGATATAGAGTATATAAGGATGTAACCTAGAAATGGAAACAATGTATAGGATGCCCCAAAATGGAAAGTTATATCAAGTGGGTAGATAATAGGAATTTTAGATATATGTGGTGGACTTAGGTCCTATAAACATCTACCAACACTCAAAAAGAACAAGTGAAGAATGTATGTATGATAAATATGAATACACTAACATATATATCATATGTACTACTTAGTATTTATAAGAAATGTAAACATGGAAATGCATACAATTTATAGTTTGTATTTTTTGAGAAAATATTTGAACATTTTTTGTGTTTTGAAAATATTATATTGTTTTTATAGTTTTTGAGTATAATCTATGTGAAAGTAACATGAAAATGAAACTATATACAAGTAAGGAGTGATAATATTAACTAATGAGTCTCATGAGAGTCTCACCCTTAATAGATATTACATTAAAAATAGGAATGGTGACCTCTCATGAAGTGATCTAGGTGGATCTATGTTTTGATACAAAAATGAAGTCATAAAATTATAGAATAATCATCAACAAAATGCAGAGCTTGATGAGATCTTTCTAACATAATTTGAATGGGTCAATTTCAAGCTCGTATGCACAAGATATAAAGTATTGAAGATTGAACAAGGTAAATAAAAAAGTTTGTTTTGGATGGAACATCCAGTTGGACGATGACAAGTGGCAAGAAAATAATGATCCACATGGTGGGTCCTCAAGCCACTACGTGACTTGCACCAATTAATATTCTATGGTCTAATTTTAATTATAGTCATTTAATTGACTATATTTTATGTAATTAATTAAATATCATGACAAAGACCATTGAATATCCAAGACATCCAACATACCTGCCACATTACACATCCATGTCATTCATGACACAAATAGCCATAGTTTCTAATGAAGTTTCCACACATACCACATTCCATGCCCTAAACATCCATGAAATCACCACATATCACAAGAATTATGTCATACCAATGTCTACTTTGTGGGCTATGCCTATGTATAGGCATTACTTACCGCTAATTTTGTGGTATATAAATAATTAAACTACCACCAACTTCCCAAATGTGGGATAAAAGATATAACTTATCCCAAACACAACACCAAAGGACTTGAATCTTGGCATTTAGGGTAAAAGGATAAAGCCCTAATCATTGCATCTAAGAGCCCAAACATTATATAAAGTGCTTAAGGTAATATTTGAAGGCATGATTTTGAGTGATATTTTGTGGAGATAAGGCATGTAAATGAGTGTTTAGAGACTTAGATATTTTTAAAGGCCTCAAACAATATAATTTTGTTTTGAAAGTATCTCTTCAACAAAGTAAATTCTAGAAAGATGATTTTGGAGACTTCTAAGAAATTGTAAAGTGATTTTGAAATAATTTAATGGAGCAATCCTCACTATGAGTTGATCCAGAGATGTAGGCCATTGTGTTGAACTTTGTTATCAAATCATGTGTGATATTATCTATCAAATTTTGTCTCATTTATTTTCACTCTTAAAATTTCCATTAATGTGAATTTTTAAAATTCCATAATCATTTTAAATATTTATTTTATTAAATCATGAAAATAAGGTTTCAATCCTTTTTCAAGTGTTTTTATGCTATTGTGACATTTGTTGATTTTGATTATGAATTAGATTTTGGTATCAGAGAAGAATTTGTATTTAACTCTGTGAATTGCTAGTGTATGTTGACAAGGTTGATATCTAGGCGGGGTGAAGGAAAATTAGCAGAGTATGATCCATAGGTTGGATCAAGACGTATTTTAGAAATGGGAGATGACTTCAAGTCTGAATGATCTTTTCGATAGGCCTTCTTGGAAATTAAGGATATGGTCAATGAGCTTTATCATGAAAGATGAAGGAAAACAGAGCATGATGAATGTGGTAAATTTTTTGAGAAACCTTCCTCCTCTTCTAATGATGGTAAAGACAAAAAAATTCATTGAATCTCTTCCTTCACTAAAGCTAAATATCAAGTTAGAATTATCAATGTTTAATGGTGAGATTAATGAAAAAATGTTGGATAACTAGATAAAGAAAATAAAAGTATATTACAGGGTTTAAAATATTGTAGATGATGAGTCTAAAATTCACCTAGCTACTCTTCAAATGGGAGGTAAAACTCTCACCTGATGGGAGAGTAAGTTGAAGGAAAGTGAGGTTAACATAGGTAACTCAATTTCTAATTGGAGTGAATTTGTTTATACACTCAAAAATCAATTTTATCCTTTAGGATATATGCAACAAGCCATGATGGATTGGCAATATTTAGATAAACTAAAGGCCAAAGTGTTCGAGAATATACACAAGAATTTAGGAAAAAGGTTTCACTTTTAAATATTCCTCTTTATACATAGGAAACATTGTTTAATACATAGGTGGGTTACATAGTTACTTGAAACACATGATTATTGTTCTCAATCCCACTAGTTTAGATGAAGCATGTATTAAATCCATTCATTTAGAGGCTATAGGAAAATAGACAAAATAATCTTTTCCTAAAAGTAAGCACTCTGATGTTAAGCATTTTAAAGGTCATTTTATGGAAAGGGTAAACAAAAATCCACTGTTACTATTCATAAAGAAGAGGGTTAGACATTTTGAAATCATTGTAATAAAAATCATTATGAGTCTAAGTTTTAGAAATTACATCCTTAGTTAAGACATTTTAATAGGTTTAAGAAGAAGGAAAATAAAACTAATTCTATGGTTCAAGATCTAGGTTCCAACTCTGGGGATGAAACTAAGATCACAACTATGAGTATGCAGAATTTTTCTTCTCTTTCTATTTCTATCACTAAGTTATCTAATGTTACTTCCTCTTCAAAATATAAAAATGTGCATGATGATAATAAAATAAATGATTTGTTCCACATTAGGGTTTTTACAAAACATACTAAGATTGACACTCTATTTGATAGTGGATCACATGCAAACTTGATTTCTAAATAAATTATTAAAAAGTTAGGCCTAAAAACAAATCCCCATCCAAAACCCTATCCACTTGGTTGGGTTTGTGATGATGCAAAAATACAAGTAACCAAAACTTGTAGATTGAAATTTGACATCACATCCAAATTCATGGATGAAGTTGATCTAGATGTAGTCCCTTTGGACATATGTGGAATTGTTTTAGGAAGCCCTTATCTTTAGGATAGAAAAGCAACATTCTATAGGGAGGAGAATAAGCACTTGATTATTAAGGATGGAATTAAATATATAGTCAGAGAACAACACATTAAGATGAGTCTTTCCTTGGTTACAATAGGGAAAATGAAAAGACTAGTCAATTCAAGTAAGACTTTTTGTCTCATGTTGATTAAGTCTAGGGAAAAAGAATATTCCTAGGCTATGGAAAATTGTGATCCTAAACATAAGAAAGAATTGGTTAAAATCATTTATAATTATGATGATGTGTTTTAATATCTCTAAGGGTTACCCCCTAAAAGGGGAGTTCAACATGAAATTAAATAATTATAGGATTCTCCTCTCCCTAACATTGGCATGTACAGGTTATCAGTGGTGGAAAATGAAGAAATAAAAAATAAGGTAATGGAACTTTTGGAAAAAGGTGTTATTCATCCTAGTACATCTCATGTTGGTTATCCTATCATTTTGGTGCCAAAGAAGATGACACATGGTTAATGTGTGTTGATTTCTATACTTTGAACAAAATTACTATTAAGAATCATTACCTTCTTCGTATTGATGATTTGCTAGATCAATTAATAAATTCTATCTATTTCACTAGGTTAGAATTGTAAAGTGGTTATCATCAGGTTCGGATTAATGTCAGTGATATTTGGAAATTTTTTTTTTTTTTAAATAGGGATTATTTGAGTGGCTTGTCATGCCTTTCGGGTTATGCAATGCACCGACTACATTCATGCAATTGATGAATGATGTTTTCAAGCCATTCCTTGATGATTTTGTTAAAGTATACTTAGATGATATTTTGATCTTTAGTCATCTTGGGAATATCATGTGATTCATATTAATAAAGTCATGGATGCATTAAGAAGGGAGAAAATTTATTTGAAATTGTTTAAATGTGAATTTGGTAAGACCTTTTTGGTTTACTTGGGTTATATTGTAGGAAATAGTGAATTAAAAATTGATCTTGTAAAAGTAGAGGTCATATTGAAATGGCCTAAACCCAATAATGTAACTGAGGTTATAATTTTTCTTGGTGTAGTACAATATTGGTGGAAATTCATTGCTAATTTCTCATTTATTACATCACCTTTGCATTATTTTACTAGTACAAAATAGGTCTTTTAGTGGGGAGATAAGAATCAAAGGGCCTTCGACACTTTGAAGATAAAGATTAGTACTACTCCTATCTTGGCACTTCCTAATTTGTAACAACCATTTGAGATCAAGATGGATACAAGTGATTATGTTATGGGAGATATTATAATGTAAGGAAAGAAGATAGTATGTTATCATTCTAAGACCTTCACAGGTGTGGTAAGAAACTATCTGACTTATGATAAGGAATTGTATGCATTATTTTAAAGTGTTAAGAAATGGAAACATTACTTGATGGTCAAGGAGACAGTGATACATATAGATCATTAGCCCCTTCAATATCTCCAGTCATAGGCTAGCTACAATGGTCTAGGCATTTTTTTTGGATGGGTTTCCTACATCAGTTTCATCTTGTGATCAAGTATAATAAAGGTAGTCAGAATAAAGTTTCTATCATTCTTTCTAGGCCTCCTATGGTAGCTTCATCTATTCTTTTACATCATAGTTCTTTGACTCATGAAAGTTATAAAGAATAGTATGATGATAATGCTAACTTTAAGGATGTGTATAAAGACTTGATGAGTGGAAAATAGGTAGAATAATTAGACTATCATGTGAATAATGGACATTTGTATCATTTGGGTAAACTTTTGATTCCTCAAAATGAAAGGGTACACATGTTTATGGAAGAACATACTTCTCTTATTTCTAGTCATTTTGGAGTTGGTAAAATGGTTGCACATTTGAGAATGTATAGTTACTGGCCCCATATACAGGAAAATGTTGCCAAATGTATCAAGGGGTGTGTTATTTATACCACAATAAATCCTAGTAATAGGAAATTGGGACTTTAAACTCCCTTAAATATTCCTACCTATCCTTGGGAAAGCATTTCCATGATGTTGTAGGAGGTTTTCCTATGTCATGGAGGAAACATGATTACTTGTATATGGTAGTGGATAGATTTAGCAAGATGTGTGTTTTTATCCCTTGCACTAAGTAGATTATAAGGGAAGGTACAATACCCTTGTTCTTTTAGCATGTATGGGTTCATTTTGGTTTTCCCATTTCTTTTGTTTCTGATCGAGATTCTTGATTTCTTAGGAAATTTTGGTCAACACTGTGGGAATTGATGGATACTAATTTGAATAAGAGCACAAAATTTCATCCATAAATTGATGGTCAGATAGAGATTATGAACCACATAGTGGTACATTTACCTAGGGGTTATTGTAGTAAACATCCCAAGTTGTGTGATGATCATTTATGCTATATACAACATGCTGACAACCATGCAATTCATTCTTATAATATGAAATCTCCATTTGAAGTTTGTTATGGATATTTGCCTAAAACCCCTCTAGATGTTTTTTATGGATAGGATTTAGCTTCTAATGAATGTAATAATGATATTAAAGCTAATAATTTCATTGAAAAGGTACAATAGGTACACAAGACTATCTAAGATCGGTTGGAGAAGATTCAAGCAAAGTATAAAGCAAGACATGATAAACATCGTGTTAATCACCAATTTATTGTAGGTGATTTGGTATGGCTCCACATTAGCAAGGAAAGGCTGATAGGTGAAGGTAAAAAGTTGAAACCAATTCAGTATGGTCCTTTCTAGATTATGAAAAAGATTGGTGAAAATGATTTCCAATTAGATTTTGCATCTTATATGCATACTTATTTAGTTGTGAATGTGGAAAATATGAAATTGTATGAGTCTCTAATGATTTTATATCATGATGAGAGTGTATCCATTCCTTCTGTTGATGACTTTTCTCCTGAATATCTAATAAAATTATAGGAAGATAGAATTCTTGATAGGAAGGTTCAGACTTCACAGAGGGGAGATGTTGAGTATCTTCATGTAGATTTCAAAGGGATGCACCTAAATAAGGCCAAATAGATAGAAGTTATAAGTGTGAGGGATAAATAACCTCACCTCTTTACCAATTAATCAACTTTTGGAGGTCCAAAAGATCCTAGTTGGGAGGATTGATCCAAGTGGATCTATCTTTCGATCTAAAAATAAAGTCATTAAATTATTGAATAATCATCAACACAATGTAGAGATCGATGAGATATTTTTGATGTAATTTGAATGGGTTGATTTTGAGCCTGTATGTGTAAGATATCATGTATTGAATATCGAATAGGGTAAATAAAAAAATTGGTTTGGATGGAACATCTAGTTGGATGATGACAAGTGGTGAGTGGAGAGTTGTCCAATTTTAATTATTGTCATATAATTGACTATATTTTATGTAATTAATTAACTATCATAACAAAGACCATAAAAAACCTAAGACATCCAACATACCTACCACGTTACACATCCATGTCATTCATGCCATAAATACCCATGGTTTCTAATGATGTTTCAACACATACCATGTTCCATGCCCCAAACATCCATGAAATCACCACATAGCCTGAGACTTATGTCATACCAATGTCCACTTCATGGACTATGCCTATTTATAGGCATTACTTACCACTAATTTTGTGGTATATAAATAATGAAATTTCTACCCACTTCCCAAATGTGGGATAAAAGATATACCTTATCCCAAACATAATGCCAAAGGACTCAAACCTTGGAATTTAGGGTAAAAGGATAAAGCCCCAACCATTGCATCTGGGAGCCCGAGAACTATATAAAGTGATTGAGGTGATATTTGAAGGCATGATTTTCAGTGTTATTTTGTGGAAACAAGGCATGTAAAGGAGTGTTTAGAGACTAAGAGATTTTTAAAGGCCTCGAACAATATAATTTTATTTTTAGAGTATCTCTTTGATATAGTAAAGTCTAGAAAGATAATTGTGGAGACTTCTAAGAAATTGTAAAGATATTTTTCAATAATTTAATGGAGTGATCCTCAATTTGAGTGGATCTAGAGATGTAGGAGATTATGTCAAACTCTTTTATCAAATCGTGTGTGATATTATATGTCAAATTTTGTCTCATTTATTTCCACTCTTAAAATTTTAGTCAATGTGAATTTTTAAAATTTCTATAATCATTTCAAATATCAATTTTATTAAATCATTAAAATAAGGTTATGATCCTTTTTCAAGTGTCTTTTCTATTGTTATGACATTTATTGATTTCAATTATGGATCATGAAGTGTGATGGATGTGTTGTGACTGAATTGAGATGTAATGTGAATATCAGTATTGTTCATTGTCAGCCTCTTGGTAATCATAATAACTTGGATTGTTCCACTCATCACTATGATCTTGATTTTGAACCAATGGAATGCCAGTGTTAAATTCTATTATATCTAGATGAGCATAAGGAATAACCTCATACTATAGAATTGACCTTTCTAAATTGTGCTTTGTAATATCTTTTGTTATTGTGCACTTTAAAACTATACTTATTTTAGGGATACAATTTTTTGGACACTCTTTTGTTAGAAAGCCTCTTTTGATAATGCTTGTTGGCTTAACATGACTTTGAAACTAATGTGGTTGTTATTTTTTTAATATGGCATTTGTATCTTGATCTTGTGCCTTAATAAATTGTGTTTATGAATACTTTACCTTAGGATGTTCAATAAATCCCAAGCTTTGTCGACCAACATTATCAATTGTTAAAATATGAGTAGTGATTCCTTGAGCCTACTTACCTAAACCTTGACCATGATAATCAAACTATTGTAAATATTTTTCACCAAACCCATACTACTTTGAAATTGGGATCTCACTATGGAGAGGTATATTTGTATCTTTTACATTCTTTACCTATGATTATTGTACTATTTATTGCTCAGATTATGCTTTATGAACCTTTTGTTGTTCTAAGTTATGATTTGATAACCACTTTTGTACTATTTCTAAAGTTAACCCTTTTTGAGTTTTTACATGCCATTGTATGTTATTTGGATGATGTGTCACTATTTGAGTCATCTATATAAATTACCTATTTTATTTTCCTTTTCAATGCTAAACATAAATTAGTGTGGTGCCCATGCATTTTATGATATACACAATAATATATGGATCTCCTCACTAGATGTAGAGGAGGTAGGTTGATTAACTTAGATTTGATCATTTGACTTAAAATATCACTTGAAATTTTATTTTATATTTGAGGACTTTTCAAATCACTATTTTTAGATGAATTTTATTTTGATATATAACATTACTTGCCACAAATTGACTAGGTGAAGATGTATATACATGATTGGCACTAGTGTTTCCTAGAGGATTTTGTCATGTAATCTATTTTTCCAATGTTGTAATATTTCCATGTAATAGTTGATTTTGAGTTTGAAATTTTGAAATAAAAATGATCATACTTATAATTTTATCCATTAGTGTCTCCTAAGTGCAAACCCTAGTTGCTTCTGATTGAGCATGTAAGCACACACCCTATAGAGAAGAGGTGGAGGCATGGATAAGTTGAGTATGGGAATTAGTAACAATAGTATAGGCTAATTCATCTCATGCAGTGATACCATGTAATTGGTTAGAGAAAAAGTAGCTATCACCCTCATGGAAATGATAAGGTGAAGGAGATTCTTTTATATGCATAAGATATAACGTTAAAAATTGAAACATGGTTGTTAGGAGATTTAATTTATGGAATTAGTCCAATAAACCATATTTTAATTGATATAGGACATAATGTAGATATATGTGTATTTCTTCTTGGAATTGATACCAAATTAAAGGAAATAAACATGTAAATGAAACTAGAAAAAAGTTCATTAGAAAGTGATAAACATCTTCTTTCATTATTATCATTATTAGATTATAAAAAAATCAAAAAGTATAAACATCTAAAACTTGATTTGAGTTCTAGAAGGATAAAAAACATAAACCCTAAAGGTAGTCAAAGGTTAGGGTTTTTTCATTGTTTGAAGTCGGTCAAGTTCACCAAATGATTTTACTTTTAAGGGTTTATGGAGTATAAGACCCAAGTTTTTAAAGGGTCTGATTAAAATACATTACTATATAAAAATACAATAAATATAGCTATTGATTTGTGAAATAACTGAGTTAATTTGATATTTATAATAATAGCAATGAATGACACAAATGGATACTTAGTTGGAAACCACTTGAGACAAAGGATCCAAAAGCTAAAAATTGGTATAAGAGATATTCTAAGTGTCAAAAATACTATCCAGGTGTTAGAAACCCTCTTGGACAATAGTTACCTACCTTGGAAAGTAGCATTCTAGAACTAGTGTCAACTTTTGTTCTAGTGTCTTATGTATAGGAACTAATATATAATTTTGGAGCACTTGTGTTTGAGTTTTCCAAGCCTATTCCAATGTGGACAAACTCTAACTCACTATATGTGACCTATTTTGACTAAGTTTTTATGCAAACCCCAAACCTCCATATCATTAGGGTATTCAATTGGCATAATTAGTAAATGTGTGGTGTTATTTGGGTAGGCTAGACATCCTCAACACCTTGCTATGATGAGAGTTACCTAAATATCAATACTTAGATAAGGGATCAACCTCGATGTACTTTTCCCCACCTATTATTGGTGCAAGTATAAGTAAAGCTAGTATAAATGATGGTTTGAGTACTTTGAGTGAGGCTTGAGACTTTAAATATGCGTATTATTAACTTAAAAGGGATGTAGATGACTATATGCAAAAGTAGGGAAAAATAGAGATTAGTAACCTTGATTTTGTACAACTTGTTCTAAGCTTAATTAGGTGTATTTGCATTTAGTGAGAAAAGTTCTAAAAGTCATGTGTGTGTGTGTGTCTATATATATATATATAAATATGGTTCTTGTGTAGGGTTTGAAATAGGTCTAGTCAAAGCTAGTTGTAATTAGGATTGAAAACATATTTGTCAAGGCTAAAAAGAGGGAAAAGGACAATAGCTCCTAATTAGGACACTAGCACTATAAAACTAGTGTCCATTTATGGCACTAATTTCCAAGTGGTAGAACCTAAGGAATTAAGGGTATAAATGCCTAAGGAAGTGTCTAGGATAAATTTTGAGATGTCTAGGGATATGTAAGACCCATATGAAAGCTAGATAAGTGTCTAAATAGGCCCTAAGATAGGTCTAGGGTTAAGATAGGGATGACTAGTTTCAAGTAATGTTCTTGGCACTCAAGTGGAATTTTATATGACTACATTTGTCTCACCTTTATTATATAAATGCAAAAAAAGCTAAATGATTAGGATAAAGGAAAATAAACATACCTAGACTTATCTAAAAATTAAAGCCCATGAATTTGGATTTGAGTATGTGAAGAGTGATCCATTGCATAACTATAAAATGAAACATGGAATAAATCAATCCTTAAGAGATATAAAAATAAAAGAAAGAAATCAGTAAAGAGATAAGAGAGTGAAAAGGAATGAATACACCTCAATAAGTATGTGAACCAATGCATAAACTTGTTTATATCCTCTGTGTGTGTAGATAGTGATCAAATCTATGAATAACTTGGACTAAGCTTATGGATTGCTCAATACCCATGTGTGGGGGGCTTAAAAACATAATCTAGCCTTGGATCAATTATTACCCACCCTTGATTTGTGGATCATGACCTATGAATAACTTGGATTGGACTCATGGCTTCTTTAACCCTCTTGTGTAGCTGGCTCAAGAACTCAATTAGACTATGATTCCATCATTACCTACTCATGTGTAGTAGGTGAATCTATAACTAAATTTCAAAATGTAATTGAAGCTATATGATTGTAACTAAAGCTATATATAATAGCTCTATGAATACTCATAAAATCTAGAATGCAAATTGGCTTAGGGGCATCTTGGGCACTTGGATATGTAGCTCAGGGACTACATGGTAATGCCAATCATTGTAAACAAAGTAAGGCATAAAATATAGTGCATAAATATAACATGGTGTTTGGTGTGTACAATTTTGAGAATGACATGGATTTTTCCATTCCATATAATCAACTGGTGCATATGTGAGCATATGTAAACAATGTATCACACACATGCCCCCAAATTTGATATCTGAGTATATGGATTATGGATTGAGATGTAATAATTTGTATATGGGTATCTAAAAATTAAAAAATAGTGATCATGTCATGCATGATTCCCTAATATAATAAAACTAGTATGATTTTGTGTAAAAGTAAGTAAAATTGAGTAAAACCTAATAATTTATAATTGAATATGTTTAAACTTGGATTGTAACTATTGTGCCTTTTTATAAATTTTGTCATTTCATATTTATAGGGCTACTGGACAATAGTGTGATACATTAGATATGGGCATTTAGAACTAATGTCTAACTGTGTTATTTTTATACCAAAGTGGATCTAATCTCTCTTTGACTATTTTACACTATTTTTTCTTGAAATTGAGCTCTGTATTCTCAAAATGTGTGTTATAAACTATAATTTGAGTTCATTTAGATGGCCTGATATCTTTGAAAAACCTTTGTAAATGCCCCATATTTTGAGGGCAGTTATTGAACCTATGCAGTAACTATTATCAAAATAAAAAATATCTACATGATATGTGTTAGCTTGATCATATATGATATCTACATAACAAACCAATATAATGTGTATATATGAGATAGAAATGTAAGATGATATGAGCATAATTTGTTAATGTATGATTTATTTTAGATCATAAACTGATAAGGCTATTAATATAGATACAACAATTTAAGCATGTGTATGAATAACAAGTTTGAGTAATAAATGAATTAACTACCTATGGGGATGGGGCATGATGTTCATTAAGGCACCAAAGTAGGAAGGGGAGATGCATGAGGTCTCTCATGGCATCTAAAATTGGAGTATGTAACAAGTAAGATAAAAGTGTCATGGCCATGACACATACATGAAAGTATACATAAAATGTACATGAGGAAGACAAAATAGGCCAAGGGGACACAATACAAGGGACATGGGCACATGCCATTAAATATGAGAAAGTAAGACTTACAAGGACATGTTCAAATGTCTATATACATAATAAATAAGGAACACACAAGGACATTGACACATGTCCAAAGTATACATCCAATTAAAAGAAGTGGCATAGAGTCATAGAATAATGGCATATTCAAATACCCTTGAATATATGTAGAAGCATAGAGACACAATAAAATCTAAAACAGTAAAGCTATAAATGAAATTATGCATGAAAACATTGTACAAATATGTATAAGATCAAAGATGTACATAAACTAAGTCTAGAGTAGTAGTAGTTAGCAAAACAGTTGTGTAGTATAGGATGATCAATATCATAATATAACAATGCTAAATATGTGATATAGAGTATAGAAAGATGTAACCTATAAAATTGGATTAGTGTATAGGATGCCCATATACTGGTGAATGTATCAAATGAGGAATATGTGTATCTATGTATGTGTCACCTATTGGTAGATAATAACAAATCTATATTTGTATGACAGACCTAGGTCTTATAAGTATCTACAAAAACTTAAAGAGAAAAAATGAATCATTTATTTATGATAAAACTTATTACACTAGCATAGATAGTATATTCATTACCCAACAAGTATAATAAATGTAAACATGGAAATGAATACAAATTATAATTTGTGTTTTTTTGAGCAAATATTTGAATGTTTTTGTGTTTTGAACATATTATATATTTTTTTTATTATTTAAGTATAATATTTTTACAAGTAACATGAAAATGAAACTATATTCAATTAAAGAGAGATACTACTAATGAATGAGTCTCACAAGAGACTCAACCTTAATAGATCCTACATCAAAAGGAGGAATGGTGACCTCTCATGAAGTGTGATGATGTAATGTGAATCTGAACATTGTTCATTGTCATTACCTTAGTAATCATAATAACTTGGATTGTTTCACTCATCATTATCATCTTGATTTTAAACCAATGAAATGTTAATCTTGACTTTTACTGTATCTGGATGAACATATGGAATTACCTCATATTGTGGATTTAACCTTTATGAATTGTGCTTTACAATATCTTATGATTTTTTCCTTTTAAAGTGTACTTATTTTAGGCATATATTTCTTTGGAGGATCTTTTGTTATAAATCATTTTTTGAGAATGATTGTTGGCTTAGCATAATTTTGAATTTACAACTGATGGGTTGTTCATTTTATAATATGACATTTGTATATTGATCTTGTGCCTCAATAAACTATTTCTATGAATAATTTTCCTTAGGATTTTCAATAAATCCTAAGCCTTGTTTACAAACATTATCAACTAATACAATAGGAGTAGTGATACCTTGAGCATGATTTCCCAAACCTTGAGCATGATAATCAAACAATTTTGAATATTTTTGACCAAAACCATATGGATTTAAAAGTGGGACCTCACTATGGAGAGGTATATTTGTATCTTTCACTTAATTTACCTATATTTGTAGTACTATTTATTTTTTATTTGTGCTTTGTGAAACTTTTTTTGTTTTGAGTTATGCTTTGGTAATCAAATTTGTATTATTTATAAATTTTACCCTTTTTGAATTTGTACATGTGTCATTATTTGTTATTTAGATGAGTTTTCACTATTTAAGTCATCTGTATCAAGTACTTATTGTATTTTAAATTTAAATCTTAAACATGAATTGGTGTGTTAGCTATTATTTATATAATTTTCACCTTAATAAGGTTGTTCAAGCCTTCCTAACTAGATGATAAAATAGATTCACTACTATTCTATGGGTGGCCTAATTTTTAAAGTGAATCTTTAGATTGGGATAGATCCATTTATGATTCACCTAAAACTATAGATATCCTATTGAAATTGCAAAGAAAAGGGATAGAATAAGACTAAAATCAGAAAAGAAACATGTAGGTGATGCACCAAATATAGTTGCCTCTACTTGCCAATGCTTGCACTATGAACTAAAAAGATCATAATTTAATTTTAAAACTTCAAGATATCTCTTCCCACACAAGTGTTTCTACATGAATTCTATGGCTAGTACAATAGCCAAGGTGATTAATCAAGAGGCCTAAAGGAAGACACTAATGACCTTTCAACACTGGAACTTAGCAAACCATTTGATACACTTCATAAGACCTATGTAAAGATGACTAACTAGCATAGAGGTATGAATATAAAGTGAAAATGGAAAGAATTAGTACAAATATCACTAAAATTCATCAACGTTTCATATAAAACTCAATAAATTCAAGAATAAAAAAGTGAAACTCAACATGAATTTTATTTCAAAGGAAATTAAAAGTATCAAATTTGGAAAGGCTTAGGCATACAAATTTAGAGGTTAAATTCAATGACTTTAAATTATTAATTTATATAAGAAGAGAAGTAAGAGAGAGAAGAGAGGTGTTAAGAGTCCATCATGATGTAAATTTGTCATATGATTAGTTTCGTGCAAGAAATAGAAGATATAAGACAAGGAGTTTTTGATCCTCTTGTCCATGTGTCAACTCAAAGGGTAGGATTATTTAAAATTTGATAAAGATATGAATAAGAGACACTCATTGTTCATATTAAACTGATTCATCTTCTTATATGAAGAGTTATGAATTATTTGTGGTGAGTTTCTTCTTGTCTTGACACCTTGTGGCTTCTTGTTTTTTCCCAATCTAATAACTTAAGATGATAAGTCATCATGAAGGGGTTTGATGATCAAACAAGGTTCTTCATGAAGAGTGGTATGGAAGGCTATCTTTCCATACTTGATACTTATTAAATATAACTCCCTTTCTATGGAGTTACACATATAATGCTTTGAGGTTAGTTATAAGTTTTCCTATTGACACTTGGCATAATTAAAAACCTTCCATGCCAACTCTAACCTTTTCAATGCTTATTCATATTTTGAGAGTTACATTTGAACTTTAGACCATTCCCCTATTAAATTTTGATATTTGGATTTGATCAATCAAGAAAAGTATAGTTTATGTTTTTAAGGGTCTCCACCATAGCTTGTTACTTCAAGTAAGTGTTGTAGTAGGATATGGAGTCTTTGTTCAAATTTTTGAGATCAAATTAAATCTATGATTTTCATTATTTTATGTCAAGAAGATATCAAAAAAAAAATCATTTCATAAAAACACCAAATAGCCTTGAGGGCTAAGGGATTATTATCTCTATCTCATCATCCACTAAAACTTACATAGACAATATTATTTGTTCACTAAGATGTTTTGAAGGTCTTTTGAGTCTCAAGACCTTGAAATGGGTCTACACTTTACCTTTTTGATGTCATATTGGTCACATTTCTTCATTTATGCCTAAAAAGACTTAAAACTTATGGTATCACTATGGTAGCTTCTTATATGACTTTTAAAGGATATTATCACCTCTACCTTAGGTCAAGGAACCTCTATAAATACTTAGGAGGATTTGTTGACTCCAAAATTTGGGAAATAGATCGAAAAGGAAATCCTCAAGCATTTTTTCCATAAATTTACTCCCACATGTGCCAATGTTCTACTCCATTAGATGCCTAGGATAGTAATAATGACCATTCAAGTAGTTTTTAATCCATCTCAATCCATTTTTGGTACTTTGAGATTTGCCCCCTTCATTAGGTCTTTAGAGGGGTTTTAACAAGGTCTTAGGGTCTTAGCTTGATAAGAATTGTTCATAAAGAAAAAATATTTGATATCCAAACTAATGCCACTAGTTTTGAGTAGATATACCTTAATAACTCCTCCAATATACATTTTTACCCATGAATTTATTTATTCAAGTTCCCATGTGATGAAGTTGGGATTCTTGGATAAGACAATATTGTAAATGAGCTCAAGAAGGATAACTCAATACAATAGGTCATGAAAGTGTTTATTTTGAGTTGGAAACATATCTAAGAGATCTAAATAACATCTCATGATGTTTTAAAGTGATCCCTTGAATAAACTGACCCTTTTAAGGTTTGAGGGAAATCCTATTGAAGTGACCCTAGCAGTCCTTATTTAGAAATTTATCCATCTTTAAATATTTTCAAACCTTATATGATCTTCCAAAAATGTCTCTTAAGCTCTTATAACTCTTCATTCCTCAAATTTTTCTAAAACTTGCACAAATTCCTCATGTTTCATGAACAACCCTATAGGTGACTATTTAGGCTTATTGACTACAAAAACTTGAGAATGAGTCCTATTGATTTCATTATGGAATTATATATGATATTTTTAAGTATTAAGACTTTACTCATACCATTTATTAGCTATAAAAACTTCTTAGCACTTCCTATCCATCACAAGTATTCCCTTTCTCTCTCATCTACATGTGATAGGCCTATAGGTGATTCTTTCACATGAATCGGCCATTATAGTTCTCTCTTAGATTATCATAGAATCTGAAAATTCTTAATATTTACTATGAGGTATCACACACCTTTTCAAACTCTCTATTCATCATAAAAGCTACCTCCTTTACTCTAGTTTATCTCAACTTGTAGGCAAACTTGTAGATGATTGTGTTAGTCCTAAAATACCTCCTTCTTTCACCTCATAATTGGTTATCCTTACTTGGATGATATGATATGGACATATAAAGGTATATTACACTTGGTTATCATCATCACTATTAAAAAAATTCCTTAGAAACTTTTTCCTTGATCATAGGCCTATGTCCATTCCTTCATACTTGTAAGCTTGTTGAAGAGTATTAACGACAATATATCTTTAGGTTTAATATCCTCCCTTAATACTTTGATGATGATATTTGAATAATTTAATGAGAAATATCACCATTTATAAAATACCTATATGTTCAAAAAACATCTCAGGGTGTTTGGGTATTCATTTATTATTTTCTACCAATAGGCTTGTTAGAGTCTCTTTGATGATGGTTGTGAATCTATGTGAGTGAAAGAGAACCCTTTGGAAGGTGTAATTAGACATAATGAGATGATATAATGAGTTTTATGGGTTTATATAATTTTATTAAAGATCAATTCATGTGAGATAACATTCAAACTAGTAAAAACCCTACATGTAGCTTCTCATCTAAGTCTACAACTCATTCAAAATAGAGGTTTTGCTATTATGATGCTAGAACGTGCCTATTAGATAATATAAAATGGTATGATAAGGATAATAGGGTCTTAAAGTTTCTCACACAATAATTTATTTCCAATAATGATCTCACAAATTCCATGAAACTATTGGAAACTTACTTAGCCTATTGGGTTTGAAGTCACCTTTTTGCACCTTTAATTCTTAGCGATTGTTAATAAATATAGGGGGATTGATTAGAAAAATAATGAAGCAAAATATAAGGGAATTATAGTCCCCTTAATTTTCCAAGATATTTAGATCCAACTCTCTTTATCCTTCATGAATTATCTGAAAATTGTTGACCTTTTTACGGTTGCTAAGGAGACCTGTGAACCCGATGGAGAAATGGTATAGGTTTTTGCCTTATTTGCATGTATAAATTCTTTATTATATCATATTTTTAAGTTATATAATTATGATTAGGTAGTTATAAATAGGTTTCAACATTGTAAAATTATCCTTAAGACATTTTTGACAAGGTGTACAACCAAGTACCAATATCATGACATTTCACAAGTATCAAATGACATGGAAGCCCCTTATTCAATGATATAGACCTTAATGCTTGATATTATATCAAATATTAATATTAAAATATTGTAATAATAAATATAATGAAAAATAAATAAAAACTTAAACTTTTCAAATAAACCTTAACTTCTCAAAACTACTTAAAATGCAATGTTATTAAACTTATTGGTTCTACTCCTTAGTTAGTTTACTTAGCTTGGAACACATTTCTCCTTGAAGGGTCAAAATTATTCTTATTTTATAATTATTCAATATTGGCATTGAATTCACCCTCAAAGCTTAACCTTATCAAAATTACCTTAATCTATGCTAAACATATTGGAAATAGACACATTTACTAACTTTGATAGACATACTAAATGAATTGACTTTGCTTCTGACTAGACCATCCTAAGAGATTCTTCAAACTAATAAGAGAAAAATAAATCCCATTACCTTAAGATAAACCATGACCAAGATAATACCCTTATGATGGATATAAATATTTAAGATCATAATGACCAAAGTTATGAATGATACTCAGTAATGATGGCCAATGTTGGCTAGCATCTTTAGCAACCTCCTAAGATTGCATGCTTGATATGCATCTAGACTAGTGGCCTTAATAATACATTGGGATATGGGGTCATTAATACAACTTGAATTGAAGGAAAACTAAAACCTCATCTTGATAACCACCATGAAATAAAGTGATAGCTGAAAGAAAACTCAAGCCACACACCACAAACAGACATGTCATAAGACACTTGGAGGGAAGACAACAACTAAAAAAATAAAGAAACTTGTTCTCTAAGAACTTAGGGAAAATAAATACGTATTCCACTATGTAAAACTATGAACAACTGACCTTAGTAGTATTGTTTCAGTTGTATCCCATTGATTAAAATACTTAATGCCTCTTCATCCAACATTATAAGCTAAAAGACATTATGTTATTTGTTACCAATGAGAACATAGGGCCCATTCCACAATGTATAAAACTTATTATGCCTACCAATTTTGTCCCTATATTCATCCCACTTCAATACAAGGTCTCCTTCTTGATATGCTCTTGAAACATCCCTCCTATCAAAGTTATTCTTCACTTGGGATTGATGGCACTCCACGGTATACATAACATTAATTTTGTCTCCTCCAAGGCCATCAACTCTATCAACCTTATTTCCATGGGTTCACTATCCATCATCTCAAGTTGATGAGATAACTCTAGGGCTATTAATTCAAGAGAAATAGGTATCTTGGGCTCTCTCCCATAAATAACCATGTAGGGTGAGTTACTAATAGCCCTATTGGGAGTGATCTTATCTACACATAGGGTTGTATTCAACTTGGTGTGACAAGTTATTTTATTATTTTTCAATATCCTCTTAATGATTCTAATTAACTATTTATTGGTGGATTAAGATATCCCATTCCATTGAGGATATAGTTACAAGATCTTAGGTAGATGTCATGTTTGAGAGCCCATTAAATTATTTTTACACCACTAAATGTCATTGCATTATCAAAAAATATTGTTTGAGGAACACATAAGCCAAGAACTAAGTTTTCATTATCCTCATCAAGAAATATTTCTTCCACCCATTTTATGAAATAGTCAGTGGATGTAAGCACCCATTTATGGCCAACACTTAAAGGGGGTTTATCATACCAATGAAATCAAGGCCCTATTGAATTAATGATTTATTCACTTGAATAATATTGAGAGGAAAGGATGAAATATTTTCTTTACCTATGAATAATGCACACTTTTGACACCCCCTTACCCAATAATAAGAGTCCTTAAACAAAATAGGCCAATAATACCCAATTCTCATTATTTTTGTTACTATTGTCTTAGGTGAAAAGTGAGTTCCTAAAAGCCCATCATGAAAATATTCTAAAATCCTATCAATACGATCAATTTAAACACATATAAATATATTCCCATTAAGATCCTTTCTAAAAAAAATGCATCCACAAGAACATAAAGGATGGACTATAATCTGAATAAATATTAACATATGTTGTGTCCAACTTGGAGGTGATGAAATTAAAATTGTGTAAAGATCATCTTGCAAGGCCAAAAAACCTCTTTTTCTTCTTTAAAGTCTAATTTCAAGTGTTCACATATCCTTCTTCCTCTTATCAGCCCCGTAGCCTTGTTCTCCACATCATAGTCCATGACCTTGGTTATCCACCCAACCCTTTTCTCATTCAAATCATTGTTCAAAGGGAAGTATCTTAGTCTTGGATGTGTCACCATGACATGGATGTTTTTTTATAAACCATATGCCTAAACTTATTGAGGCTTATTATAACTTCCAACACTTGCTTCTCAATAAAGGTGTATCTCTCTTCATAATCCTTTAGCCATTGACTAAAGAAGGCTATAGGCTACTCAAGACCTTTATTGTTATACTATATTAATATGGATGAAATTATGTAAATTTTATCAAAGTCATACAAGATTAAATCCTTTGATAAATTAGGATTGATTAATGTAAGTCCTTGGGAAATGGCTTGCTTAATAGCCTCAAAACAATTATTTTCTTCTTTGGTCTAATTGAAGACTTGGTGCTTATTTGACATGGCTGATATAGGCTTCAAAAGATTGGAAAAACTAGGTATTAACCTTATAACATAGTTTATTTTCCCAAGAATTTTTTTTGAACCTTTATTATGCTTGGGAAAAGTCAAAGCTAATATGGCACTCACCCTTTTAAGATCTATAGCAAGATCATACTTGGAGATAATGTGTCCTAATAATTTACCCTTGTGAACTACAAAAAACACACTTATTTAGATTTAAAGATACCCCATGTTGTTTACATCTTTCAAAAACCAATCTAATATGAGCTAGAATATCATTAGCATTATTTGAGAAAACCATTATGTCATCAAGATAGATTAACACCATTTCATTAATCAAGCATTGAAAATACATATTCATGGATCTTTGGAAAGGATCCCCTACATTAGATATCCCAATTATCATTATTTTATAGGAATATGTATCCCATTTATTAATAAAGGTTGTTTTATATTGGTATTCTTCTTTTACCAAAACTTGATTGTAACCTAAGTAGCCATCCAAATGAGAAAAGCATTGTGAACCTACAACCACTTGAAGAATTTTATTCATGGAGGGTAAGGTATAATTATATTTCAATGACACCCTATTAAAATATATGAAATATACACATAATTAATATCTGAACTCTTCTTTCTCATAGGGACTAGGTTATCAACCCATGAGGAGTGATTAATAGGGAATATGATGCTTGACTTTATCAATTTAGTTAGCTCCTTCCTCATTCAGAGCTTCACCTTAGGATTAATACATATTTTTATTTGTCATGTAGGTTTGGAATTTGGATCAAAATCTATGTTATGTTTGGTTAATCTAAGATCAAACCCATTAAGTTCACTATATTCCTAAGCACATATATCATAAGATTCTTTACACAACTCTAAAAATGCAATATTTTCAACTTAATAATATACCTTTCCAAGCTTAAGAATCTTGTCATTGAATATAGTAACCATTTTATGGTGTTCTTCTTTACTAGACATACTCACTTTTCCTTCCTAATGTTATCACTCTCATTAAAGATGTTTTCAAGGGTTACCAATCCTTTGGGAAGTTTACTAGATCTCAATTGAACAAATTGATATCCATATTGATGCTACAAATTATCCTAGTTTTTACAAGAAAACTCAAATTATTTTTGAAGGAAGCATAATATTTGCTTATCACACTCAAAAACCTACCAATTGACATAATTATCTAGTATTGATGGCCTTAATAACATGTTGATATGTGGATAATTTTTAGAGTTCTTGACATCGTTAGGAATGTCAAATTAAGATCCTATGAATCAAACATATAATCATGTTGATTCTCTCCTCTTGAAAATGATTAGATGTTTAAGGCTTCAAAGTATTCAATAAGGTCCCATACTCTATGCTTGTATACCTTCAACAAGGGATTATTAACAACACTTTTACCTTTGACTTGGTAGACTACTAGCTCACTATATCTGAAAAATTGTAATTACTTCACTCCCTCCTTTATTACCCATTAAATCTCATGTATAATATCCTCATATACAGATACATTACAACTATAATTAAACTAAAATATAATTACAGAATAGTACTTCTCATTGGAAGGAGAAACTAACAATACACCTTCCATTGCTCCATTCTTAATTGAACCATAAAAGAACAATTTCCATAGACCATCACAATCTTTACTTGACTTGGAGAGATATAGTATGGTTACAACTTCTTTATGCAAACAATAAACACCTAGACTAGCTTCTTCAATACATTTATAAGTATCATACTCATGATTTTCTAATCCCCACTCATAAAGGAAGAAGTTTGAAATATCTTCAAGAGGTACAACTAGTTCTTGACCATTAGGATGATCCTCTTCATAAATGATAAAGAAATTCACATTTGAGATATTTTACTTGTATGGCTCAATCTGATACTTAGACATAGGTTTAGATTTGATTATAACCTTAGTTCCATATCTAGTTTTTAAAGCCATGTATGACCAATCATATGACAAATAATCACCAATCTTGGTGGTCAAGTCTCTTGGAAAGAATAGAATAAAGTATGGTGGAAAATAACTACAACAATATCTTAAACAATCAAAAATTTGGGACAAGCATGAAGAGTAAGACTCAAACCTTTGATCACACCCATGGTCTTGGTAGTTGAACCATCCAATTGTAAAACACCTTTAACATTAGGCTCACACTTTAGACTTAACTTATCATCTATTTGTTTAAACATAACCAAGATAATTTATATACTATATATCATGTAATTATGTACTAATCAATCTCCAATAATCATAGAAACATAAAAGGAGGTGGTTTACCATATTTGATTAGCTACCCACTAGTAGATGTAGGTTTGTTAATGAAAACTTAACTCCCTCTTCTTGTTTTTTTTTTAAAGGTTTAGTTTTGAAAACTCCTCTTGAAGTATATGTATTTGAACAAGGAGAAAAAATGTATCCCACATAGGAATACTCAAATTTAACCTATTTATTTGGTCCACAATGTTGATGTAATAACTACTAACCCTTGGAAATCCTTTAGGAGATGACATACTATTTTGAGATTATATAGTTTGTGGTATAAAATCACCCTTTAAATTTATGATTTTTATGAATTTATTGGGCTTTAGGAACATCATTAGTGTCTTTTTTCCTTGATAAATAAAATTCATAGTGGCTAAACCCTTACATATTTCTTTAGCATAATCAATTGCTCTCTTTTGAGACCTTGTATTGACTACTATAGAAGTATCACCAACTTTACTTGTGCTTCCAATTTATCGAATCCACATAAATATCCCTCTTTAAAATTTACCAATTTATCATAATATTTAACTTCATCTCCCTTATTCATTTCAAGATGAGAAACTTTAGCTTCTGTCATAGAAGGAATTATTCTATTTTTGCCATACAAACTTGATTAAACACCTCATTCAGATTTGAAGGCTCATTATGAAGTTGATACCATTGATAATACCAATAATTATTTTATACAATTTTTTTTGATAATGTAATAGATATTTATAGGTGGAGGCAACATTTGTATTGTTATTATTATATGGTCTGACATTGGTAATATGCCCTTGTCCTTGATAATTGGCTTGAAAAGGTGGTCTATTTCGCTGATTGGAATGATATGAATGATATGGAGATTGAGAAGGTATATTATAATAATTTAATTACCTATTAATATACACCATATAATTTTTATAAGTCTTTAATAATGTTATATCTTCATCATTTTATTTGTTTTATTGATTAGGAATAACCAACTCATGACTAGTTAGTGTAGGAATAGGAGCAAGAGTTGGGGTAGGGGGTTGTATATCAGGAAAACATGGCATGTGAGGTCTTGGGGATATATTTATATATTTTATGAGATTATTCTCAACCTTCATGGAAACATAATAGGCCTAAGATAAGGTCTCTTTGATCCCATAGATTGTATCATAAAAGCTTAGTCATTATTCAGGGCCTTGAGATAGTAAATGAAGGCATAGTTTAGAGTAAGTCTCACAAGATTTGGGATCATATCCCATGTTTTTGGAGTATATAAGTGAAATAATACATAAAATATCATGGGTCTCTTTTGATACTAGTTAATTCTTCAGCTAGAGACAAGTAATCAATCTTGTCTTCAAACCTCTTACTCAACTTTTCTCCAAATGTATCCCATGAATCAATGTACTTAGGAGCTAAGATCAATTAAAAATACAAATATTTAACCTTAAATGATTATAAAAAATATAATATCAAAATTATCTTAATTATTATTATGAATATTTTAGAAATTTTCCATATCTCTAAGATGCTCAATGGGATTAATGGTGTTTTCTTCACTAAAGTATGGTATACTTTTAAGAACTGACACAAGGATATAATCATATATTTCAATGTTTATAGGGGATCCACCATTGAAATAAACAAAGGGCATATTTTTATCCAACTTTTTATCTTTATGAGAATTTGGAGTATAATGGAAATGGAGCTTCCTTCTAAGAATCTTGGTATAAGGAGAAAATAATGGAATCTCTTTCTCTTGATTGAAATTGAAGGTAATTAAAGAAAATAAAAAGGAATACCCTTGTAACTTGACCTTGTAGTCACCTTTGGCATGAGAATTAGTTTTCTAGTTTGCAATCAAGATCTAAAAATTTGTTGGAGTCACCATATGCTACATGAAAGACGCTATTACAATTGTAAATTTGTCAAGACCAACATCAATATTAGATAACTTTGTTGAAATTCAGTCCCACCAAGTGTGACATAACTATTATCTATCTAATTTTCACCCATAGGAAGGGTTTTTAAGTCTTCATAAGTAAATGATAACATGGAATCACTTCCAGGTGGTGGGTGGCCTAATTGGTGAATTAAATCTCTAGATTAGGATAGCTCCCTTGGTGATTCACATAAAATTACAACTATCCTATTGAAATTGAAAATAAAAAGGATAGAAGAAGACTAAAATCAGAAAATAAACATGGAGGTAATGTAAAAAATGTAGTTCCCTTTACTTACCAATGTTTGCACTATGAAATAAAAATATTACAGTATGATTTCACAACTTCAAGATAAATCCTCCCATATAAGTGTTTCTATATGAAGGATATGGATAGTACAACAACCAAGATGATTAATAAAGAAGCCTAAAGGAAGAAACTAATGACCTTTATATGCCTTAACTCAACAAACCATTTGATACAATTTATAATTCGCATGGAAAGATGACTAACTCACATAGAGTCATGAATAGAAATAACAAATGTAAATAAGTAGTACAAATATCACTAACATTAATCAAAATTACATCTCAAATTCGTTAAATGTAAGAATACAAAAGTGTAACTAATATTGAATTTTATTTGAAAGGCAATAACAAGTATTAAATTTGGTAGGTCTTTGGCATACACATTTATAGGTTACATTCAATGTCTTTTAAGGCTTCATTTTTAGAAGAAGAGAAGGAAGAGAGAAATAAGAGAGATGTTAAGAGTCAATCATGATGTAAATATATAATAATCTCAATTTTGTATAATATGTGGAAGAGAGAAGACAAGGAGTTTTTGATTCTCTTGTCAACTCAAAGGATTTAATTATTAAAAAGGTTGTGAAGAGATGAAGAAGAGACAATAATTGTGCATCTTGAACTAAATCATATTATTTTATGAGTAGTTATGAATTATTTTTAGTGAGTTTCTCCTTGTCTTGACACTTTTTTAATTCTTGTTTTCTCCGAACCTGACAATGTAACCTAACAATTCATCATGAAGGGGTTTGATAATCAAATGAGGCTCTCCATGAAGAGTGGTGTGGAAGGCCATTTTCACATACTTGATACTTATTAAATCTAACTCCTTTTATATGGAGTTATACATCTACTACTTTGAATGTAGTTACAAGTTTTCCTATTGACACATGGCATTGTTCCCAACCTCTCCCTTTGTAATGATTTCTCATCTTGTTAGAGTTACATTTGAGATTCAAACCTATTCCCCTATTGACTTTGTCTATTTGGATTTGATCACTTAAGAAAAGTATAGTTTTTTTTTGAAGGGTCTTCACCATATCTTGTTTCTTAAATTACGTGTGGTATTAGGATATGGAGTCTTTGTTTTGAGCATTTGATACCAACTTGAAACTATGATTTTCATGCTTGTGCAAAAAGAAGATACAAAAAATCCTTTCATGCCATAGAAACTTCAAGTATCCTTAAAGGCTAATGGGTTACTATATCCATATAATCATCCATTAAAACTTCCATAGATAGTACTAGGTGCTCACTAAGATGTTGTGAATGTCTTTTGAGTCTCAAGACCTTGAAATAAGTCTACACTTTCCCTTCTTGATGTCATATTGGTCACATTTATTCATTTAGGCCTAATAAATACCTTTAAATTGTTTTATAATTGTGGTAACTTAATGTATGAATTGTGAAATATTTTAACACCTCTACTTTGGCTCAAGGAATCTATACAAATAGTTAGTAGGACTTCTTGACTCCAAAATTCTATAAATATGCCAAAAAAGGAGATCCCAATAACATTATTCCATACATTTCCTCCCACACATGAAAATGTTATAATACATTAGATTAATATGAGAGGTATATGGACCATTAAAATAGTTTTAAATCCATCTTAATCCATTTTGGGCACTTTAAGAGCCATTCTCCTTCATTGGGTCCTTATAGGGGTTTCAACAGGGTTTTAGGATCTTAGGTTGTCAAGGATTTTTCATAAAGAAAAAATCCTTGATTTATAAACCAAATCAAATATTTTTTAGTATGGATAACTTGATAATGCCTCTATTATCCATTTTTACCCTTGCAATTCCTCACACGAGTTCCCACATGATGAAGCTTGGATTCTCAGATAATATACGATTGTAGATGAGCTTGAGAAGGCTAAATTGGTAGAATAGTTCATGAAAGTGTTAATTTTGAGTTGTAAACATATATTATATGTATTCAAAACATTAAATTATTTGTGTAAATGGTCCCCTAAAAAAATCACCCTTTTAGCTCATTAGTACTTATATTAGGCCTTTGTTAGGGTTTGAGGGTAGTCCTATTGAAGTGACCCTAGCTTATATACAAATTAATACCCATTGAAATGATTTAAAACATTATATTATATTACACCAAGGTAATTTTAAACTCATATAATTATTTACTCTTAAAATTTTGTCTAAAACTTGCACAAACTCCTCATGTTTCATGAGCAGCCCTGTAGGTGACTGTTTAGGTTTCTTGACTACAACACCTTGAGAATGAGACCTATTTAGTTGGTTTTGGAATTATATGTGGTGCTGGTAAGTTTTGATGGTCTAATCATACCATTTATTACCTAGAAAATCTTCTTATCACTTCCTATGCACCAAATCTATGCCCTTTCTCTCTCATCTACATATGATAGGTCCGTAGGTGCTTCTTTCACATGACTTGGACATTATAGTGATCTATTTGATTATAATATAATATAAACATCCTAAATAATTCCTATGAGGTCTAAAAAATCTTTTATAACATTTTAAAACTCTCTATTCATCACAAACCTTGACTCATTTACTCTAGTTCATCTTAATTTACAGGTAAACTTGTAGATAATTGTTTTAGGCCTACATCACCTCATTATTTCACCTAATTATTGGTTATACTTGATTTTATGATCTCCCATGGACACATAAATGTCTATTAAAGATGTTTATTATCATCACTATTCCAAAATGCCTTGGAAATTTGTTCCTTGATCACAAGCCTCTATCCATTCCTTCATACTTACAAGCTTGTTGAAGAGTATTAAGGCTAATCTCTTTTTAGGTATATTATTTATCCTTTCTCATTTTATGATTATATTGATATACTTTATTAATACTCCTCACCATTTATAAAACACCTATATGGTCAAGAAACATCTCAAGATGTTTGGAGATTCATTTATTGTTTCTTGTCAATAGGCCTATTAGAGTCTCTTTGATGATGGTTATGAGTCTATGTGAGTGCAAGAGAACCTTTTGGAAGGTGTAAGTAAACCTAAGGATATTATATAATGATTTTTATAGGTCTATATAATTTTATTAAATACAAACTAAGGTGAGATAAAATTCAAACTAATCAAGACCTTGCATATAACTTCTCATCTAGGTCTGTAAGTCATTCAAAATGGAGGTTTTGCTCTTTTGATGATGAAACATGCCAAGTAAATACCATAAAATGGTATGATAAGGATAATAGGGTATTATATTCTATCACACAATCATTTATTTTAAACAAAAATCTCACAAATGTAATGAAACTATTGAAACCTGAGCTTGTTTGGTTTGAAGTCACCTTTTTTCACCCTAACTTCTTAGTCATTATTCATAATGATAATGGGATTGATCAGACAACTATTGCTAAAAAATATATGGTAATTAGGGTACCATTATTTTACCAATATATTTGGATCCAAATCTTTCTTTCCTTCATGTACTATCCTCAAACTAGTGACCTTCATGAGCTTGCCTAATAGACCTGTGAACCCAATGTAAAAATGGTATAGGGTTTTGTCTTGTTTAGATCTATAATTCATTTATTATATATTATTTTTAAATTATAAAATGATTATTGGGATATTAAAATTAGGTTCCCACATTTTAAAATTAGTCTCAAGACATTTTGGACAAGGTGTATGACCAAATACCAATATCATGACATTTCACAGGTGTTAGATGACATGTGAGATCACTATTTAATGATATAGACCTTCAAGATTGACCTTATCTCAAATATTAATTTTAAAACATTGAAATAATAAATATAATGAAAATAAAATAAAACCTTAAACTTTAAAAATAAACCTTAACTTCCATGATGGGTGCGAGTGGGGGTTCCAGGAGTGGCACTCCTACTGAAGGCTCGAGGTGGGACCGGGTTGTGCCAGGACTGAGCTCTCAAGAGAAGGAAACATTCTATGTTAGTGAGCATTCTAAGATGGAGAAAGTAAATGGGTGCCTTCCCCATTGTCAGGATTACCCTGTGCTGGTTCTCTCACCAGAGGCAGTAAAGGAGGATGTAGAATATCTGGCCTCCCATGCATTGATATGCAAGTTTCTCGACATCCAAATCTCCCTGTCAGCTTTAAAAGCCTAGATTCACCGGTCATGGCAGGTGGAAGGAGATTTTGATATTATGTTGGCTGGCAATATCTTTGTTATGGTTAATTTCTCCTCTATCTCTGATTGAAATCAGATCTTTGAGGGAGGGCCTTATTTTTATGATCGTAATGGCCTTTTTATCAAACCCTGGCATGTGGGGTTTAATTCTATTGAGGATCTTCCATCACAGGTTCCTATTTGGGTCTGCCTACTGAGACTCCCTTTTGAATTCTGGCATGAGGATATCTTGCGCTAGATTGCAGCCATGCTGGGGACACCAATGGCAATAGCGCATCAAACACTGGACAAAAAGGTTATTTCTTATGCCCGTATCTGCATTGATATTGATTTAAATAAATCTCTGCCAGATTCTATAGAAATTTTCTTGGGCCCTTCTTCCTAGATACAATAAATAGACTATGAATCTATTCCCTTTTGCTGTCGAATCTGCCATGTGTATGGGCATTTACACCGCCATTGCCCTCATGCTTCCAGAGGTATTGGCACACCTGGTGAGCCATCCGGCCCATGGATGACCAATGATGGCAAAGGGAGTAACCAATCTATTCATACTAGAACTATGAATATCCAAGGTGATAGAGCCGCAAAAGGGAAATATCACTTAAACACTTTAAATTCAGGGCAGGACCCAACCAGTGCTACTGGGTTGGATATGGATGGCTTTACCCCAGTTCGACGCCGTGCTAAGGGTCGAGGTCAAAAGTGCACGCACCTAGACCTGTAAGTGGAATCAGCATTCAATCATTTTGAGGCCCTTGATAGTATGGTCATTGAGGATGGCATTCCTGGAGTGGATCAGTGTGGAGCTCCTAATTTAGAAGAGGATAAGTCTTTTCTTAATGGGGCCCGGGATATTGTTGTTCAACAGATCCTAGAGACCTCTCTTGGCCCTGAGTCTGGGGCCTTGGTGGTTTCTCCTGCTTCACAAGATAAAGATGTTCATTGGGCAGATTTGGTTAAAGAGGTGGCTATGTCTAGTAAAGAAAAAGGTTCTTCTCCTGCTCTGGGCCTATTGCAAAGACCTTTTAAGAAAGTCTCTTTTACTACTCCCTCCATACTTGGGCGCAAGAAGGACCAGGACAAAATTAAACTCACAGGGGATTTATTGGTAGAATCAGGGGTTGTCAAGACCTTGGATGAACATTTTCCTCAATCTACTCAATGATTATTCTATCATGGAATGTGAGGGGGTTGCATAACACCCCTAGACAAAAAGTTATGCACAAATTGATGATAGAACATTCTCCAGATATTCTTTGTATTCAGGAGACCTATCTTTTCATGGAATCCTTGTTCACTTGTGTTCCTAATATCTGGTTTTTAGGCTAGTGTCAGTGTGTTGGTGCCTTGGGGAGCTATGGAGGTCTAGCCATGTGTTGGGATTTGAGGAAAGTTACACCACTTCATTGGATGTCCTCTCTCTCGGCTCTCTCAATGGTAGCTTCTTCTCTTGAGACTAGCGAGCAAATTCTTGTTACTATAGTTTACGCTCCTGTGGATCTCCTGGGTCAGCTCAAGCTCTGGGATCATATTCGGTATGTTAGAAGTTGTCATCCTTTCCTACCTTGGGTTGTGGCTAGGGATTTCAACTCAGTTCTTAGCCTGGAAGAAAATATGGGCAGAATGGCTAGGTTGGGTCCATCTTCTGAGCTTCTTCGACAAAATATTGATCTTCTACACCTCTCTGATGTGAAACCTCTCAATGGAATCTTTACTTGGAATAACAGAAGGACTGGTAAAGCTACCATCTCTAAATGCCTGGATAGGTTCCTAGTTTCTTGTTTTTGGTGATCTAGCTCTATCTCTCTCACCTCTAAAATTCTTAACTAGAGAGGTTCTGACCTTTGGCCTATCACGCTTTCTACTAGTTATATTGCTACTCCTAAGAGGCTACCATTTAAGTTTTAGCTGATGTGGTTGCGTGACTCCTCTCTACATGACCAAATTGCTCACTGGTGGAGACAGGGAGGCCCGACCTATGGTACTGCTATGTTTTCCTTCACTAAAAAACTTTAGTATATTAAAAGGAAACTACAATACTAGAACATAAATTATTTTGTTAATCTTCATTCTATGAAGAAGGGAGCTCAAGACCATTTGGATGTTGTTACCAGGCAGATTCGGGATCTTGGTTTGTCTGAGGTTCTTCGCATTACTGAATCTCAAGCTTCTTCAGATCTTGTTGAATGGGAACTTCATGAAGAAATTTATTGGAATCAAAAGGCTCGAGTAGATTAGCTTCAAGGGGATAGGAACACCACTTTCTTCCATAAGTCAGTGCAGGGTCGACGCAATAGAAATTTTATTTCCTCTATTGTTACTTCGAATGGGACACGACTATCCTCCTCTCAAGCTATATCCAAAGAAGCTATTCGATTTTATTCTGCCCTCTTTTCAAATGATTTGCCTCCAGTTGAGCTTACTGAAAATACTATCTTATCTTGTATACCTGCTGTGGTGGCTCTGGAAATGAATGATTCCCTTATGCAGCCTATTGGTATGTCTGAATTGGAGGGGGTGGTCTTTAGCTTGCATAAAGGCAAAGCTCCAGGGCTGGATGGTTTCCCAATGGAATTATTTCAGGAATTTTGGGATATAATCAAGCATGACCTTTTGGATGTGGTGCAGGAGTCTTATTCCAACAAAGAAATGCTTTGGGCATTGAATGCTACTTTCTTAATCCTGATTCCCAAGAAGGAATAGGCTAATTAGCTGGACTTATTTAGGCCCATTGCTCTTTGTAATGTGGTCTATAAAATTATTACAAAGCTCCTTGCAGAGAGGCTTAAAGTTGTTCTTCCCATGGTTATCTCAGAGGAACATGGGGGTTTTGTTACTGGCAAACAAATCTTGGACGGGGTGGTTATTACCTCTGAAGCTATTCACTCTATGAGTTCTTCTCAGGAGTGGGCCATGTTCATTAAGCTTGATATGGCCAAGGTGTATGACAGAGTCAATTGGGGCTTCTTGCATAAAGTTTTACTAGATTTTGGCTTTGATCAGGCATGGGTTCATTGGGTTTTGAGTTGTGTTACTACACCCTCCTTCTCAGTCCTTATTAATGGGGAACCCTCAGATCTTTTTGGTGCCTCTAGAGGTCTTCGCTAAGGATATCCACTCTCCCTGTACTTGTTTATCATTTTGGTGGAGGGGCTTGGTCAACTCATCAAGGTTCATGTATCTCAGAATACGTTGTATGGATGCTGATGGGGAAATGGATTACCTACTTTGACCCAGCTCCAGTTTGTTGATGATACAACCCTGGCTGGGAGAGCTCAGATTCATGAAGCTAAAGCTTTTCGGCTCACCCTTGACACTTATCTAGTTGCTTCAGGGCAAAAAATTAATGAGCACAAGTCCTCCATTTTTTTCTTCAACACTCCTGAGCCTATCCAGCGGAGGATTGCTACTATCATGAGGTTTCAGACTTAATATCTTACTATAATCTACTTGGGGATTCTTATTGGGGTAGGAAGATAGCAAAGGCTTTACTGGCAAAACATGCTCGACAAACTAAGGCAAAAATTTACTCATTGGTCTCATAGGTGGCTCACGACTGCTGGCAGGGTGACACTTCTGCAATCAGTCATCCAAGCACTACCCATATACTATAGTATAGTTCAGGCTACCCTGGTGTATTTATTAAGGAATTTGATGCTCTTTCATGCCAATTTCTTTGGAGTGGTAATTTTCAGAATACCAAATGGAGCCTTATCAATTGGGATACTGTCTACCGACCATAAAAGGAAGGAGGCCTTGGACTGCATTCTACTATTTTATGTAGTCAAGATCTTGCTGCCAAACTCTATTAGCACTGGTGCTCCAGTCAATCCAACCTCTAGGCCCGTATCCTGGCTCACAAGTACTATCTTGGGGCCGATCCTTTTGATATTTCCAAGCTTCGTCTAGAGGGAAGAGGGTCTTTGTTCTGGGATACCCTCAAGCATGGAGCTCAGCTTGTGAAATGCAGTCTCTTTGGATCTGCAACAGTGGCACTGGGGACCTCTTTTGGAGTGACTCCTAGGATGGGTCACCTCCACTCTTATCCTCTCATCCTCATCTGTAGGTACTCTATGACTCTTTTCTTTCCCCTGGGTGGAATATGGTGGCACATTATAAGGAGGCCTTTAGCTTGGGTGTGGCAGTTGGCTATCGGTGGAAGAGTCCTTCTGAGTTGTTGTAGGGTGGATCTTTGGAGGATCGGCTGGAGCTTTCCCAGATTTTGGCTTCTCATGGATGCATCTCTTTGCAGGACTGTGATGTTTTGGCTTGGGGTGGCACTGCTTCTGAAACTTATTTGGTTTCTTTTGGGTACCTGGCTTTGACTAAGCATATGTTTGGAGAAGGGGAAATCTCTTGGTGGAAGAAAGTGTGGAATCATTTTTCATGGCCTAAGTGCAATTTTTTTCTCTGGGTCCTGGTTTACAATAGGTGTCTCACTTGGGACAATATTTGTAAGCGGGGCTTCTAGGGGCTGTCCATGTGTGTTTTATGCCACAGTAGTGAGGAAAATGTTGCTCACCTATTCTTCCAATGTCCCTTTGCCAAACAGATCTGACACCTTTGGTGGATCATGTGGGGACACTCTTGCTAACATCCTTCCTCTCTGGTGGAATTCTGGGATCGGTTAGGCCATCCCCCTTCAAAGGCTTCATTTCTTCAGACTGCTTGGTCCACTAGTCCTTCCTTCATTTTGTGGCACATATAGCTGGAGAGAAATAGGAGGATTTTTTAAGGTGTGAATTTGGAGCTCAGGCTCTTGTGGGGGAAAATCCTTAGTTATTTACATGAAACTCTTTGAGCTAGATTTGGCGTGGGTGTTGGCCTGAGTCAAGTAGACGCTGGTATTTTCTCTCACCTTTCCCCTGCTCCCCCTAGCAAAACTCCCTATGCTCCTCACACTTGTGCTACATGTGGCACAAGGTAGCACTCGCATCCTATCAATCACTTGGGGTAGTGGACTCCTCCAGAGGCTGGAGTGCTTAAAATCAATACTGATGGTTCATCTCAGGGAAATCTAGGGGCAGCTGGCATTGGGGGTGTTAGGCATGATAACTCTGGTGATATTCAATTTCTCTTCTCTATCTACAAAGGAAATCATACTAATAATATCATGGAAGTGATGGTTGTATTTGTTACAGTGCAACACTGTTGTCATCATGGGTGGCACAGAGTTATCTGTGAGTCTGACTCGTAGGTGGTGGTCAATTTATTGAATAAACAAGACTTGGCAGCGGTGGACTGGCAGTTGGCTGTGATTGTTTGATAGATCCTACAACTATGTACTTCCTTGGATTCGGTGTCTTTTGTGAATATTCCTCATGAGTGGAATGGTGTAGCCAATTGTTTGGCTAAATGGGCCTTTGATCAGGGGCCGACTTGGAGTATTTTGGATCATACGATGCTTCCCCTAAATTTATTTCAGCAGCTGGTGCAACTTGTTGACCAGGATAAAGCTCTGTAATCTTCTTTGTTTCTAGTTTCATTTTCAATAAATTTTTTACCCCTCTTTTAGTAAAAAAAATAAACCTTAACTTCCCCAAAATTATTAAAATGCAATGTTATTAAACTTATTAGTTCTACTCTTTGGTCAACTTTCTTAACTTGGAACATGTTTATCCTTGAAAGGTCACCATTATTATTATTTGATCACGATTAAATATTGTCCTTGACTTCAACCTCAAATATTCACCTTATCAAAACTACTTTAATCTATGATAAACACATTGAAAGTGTCCACATTGACTGAATTTAGTGGCAATTAGATGACTTGACCTTGCTTCTAACTAGACCATCCTAAGAGACTCTATAAGCTGATAATAACAACACAAAACCTATAAAATTGATATCAAACATTACCAATACAATACATTTATAATGTCTATCAACAAATTTAATAACATGAAGACCAAATTTTTGAATGATATTCACAAATGATGGCCAATTTTGGCTAACAATGCATATGCATTATATGAGATACAAAATAAATTATGGATCTTCTCATTGGATGTAGATAAGGTATGTTTATAAACTTATCTTTCATAATTTACCTTAAAATGTCACTTTATCTTTAATTTGATTTTTGAGTACTTTTTGAATCACTAGTTATAGATGCACTTTGTTGTAATTTATTATTTTGATATACAACATTCCTTGGCATAAATTGACTAGGTGAAGATGCATATACATGATTGACACTAGTGTTCCCTAGAGGATTTTGTCTTTTAATTTCATTTTCCAATGTTTTAATATTTTCATGTAATAGTTGATTATGAATTTGAAATTCTGAAATGAACCTACTCATATTGATAATTTAATCCCTTAGAGTCTCACAAGTACAAACCCTAGTTGCTTCTAATTGAACATGTAGGCACACACCCTATAAAAAATAGGTGGAGGCATGTATAGGTTGAGTGTGGGTATTAGTAAAAATAGTATAGGCTGCACCATATTGTGCAGGAGTGATATCATGTACTTGGTTAGAGGGAAAGTAGCTATCACCCTTATGGAGATGAGGAAGAGAAGGAGATTCATTATTGTGCATA